>CANXME010002139.1:0-429710 GCA_948144175.1 Closterium sp. NIES-65
AGTGGCACGACACTCTTCGCTCCACGCTTCGTGACCTTGGGTTTTCACCCGTCCTCCGCCGACGCGTCGCTGTTTGTTCGAGCGGTTCTACTCCTTTCTTTATCCTTGTCTACGTCGACGACTTGGTGTTTGCCACAGCAGACAGGCAGCCTGGCTCAGGTGAAGTCCAAACTGCAGACAGACACAAGTGCACTGACCTGGGTGAGCTGCAGCGTTACCTTGGCTTGCAGATCACCCGGGACAGAGCCGCTCGCACCATCACACTAACGCAGTCACACATGGTGCAGCAGGTCCTTCGGCGGTTCGACTTCCAGTTCTCCACCACACAGCCCACTCCGGCTCGCTGTTGACCACAGACTCACGGGCCCCTTTCCTGACGAGCCCTTTGAGTCCATGGACCCTACGCAGAGCTGGTGGGGCTGCCTCATGTACCTGATGACTTGTACTCGACCGGTACCTCGCCTTCCCCTCAGCATCTTTCTCGCTTTGTTGCGACCCGGAGACACCGCGCCCTGTCCACTGGACAGCTGCTGTGAGGGTGGCAAAGTACCTGGCGACTACATCAGGCATGGGGCTTGTGCTTGGAGGGACTCAGCCAGTGTGGTTACTGGTCACTGTGACTCTTCCTACGCTGACACGTGGAGATCATGTCAGAATGAGAAACAGGAATGGGTGTGACTAGCAGGAACAACAGTACAATATGAAACCCTAATCTGGTGTACCCCCTATGGTGACCCACTACAGCCTAGAACCAAACAAACATATAATGTTTGACACACCCCCATAGGCAAAGTGGGGGAGACCTAGGGGTCACAAGACCAGTCAAGGCCGCAAGGCAAACAAGCTCAGGGTGGATATCGAGGATTCCACACAAATTCCGAGCACAAGTAAGCGGTCACAAGACCAGTTCACATGCAGTTTTATAACAGAGCAAGAGGTACAATGATCACAACCTAGCAAGGGCAACATGCAGGTATATATATAATGATCACAGTACAGGCAAAGTCAAGAAGTAAGCAAGTGAGGAACAGTCGGCACAAGGCCTAGAAGAGTGCAAAAACGCTGATGGTCAACAGGCGGAAGCGCCTTGGTGAACACATCAGCAGTGTTGCCTCAGTGGCCACGTAACGCAGAAGAAGCTGACCACGCTGCTGTAGCTCTCGAGCTAGAAAGTAACGCAGAGCAATGTGCTTCGTCCTGTGCTCCAGTCTGTGCTCCTGACACAAGGCTATGGTTGCCTTGTTGTCGACGTACAGCACTGGAGGAGAACAAGGCTGCTCTCCAAGGTCAGTCAGCAGGTAGGTGAGCCACGAAGCTCCTGGGCAGCCATGGCCGTGGCGTAGATCTCAGCCTCACAGCTGGAGCTGAGAACAGAAGAAGAACGAGTAGAACGCCAAGAGACAGAGCCAGAGCCAAGACTGAAGGTGTAACCCTGAGACGACCGCTGAGTAGCCTGGTCGTCTGCCCAAGAAGCGTCTGAGTGCCCAGTGAGAACAGGCCGGTCTCGCCCTCCAAGCACTAGCCCCATGCCCGACGTACTGCACAAGTAGCGCAACACCCTCTTAGCTGCATCCATGTGCTCCTTCCGGTGACGGCCGGGAGCGACATAGCGTGCTAAGATGCTGAGAGGGTATGCAAGGTCAGGTCGAGTGCAGGTCATCAGGTACATGAGGCAGCCCACAAGCTCTGGATACGGACCACTCGGCTCTACGGACTCATCCGAAGGCAGAGCTGAGAGCGAGTGTTCCGTAGGCAGAGGAGTGGACTGAGGCGAGGAGTACGTGAAGCCGAAGCGCTGAAGGACCTGCTGCACCATGTGTGACTGAGTCAGGTGATGGTGCGCCGTGCTCTGTCCCGGGTGATCCGCAAGCCAAGATAGCTTGTCAGTTCACCCAGGTCTGTGCACGTGTGTCTCTTCTGCAGCTCGGACTTCACGTGAGCGAGACCAGCTGTGTCAGAAGTGGCAAAGACCAAGTCGTCGACGTACACGAGGATGTAGAACGGCGGCAGTGAGGTGTCGGTGCGTAGAAACAGCGACGGGTCAGCAGTAGAAGGAGCGAACCCAAGAGCCGCAAGTGTAGTCCTCAGTGTGTCGTACACTCACGTGGCGCCTGGCGGAGACCGTAGACTGGCCGCCTCAGGCTCCACTGGGTACCAGGAGGGAACGACCCAGTGAAGCCAGGTGGGCGGCGCAGCCAGATCTCCTCGTGCAGGCTGCCCTGCAAGAAAGCTGTGCTGAAGTCAAGAGAGTGGAGCTCGTAGTCACGCTGAGCGGCGACGTGTAGCAGAACCCGAAGAGTGGTCATCTTCGGGTCGGGGAGAAGGTCTGGAAGAAGTCAACTCCCTCTCGCTGACTGAAGCCTCGTGCAACGTAACGCGCCTTGAAGACAGGCGGAGAGCCCGGCGGCCGCTTCACCCTGAAAATCCACATGCCACTGACGATGTTCGCCCCAGGTGGGGGAACCTCGTCGACGTAGGTGCCTGTGGACTTCCAGGAAGCCATCTCTGTGTCCATGGCTTCTGCCACTGAGAGAGTAGGGACCGGCCATCGCCTCTGCGTAAGAGCGTGGGGTCGGGATGTCTGGTGCATCCGGGTCTCCCTCAGGGGCAACAAGCATGGACACGAGATGGGGCAAAGCAGCGGCAAGGCAACCAACTCCTCCTGCCTGTCCTCAAGAACGTCCGTGCCAAGAGCACACTCACCCCCGACGGACGGAGGACAGACAGACTCAGACTCAGCAACAAGACTCGCAGCGTAGTCTAGACGACACGCAGCTGCAAAGTCGACAAGCTCAGCGACTAAGGCAGACGCAGCAGCGGACTCAAAGGAAGGGTCAGTGACAACCGTAGCCAGGAGACGTGTGACAGTAGGACTGGCAGCGCGAAGGGTGTCTGACTCCGGGTCAGCAAGAGCAGGAAGAGAGGACGCAGGAGGCGACGGGAGAGCGACACGCCACGGAGCAGTGGACTGACGAAGCGCCATCTGGTGAGTGCCTGGGACAGCAGGAGGACGCTGACTCTGGACACGACTACCAGTGGTAGCAGCACGAACAGGCGACGCTCGACGAGACGCAGGTGACACAGGACGTGACGCAGGCTCACGTCTCTCAGCAAGACCTCCAGTCGGACCAGTGTAAGGAGTAGGCACAGGGAGTGGGGAGGCAGGCGGTAACTGTGGCTGTGACTGGACAGACGGCGGACACTCTAAGGCGAGAGAGGACAAGGAGGAGGAGTCTGACCAAGAACCTGCTGAAGGAGCGGAACGAAGTACGGCCGTGGCCGTGCAGCAACTCCCGAACCAGCAGAGACACCAGCGGCAGTGTCCTCAGCACCAGCAGAAGCTCCACCCTCCGGGTCCTCCACTCCAGCGGCAGCAGCAGCACCTCCATCGCAGCACCAGCAGCACCTCCAGCAGCAGCAGCACCTCCAGCAGCAGGGTCCGCAGCACCCGCAGCACTCCAACGCCCGGTCCTCAGTACGAGCAGCACCTCCAGCAGCACCGCCAGCAGCAGCACGCCCTCCAGCACCAGGGTCCGCAGCACCCGCAGCAGCGTCAACTCCGGGGACCCCAGCACCAGCAGCTCCACTCCGGAGACTGATGTGCCGAGCGTACCACTCTCGAAGCTGTGGGGAAGAGGGCGGCTCCCGCCGTGGTGGGGAAACACGAGTACCAACTCCAGTAGCACCACGAGCCCGAGACGCACCCCGCCGGAGGCTGCAGTACCGTGAGTACCACTCACGTAGCTGCTGCGAAGAGGGAGGTCCTCCAGGCGCCTCACAGTCAACTGCAACACCACCAGGCTCAGCACCCCCAGACTCAGCAACGCCAGGCTCAGTACCCCAGACTATCAGCACCCCCAGACTCAGCACCCCCAGTCTCCCACGCTCAGGCTCCGCACGCTCAGGCTCAGCACCTCTAGCAGGACGCGAGTCGACAGCTACCTCGGCAGGCTCAACCGGGTCTACCTGAGAGACACCTGAGGGAGCGGCACCCTGAGGGGGAAGGGGTCTACCACTGCAGCACCTGGCGCGAGGAAGAGAGGCGGGGGAGGGAGCGGGGCAGTGCGGTAGGGAAAGGCGGTAGAAGGGCACGGACTCGTCAAAAGTGACGTCCTGAGAGGGGAAGACGCGGTGCGAGGCGGGGTGGTAAACTGCCAGCCAGACGCATCCGGGACAAAGCCAAGAAAGACACACGGAGCAGTGCGGGAGGAGAGCTTGTCCGCAGACGTGTCGCGAACAAAAGCTCGGGATCCCCAGACACGGAAGCGTGACGCATCGCCAACCTCCCCCGTCCACAGCAGTGTGGGCGAGGTCTCCGGAGCGGAGACACGGGGCCAGAGGTTGAGCTGATGCGCAGCGTACCGGACCGCAAACGGCCACAGAAAGTGGGGGGCAGCCGCGTGGACTAAGGAGGTACGAGCGACCTCCATGACCAAGCCAATGCGGCGCTCAGCAACCCCATTCTGCTGTGGAGAGGCCGTAAGCGTGAACGACTGACGAATGCCGTGCTCAGCACAGTAGGCTGCCAAGAGGTCGGAGGAGAACTCACCACCTCTGTCAGAGTGCAAGCGCAGGACAGGAAACTCCGAGCGAAAACGCTCTCGCAGCTGAAGACGTGCTCTGCTGATCCAAGGGATCAGGACATCAGGGACTTCACCCTTGGTGCGCAAGGAAAGACCGTGGTGTAGCGCGAGTAGTCGTCAACGACGATCAAGAAGTACCTCTCCTGGCCCTGACCACGGACGCGGGCTGGGCCCCACACGTCCATGTGGAGCGTCTGCAAAGGAGCAGTCGTCGGGGGGAACGAGGAGGAGTGAGGGGCAGCGCGCTGCCGCCCCTCGACACAGGGAAGACAAGGAGGAGCAAGGGAGGGTGGGAGGGGAGGGAGTACCCGAGGAAGACCAGAGACAAGGTACCGGGAGTGCATGCCCCGAAGGCGCTGCACTGACGGGTGACCAAGTCGGTGGTGCCAGAGGACAGTCTTGTGCGCTAGAGAGCGACACGAGCAGGGGGCAGACAGCTGACCTGACGACGCAGACGCAGACGCAGACGCCGCTACCTGAGGGGACTCAGTGGTCAGTGTGTACAGGTCCGACCCCGGCTGCCGAGTGAAGGTAGCCAGGTGACGGCCCGTCCGAGCACACGTGCAGTGTGTCACGCGCTCGTAGGCAGGGGTGAACTGGTGAACACCCCCATCCTGAAGCGCACAACCTGCCACCAAGTTCGTAGAGAACGAGGGGAGGTGGAGACCTGACAGTATGCCCGACAGGACAGCAGGACAAGGAAGGACAGTGGAGGAGGTCGCAATGACCGGACCCCCAGAGGGGTCCGCGAGCGAGACAGCGACTGGTCGAGCAAGGGGCTCAAGAGCAGTGCGGTCACGAAAGAAACAGCGCGAAGCGCCTGAGTCTAGAGTGAAGGTGTGCAGTGCCTCAGTGGACTCAGTAGTACCTGGGGTGGCGGACACACAAGCACCTAGAGCAGTACGCCGCACTAGCACCTGGGGCAGCAGACACGCAAGCACCTAGGGCGGCAGCCTCACTCGTGCGGATGCCTGGGTCAGGCGGAACACACAGTACTGGTCCTCCTCTCCACTAATAGGCAATGCATACATGGCTTTGAGAATAACATCAAAATCAAGAGCATAGATATCGATATCCTTCTTGACGAGATCAGCCCACTGAGGGAGCTCAGGAGCGTCGGGAAACTGAGCACGCCACGCGTCATCTAGGCGAGAGAAGCAGCGCTGCGCAGTGTGCGCCCTCCCGCACGTCTGTCCCTTGCGGCGACCAGTGCGGATGACGTACGTGCAGCTAAGGCTACCCCCCCCACCCCCGTGCTGTAAGTACCACTCACGAAGCTCCTGGGAGGACTGAGGGTGCTGCGCGCTCTGGCCAGTGCCAGAGCCTCCACGACCACCACCGCCGCCTCCACCACGACCACCACCGCCCTTGCCGCCTCCACGTCCACTGCCGCCACCACCACCGCCCCCACCCCGGCCACCGCCGCCGCCGCTGCCCTCCACCACTCCCACCGCTGCCCCTCCAGCCCCGCCACCACCCCCACCGCCGCCACCACCCCCACCACCGCCTCCCCTGCCGTCACCCCCACCGCCCTTGCCTCCCCTGCCCTTGCCGCTGCGACGCCCGCTGGGAGCGGACGCAGAGCCGACCTGCTCAGCACCAAGGAGGTCGACAGCAGCAGCAGAGGCGACAGAGGGGAGCAGGGGGGAGGGGGAACACCCCTCGAAGAAAGGGGTGCGGGGGTCGCCACGAGAGGTACCTACAGCTACAATACTCTTCTCAACTGCAAGTAGTTCCTTCTCTAGGGCGGTAATGGTGAGCTCAGTGGGGCAGCGAGCTAGGAAGTGGTCCCTGACTGTACGCAGAGTGTCAGGGAGGCGGGTGACTAGGTGGTAGAGAGTGAGCCAGAGCGGGGGGAGGGTTGGAGGCAAGAAACTCAGCGGGCATGGCTGCACGGAAGCGGGCATCACTAGTGCGGAGGTGAGTGATGAGGTCAGCGACTGTCTGGAAGGCGGACAGGTCGGGGAACAGGTAGGGAAGCGAGAGGCGGCCTAGTGCAGCTGAGGCCGGGGAGGAGTAGCGCTGCAACTACAGCAGTGTACAGGGCCTGCGCAGTCTGATGCTGGCCAAAGTGCTCGCGCTCGTCGACTGGCAGGGAGTTGCGAATAGCAAAGCGGGCGTGGGCATCGCGAGTCTGCACTGTGAGCGAGCAGTAGCAGCAGCAGTAGTAGCAGGAGGAGGGACTGTGCCTAGTGCGTGATCGTACAGCGAGATATCCTCTCTGGCAGTGAGCTGGAGGAACAGGTGCAGATCATCGAGCCAGGTCTCAAACTTAATCGGGCGGCCCTCAGCATCGAACGAGAGAACTGGAGGGCTAGCCATAGCTGAAGTAGCAGGTAGCAGAAGTAGCAGTAGCAGTAGCAGTAGCAGCAGCAGCAGCGGTAGTAGTAGCAGTAGCAGTAGCAGTAGTGGTGCTGCTGCTCAGGTAAGGAGGGCGCGGCTCGGCTAGGACGGCGCGGCTCGGCTAGGGCGGCGCGGCTCGGCTAGGGCGGCGCGGCTCGGCTGGGGCGGCGCGGCTCGGCTGGGTCGCGCGGTTCGACTCGGGTCGCGCGGTTCAGCTGGGGTCGCGCTGTGCGGCTCGGCCGTAGAGGGGCGATCGCGGGAGGGGCCGTGAGAGGCAAGCGCGGGGGGGGGGGCCGTTCGGGGGCCGGTCGGGGCTAGCGCGGGGCCATTTTGGGGGCCGTAGGAGGCTAGCGCGGGGCCTTAAGGGGCCGTGGGAGGCTAGCGCGGGGCCTGAAGGGGACGTGGGAGGCTAGCGCGGGGCCTTACGGGGCCGTGGGAGGTTAGCGCGGGGGCCGCACGGGGCCGTTCGAGGCTAGCGCGGGGCCAATCAGGGCCGTAGGAGGCTAGCGCGGGGCCGTAGGTGGGCCGTGGGAGGCTAGCGCGGGGCTACACGGGGCCGTTCGGGGCTAGCGCGGGGCCGTAGGGGGCCGTGAGAGGCTAGCGCGGGGCCGACGCGGGGCCTTAAGGGGCTAGCGCCGGGGTCTTAAGACGGGGCCGTGAGAGGTCGTAAGGGGCGACGCGAGGGGCCGTGAGGGGCCTGAAGGGGCGACGCTAGGAAACGGTGGGCCCTAACGTTCCGGTCCTAGGTGGAACCTAGGCTCGTAATACCATGTCAGAATGAGAAACAGGAATGGGTGTGACTAGCAGGAACAACAGTACAAATATGAAACCCTAATCTGGTGTACCCCCTATGGTGTGACCCACTACAGCCTAGAACCACACAAACATATAATGTTTGACAACTCAGCGCTCGACTCAGGGTTACTGCTTCAGTCGGGGAGCTGGTGCTGTGTCGTGGAGGTCTACCACGGTCGTCGTCTGTGGCTACTTCCAGTGCAGAGGCAGAGATCTACGCGGGTGCCATGGCGGCACAAGAGCTTCGCTGGTTGACCTTCTTGCTCGCAGACCTTGGTGAGCGGCCTCGCTCTGCTCCGACCTTGTACGCTGACAACAAGGCCATGATCCTCCTGTGTCGAGAGCCTCGACTGGAGAGCAGAGTGAAGCATATTGACGTGAGGTACTTCCTCCTGCGAGAGCTGTAGCGACGCGGTCAGGCACGCCTGGACTTTGTGGCCTCAGAGGCCAACACTGCAGACGTCTTCACCAAGGCCTTGGCGCTTGGTGATCACCACAGGTTGTGTGTGCAGTTGGGGCTTGTTGAGGTAGGCCCTCGGTTACTGTAGTCCTGCTGCTTGCTCTGCTCGTTGTGCTTTGTATTTATATCCTAGTGAACTCTTGAACTGGCCTTGTGGCCGCTTGCTTGAGCTCGGAATTTGTGTGGGGTCCTTGAGATCCACCCTGAGCTTGCCTTGTTTCTTGCTTTGACTGATCTTGTGACCGTTTGTTCACCTTGCTTGCTTTGATGCCCCTCACTTACCGTGTGTCAAATGTTGCACATTGATGTGATAAGCCGTAGTGAGTTGCACTCTAGGGGGGTACAGCTTCTAGGGTTGCTTATTTGTACCCCATTCGTTTCTATTCCACACATTCCGTTGCATTCCTATTCTGAGACCAGGGTCCACCTGTGCAGATGCACATGCCCCTTGAAACACTCATCCTCGAGAATTGAGAAAATGGCGGCCATGATCGCATACACCGAAACGCTCCTTCAGAGGGAACACACACGGTACATACACAGAAGTGAGAGCGCCTTGGAACAGCCAAACCAAACCCCCCATGCGCATGCAACACTCTAGCGCACTGCAACATCCCTGCTGTGCCTGTGCAGAGGCACACGCACCCTGAAGCATTCAAACTCCTTGTCCTTGGAGTAGAGGCAGTGCCCATGGCGACAGCCCAGGCGGGAGCAGAGCCGGGGACATGCCGCTATGTACAGGCAGTCGTTGGGTTTGTCCACAGTAATGGAGAGGCCGTTAAAGAGTACGCACTCGCTGATGACATCAGCAGCAGCCAGCTTCTCCATGATCATGATGGCCTGTTGAGGAAAAGGAGAAGGTAGAGAGCAGGAAAGGCAAGGGTTTGTGGAATGGGATCAGTATGCAGGAATTCCAAAACCTGCTGAGGACATCAGCGGCAGCCAGCTTCTCCATGATCATGATGGCCTGTTGTGGAAAAGGAGTGTGGGCGCAAAGTGGAGGATGAGAGGAAGAGGAAGAGGGAAATAGGAAGAGAGGAGCAAAGAGGGGAATGTGCGTAAAGATATTACAGGAAGTCCAAACTCGCGCATGACATCAGCTGCAGCAGCCTGCCTCTCTGTGAGAAACATGGAATGCTGTGAGAGGAGTGGAAACAGGGTTTTTTAGTCAAAAGAATACATGTGCAGTCAACTGGTACTACCTTCACCATTATGACGGCCTGTTGTAAGATAGAGCGAGAACTGGAGAGAGAAGAAAAAAGGATTTTGAGGGAGAAACACAGTGTACGAGCCTGCAGGGCATCATATTGATGGGAATCGGTGAATCTTCCAACTACAGATTCACAAACTACATGTGCTACCAGGTGCACAAATCAATGTCCACTGTGACGACCTTCAACGTTTTTCAGATCCACTGCATGGCGAAAGATGCAACAGCAAGTAAAAAATAAATGGAAAAGAACATCACCTTGATCTCCGCAGCAAAGGGAGCAAGCTTGGGGTCGTGAAGAAGCAAGTTAAGCAACAGCTGGTCGTCCAAGCACGCCTTGGCCTTGGCGAGCGGCACCAGGAACGTGTGGTTTCGCAGGCTGATCAAGGGATCGATGGTGCATCTACCCAGGGCCACAGATCAATGCCTGCTGCGGCAACAATCAACTCTGCATCGGATGGCTAAGGATGCGACAGCACCCCCCGAACTCCCCCCCCCCCCCCCCCCCCCCCCCCCCATAAGAAAACGCACCTTAATTTCCGCAGCAAACGGGGCGAGCTTGGGGTCGTGGAGCAGCAGATTCAGCAGCAGCTGGTCGTCCAAGCACGCCTTGGCCTTGGCGAGCGGCACCAGGAACGTGTGGTTCCGCAGGCTGATCTCCGAGAACAGCAGCGGCGGCTCCTGCTGAGAGTCCACAAACACCCCCACGCACACCTCGCCCAGCTTCTCCGACTGCACGCACTTATGCCACACCAGCTCTGCGTCTTCTAGGGCTTTCTTTCTCGCATCTTCGGCGCTATCGAGATCTGTTTCCTCGTCGGAGGCTTCGTCAGCGGCGGATTCGGCAGCGTGTGCAGCCACGTCGGTCGCGGCGTCCGTGGCGGCGCTCGCCACGTCAGCAGCTGCTACCGCCGCAACGGCGTCGGCAGAACCCGCGCCTGTCACGTCAGCAACACCGTCCACAGCCTCAGTCCCCAACACCATCGCTCCTGCGCCAGTGACAGCTGGCACTGCTGCCGCTGCTACTACTGCAGCATCTGCTGCTGTTTCAGCAACAGTTGCACCTGCTAAATCACTGCTTGCTGCTGCTGCCGTCGCTTCTGCTGCGGCTGCACCCTCGTCTGCGATCGCGCGTGCTTCGTTCGCCGCCTTAACCGCATCTGCAGCGAGCTCGCCTAGAATGTCCTTCTGACTACCACTCGTACCGACTCCAGAAGACGGTTTAGGTTTCGGATTAGCCGAGATCTGCTTCGGTGGGAGCGTTGCTTGAGGATTTGTTGGCTGCTGCACAGCTGCCTGCTGCTTCATCTGAACGAGCGACCTGCAGCAGGCGCATCGGGATCGGCCGCATGGAAAGAGGTGAATTAAAAATTTTGGGGGATAGGAGAATGATTCAGGGCATTCGGGAATCCATCAGGCGCTGCGGCGGTGCGGGTTCATAACACAACCTGAGCAGGAATTGCTACGGTGAGATCTAATAAACGCGTCTCATTCCTAGTGCAATCACAATGGTTACAGAATATATGCTAGATAACAGAAGCGGAGGGTCTTTTAGGCTGGCAGCTCAGGCAAACACACATTCCTAGTGACCAAGCCTACTGAAACGTACCGAACGGCGAACGAACGTGGGACGCAAAGCATAATGGTGACGAGAAGGAGGAGGAGAGAAGAACGGCGCGCCATGGCTGGCGATGCTCACAAACCCTAGAAAAGATACTCCTCCGAGTCCCAGGACAGGAACGAGCGAGATGCTAGCAGAACTGAAAGCTTGACCACACTTGGCCCCAGCTGGCTTTTTCGCCTAGCGTGTCTCAGGGATTGGCTTGAGAATCTCGTTTTAATGCGGCTGAGAACGTTATTCTGCGATTTAAAACATTTGTCAAAGGGGAACAAGCAGTGGGAGAGGACGAACCTTCGGGGCAAGGAAGGAAAGCAGCACGAAGCGCCTGGCTGGGAGAAGGGATGGGATGGGAGAGGTGCAGTTCGCCCCCCTCTAGTCCCACTCCCTCTTGGGCGAGTGTTTTCGGTTTGTTGCGTTCGAGTACGGTGGTGTGCAATCCCGAACGGTCTTGAAACGCGACTCACCGCTTTGAATCGTGATACATGAACAATGAACGTACAGATTGTGACCCTGTAGGGGCTGGTGCGAAGCCAGCTTGTGTGGACCCTACCTGACGTGGAGTCATGGGCGCTCCACGTAGATCTATGCCAGATCCTCGTCCACGTGGGTCAACCGAACCTGCTTCGGTACTTCTTGCTGAAATCGGGCTTTGGGGGAAGTGGGCAAAGTTGGATATCGACGGCTAACGTTTACCCAAACCTTCTCGCACCAACTTCGAGGAGGCTTGACAAAATGCTTGTTCAGTGGGGCTCAATGAGGTTCTTTACGCTGCGCAACGGCCATGCGTTCATATCAAGTGTTTGGGTAGGGTATTGAGAGAATGCAGACATTCACGTCACTCCCCCAGTGAGCGCCCAGCGGCAATTATAAATGCTCCATTGGCAGGTGACTGACATGAAAGGAGGTCGCGCGTAGCATAGCATCCATCCATCCATCACCCATCAATTTATTGTTTATTTCTAGTACGCTTGCTGTTCTGGAACGAGCAAGCTATACTGGGTGTTCCCTCCTCTTCCTTGGGAGCTCTAGTCACCGCTTGTTCAGTGCACGACGCAACGTCCCGTTTCTGCATTTTTCGTGTTTAGTTTATAGTAAATGTGTGGTGCACTGCTGTCGTTGCCGGCGTGGATCCTCCATCCACACTGTGTTGAAGCCTGATTGCGATACCTGTCAACGCTTCAGTAGTAAATAGATGCATAAGTACAGCAGCATAAGGCGCTACAAGGACCAACTTCACGAGAAATTGTAGGGTGCCTTGGGGGTACATTACGAGAAAATTGTAAGGTAACCGCTCGGCGATCGTATGGTAGCGCCGTTTGAGTCCGATTCCACACAGTACGAATACCTGTCGTTACGTAGCCGCATTGATCCAGAAGCGGCAACCACTTCACAATGTCGAAGCAATCCCATGACGTCCTTGATACAGCCGTCGCGTTCCTCCAGAAGCGGGACGGCACCGACAAAGTGCTCAAAATCTGCCGGTACTCCGTCAAGCTCCTCCTCGCCGTCACGTTAAACCATCCCTCGCAAACAGCCGGCTCCGGCTCCGGTCCTCAGTCTGAAACCGTTCGACGGCTCAAGAGCTTCGAGTCGAGCGTGGGGGCGAGCCGGAAAGCCCTGCGCGTGGGGAAGTTTCTGCAAGACGTGGACGCGCTGAGGAAGGCTCCGCCATTCAGCAGCGTGGAGGGGTTTCTGGAGCTCGTCGCGAGCGGCGGCGAGGGGGTGTACTACTTCGTGGAGCAGCTCGTGTGGCTGGTAGGTGGAACTGCTTTTTTTTTACCTTTTAAGGTGCCTTATAACGGGTTTCTAAAGCTCGTGGCGAGCGGCGGCGAGGGGGTGTAGTACTTCGCGGAGCAGCTCGTATGGCTGGTAGTTGGAATGCTCTGCTGTGTGTGCTTGCTCCGTGCATGCACATGGGACATCGCACGTTGCACCTTGCGTCTTGCATATTGCACTTGTTCATTGTTTATCTCTTGCTACAGAACAGCGAACGTACGAATCTTAAGGCGAGGAAGCCAAAATGGGTGAGTAAATAAGTATGCTCTTTGTTGAATGTTTCCCCCATTCGCTTGGCAGGTCAAGACCGGCGCCTTACCCAAAAAGCACTCGAGGCAGCTAGAGAAGATCAGCGCATGGGCAGAGTTCATAGGGTATTTCGGAAGTGTAACCCTGACATCCATGGAGATAACCACCCTCTTGCACAAAGAGAGATCAGTTTCACTCCAGATAAAAAACCAGCCAATCCCATTCTCCAATGGCGGATCCTGCCAACCGCCCGACCAAGCTGGTAGTAGCAGCAGCAGCAGCAGCGTGGATATGACGTCATCAGGGGAGGCTGCAAGGAAGCTTCTTAAGGCGCTTCGATTCAAGCGGCTATTAAAGACATTGGCTCTCATCCAGGACCTATCAGACGCTCTCCTGGCTCTGCATGACATTCTAGAAGATTCTGATGGGAACAGCCCGCTAGGGAACCCCGCGCTTCTGGCTGCTTGCGGGTTTCTGTCTGCGTTGATATCCACGCACAAGACATGGGTGTCTGCTTCAGGGTAACCTTATGTGCCTGCAATCAGCTGCTGATACCTGTAACCAGCACCAGTGGATCCATCTGTCCGACCGATCTCATGCAATCTCATCTGTCATGCACGATCTTCTACAGCATTGTGATCAGTGCGCTCGGTGCCATGATATCCTATCCATATGCACAGGTGACAGGAACTCGGTGCCAGCACCAGGCAAGCCTTGTGCTGGTAGCAGTGGTAGTTCCAACTTCAGGGTCTCTGTGTCAGCAGCACCACTAATTCAGCAGCTCCCGTATCATTCCCAGCCTCGTCCGTGTGTATAGCATTAAAGGCTCGCCCTAAGGTGCAGTGCACATGCAGCGATTGCTGATTGCTGTTTGTGAATTGGTACCGGTATCTCAGTGTTAATGTGGTGGGCTGGTAGAGCAGTCAAGTCATATGGAAGTCATACCGTATGCCTCCTAAGACAATGCAGTTCTGCTTCAACATCATGTACGGTACTTTATCTTTGTCCAATACGGGTACTAACAAACAAGCTACGGTGCTTTATTATGGAGCACTCAAACCACATTACACCATGCAATGCACTGTTTGTAGCAACGCAATCCCTGCACACATGAGCCCAATTCAAAGCAAAGCTTGGCATCCTATACACAGCCAGCCAGGTCAACTCTGTGCCGCTGCTTATGACAATAGTCGACAAGTTACAAAACACCCTTGGGAAATACAGCAAATGAAATGCACAAGCAGCCACCAGATATGTCTGCATCGGTAGAATGAAAGAGGTTGGGAAGATGCACTGCATAGCCCTCTCGACCTCCACCTCTTCCCACCCACCTCTTCCAGCCTCTTCCCCACCTCTTTCCACCTCCTCAAACCTCGTTCTATTTCTTTCTCCACCATCCGCCCATGTTCTCCCTACCTTTCACTTCCCTCTTCCCCAGCCTCCTCCAACCTCTTCCCAACCTCTTCCCAACCTCTTCCCAGCCTCCTCCAACCTCTTCCCAACCTCTTCCCAGCCTCCTCCCAACCCAACCTCTTCCGGCATGGGTTCATGAGGGGAGTGAGGTGAACCCAGCTACCCTTGCGTGCACTCCATTAAGAAACCTGCTAAACCTTTCCTTCCCCTCTCCTGACTACCCCTCCTCGAGCCACAACGCCCTTCCCTCATCCCATTCACGCCACCAGCGGCTCACGAGGTGGTAAGTGAGCAAAACCCACCTACACCTGCCTGCAATGCATTAAGAAACCTCAGCTACTCCGGTAACATTTCCTTCACCTCAGGCCTTCTCATTCTCAGCCAATCCTTCCCTTCCTCGGGCCATGCCGCCCCACCCTCACCTCACTCCCTTCACTTCGGCTTGTCGTGGGTTCACGAGGTGAGTGAGGTGAACCCAGCTACTCCTGCTGGCTGCTTGCTTGCACACGTCTCTGACCACCAGTCTCCCTTCCTTCCCCTCCACTGACCCAGCCAAGTACAGGTTTCCCCCCTTGTGTAACACCCTTGCTTCCTTGCTTGCACTCCTCTCCTCTCTGCTTGCCAGTCTCCTTTCCTTCCCCTCCACTGACCCAGCCAGGACCGTATTCCCCCCCTTGTGTAAGACTCTTGCTTGCTTGCACCCCTCTCTGCCCACCAGTGTCCCTTCCTTCCCCTCGTGTGGCCCAAGTGATCTGCTGTGAGTGTTAGCTTCGGTGACGGAGTGTGGTTGGTGCCTGGGAGGAGGAGGAGGAGGAGGAGGAGGAGGAGGAGGAGGAGGAGGAGGAGGAGGAGGAGGAGGAGGAGGAGGAGGAGGAGGAGGAGGAGGAGGAGGAGGAGGAGGAGGAGGAGGAGGAGGAGGAGGAGGAGGAACCCTTGGACCACCTGGGATAGGCGGGGACATGAGGGGAGAGGGATGGATCAAGACAGGTGTTCTGGCTGTCAGCTTTGGTGACGGAGTGTGGCTGGTGCCTGGGCAGAATAGGAGGACGAGCCTTTGGACCACCTGGGATAGGCGGGGACACAAGGGAGTGGGGTGGGAGAACGGGGATTTTGGAGTCGACTCAAAACAGGCCCCAATGCAGGGGGGAAGGACGATGCACAGAAGAAGAGGAGGACGAGCCTTTGGACCACCTGGGATAGGCAGGGACACAAGGGGAGAGGGATAGTGAGCTGTTGTGAGAGTCAGCTTCGGTGACGGAGTGTGGCTGGTGCCTGGGAGGAGGAGGAGTAACCCTTGGGACCTCCTGGGATAAGCGGGGACACGAGGGGGGACGGAGTGAAAGTAAGAAACGTTTTGAGTTGCTTTCATACCGGTGTGCTTTGAAACACACTGGGATGCAAACGAGGAGGGCGAGGAGGAGGAACAAACCCTTGGGACCTCCTGGGATATGCGCGGATACGAGGGGAAGGGGGATGGGGGAGCGAAGAGTGATGGGGTGGGAAGGATGTAGAGGTACCTACAGGCAGTGCATGATTGGAGAAAGGAGAGGATGGTGAGGGGAAGGGGGGTAGAGAGAAGCGAGTCTAATTATGAGGCGCCTCAAAATCAGACGCCTCCAATTTTTGAAGAGGTACCTAGTTGACTTTTGAGTCAACAGTCACCTCGGTACCAAGAGGCAGTGCATGAGTGGAGGAAGGAGAGGATGGTGTGGGAAAGAGAGGTAGACGGAAGCGAGATGGGGAAGAAGAAAACAGTTGGAAGTGGGAGGGGAGAGAAGGACGCGCACTGAGAGGTGAGGCGGGATTTGAGAGAGGAGAGGAGAGGATGGCCGAGGGGAAATGGAGATGGGAAGAAGGAAAGAAACGGAGTGGAAGGGAAGAGAAGTACTGAGAGGTGAGACAGGATTTGAGGGAGGAGAGTATGGCGTGGGGCAAGGAGGCAGGTGGAAGCACAGAGATGGGGAAGACGGAAAGAGTTGACGTGGGAGGAGAGAGAGAAGGAGACGTACCGCAAGGTAAGGCGGGCTTTGAGGGACGAGAGGATGGCGTGGGGCTGGCAGCCCCGAGGGAAAGGCGGGGTACGATCCTCCATAGGGCTGAGAAGGAGGATGGAAGGGGGAGGGATGGGAGGCGAGTGAGGGACAGGAGTAGAGGGTGGAAGGAGAGCGAGTGCGCTTGTCAGTAGAGCTGAGAATGGGAACACAAAAGTTTTGAGACGTCTCAAAACTCTACTTTATCACGTGGGAACGCAAAAGACACGTGCCGCACGAGGAGAGGACGGCATGGGGCTGGCAGCCCCGAGGGAAAGGCGGGGTATGATCCTCCATAAGGATGGGAGTGAGTGAAGAAGGGAGGGACGAAGAGATGGCATGAAGAGATGGCATGAAGAGATGGCATGAAGAGATGGCATGAAGAGATGGCATGAAGAGATGGCAACGGATGGTGTGACGGGAGTGGCTCGCAGCTCAGCAGAGACGTTGACTAAAACCCCAACCCTTGATTTCTATGCGCTATTCCTGGTTGCCCTCTTTCCTGGTCATCTGTGGCACGGCACACCTGTTGCTGGAAGGAGCAGCATCCGCCAGGTTATTTCCCTGCCCAGCAGCACCAGGAGCAGCAGCAGACTCAAAACGCCCATCACAGCACCATCATTATCTGCCACATACCTGGCAGCAGCAGAGAGGTATTTTGAGGCGCCTCAAAATACACCTCAGTGCTCACGGATTTTTTAGGCGCCTCAAAATAGCAGCAGAATCAAAACGCCCATCACAGCACCATCATTATCTGCAACATACCTGGCAGCAGCAGCAGCATCCGCCAGGTTATTTCCCTGCCCAGCAGCTGTAGCAGCACCGGTTGTGGGAGCAGCTGCCCCAATAAAAGGAGGTGGCAGGCCAGCAGCAGAGGTCCCAGTGGCCCTGTCGCTGACATCCGGTGTGGCAGCAGCACCTGTAGCAGCAGCACCTGTAGCAGCAGCACCTGTAGCAGGGGCTGTAGCAGGAACTTCCCCAAAAAAAGGAGGCGCCAGTCCAGCAGCAGAGGTCCCGGGGTTGCTACCACCAGCTGTAGCAGCAGCAACTGCGGCAAGAGGTGCAGCAGCGGCTGTAGTAGCGGCTGTGGCAGGGGCTGTAGCAGGGGCTGTAACAGCGGCTGTAGCAGGGGCTGTAGCAGGTGCTTCCCTAACAAAAGGAGGAGCAGCAGCCAAAACGTTTCCAGCAGTGGTGCTGCTACCAGCGGTAAGGAAAGAAGCAGTAGCAGGCGTTGTGTCAGTGGCTGTAGCAGCTTTTTCCCCGATAAAGGGAGGACCTGTAACGATGATGGCTCCAATACCAGCGGTGCCAGCACCACCGCCACACACGTCAGCTGCTGCTATAGCAGCAGCACCTGTAGCAGCAGCACCTGTAGCAGCAGCAGGGGCTGCATCATCTGCTTCTCCAATGAAAGGAGGTGGCAACCCAGCAGCATCAGCTGTAGCAGCATCAGCTGTAGCAGCATCAGCTGTAGCAGCATCAGCTGTAGCAGCATCAGCTGTAGCAGCATCAGCTGTAGCAGCATCCTCCCCAACAAAAGGAGGTGCCAACCCAGCTGCCCTCACACTTTGACCACCCACTCCTGTCACGATCGCACCACCCCCCACCCCTTGAAACCTCCCCCCAACCGTTCCCTGCTCCTCCGAACCTGCGAGCACCAGCTTCAGCCCTTCCTGCCCTTCACCGCTGAACCTAGAGGAGGAGGCTCGGGAAGTTGACCCGAGGCTAGATGAAGCTTGGGGATCAGAGCCGAGCCTGCCATCTGATGCAGCCGGGGGAACAGCACCAGCAGCAACCCCACCACTGGCGGCAGTCGAACTAGTAGCAACAGCAGCGTTCGTAGCAGCAGCAGCAGCATCTGTCGCAGCAGCAACACCTCTAGCATGAGCTACACCTATTACACCAACAGCATCTGTAGCATCTGAAGCTTCCCCGTGCTGCTGCTCCTGCTCAGCCTGCTGCTGCTGCCGATGCTGCTCCAGCAACAGCCGCTGCTGCTCCTGCTGCTGCCGCACCAGCAGGCAAGAGAGGGACGCACTCATAGGTGCCAAAGCAGCAACAAGAGACGAGCTTTCAGATGGGGAGGAGGCCGTGTGAGCTACAGATGCTGCTGCTGCTGCTGCTGCTGCTGCTGCAGTAGAAGGGTGAGGAGGAGGAATATTGTGAGGAGGAGTAGGTGCCAGGATAGACTCTGTATAAAGAACCCCGCTTCTGTTTTGAGGAGGGGTTTCTCCTGTGTCAGAACCAGAAGAATTGATAGGGAGCACTCCGTTCCAGCTCACAGTGGCTCCTAGAGGGGTATCCAAAGGGAGAGCACCTGCTGACAGGCTGAAGCCTCTGTTGGTTTCTCCTGAACTAGAGGTCTCAGGTGGGTAGAAGGAGAGGGCGGAGGGCGGGCGTGGGCGCAAGGGCGAGAGGGAGAAGGTGGGCGGGGAGCATGCTGCCTCTGCTGCGAGAACAGATGGGTCCGCGCGATAGCATGCGATGGGGGGGAGAGGTGAAGGGACAGGCAGGGGCTGCACCAGCATCAGAGGTGGCCGCAGCAGCAGAAGATGCAGAATTAGCAGGGGTACCAGCAGCGACAGCAGCAGAGGTGGTATCCGAGAGTGTGGCAGTAGCGGCAAGAGAGGTCGCTGTGGTGGGTAGCGAGGCTGATGGGGCAGATGCAGAGGCGGATGGAGAGGAGGAGGAGGCGAGTGCTGCTGAAAGAGAGGCAGAGGAAGAGGAGGAGGAGGAAGAAGAGGTGGTAATTGTGGTGGTGGTGGTAGTGTTGGTGGCGGGGATAGTAGAGGAGGAAGGGGAGGCGGAGCGTGAGGAGCGGTGTCTGTGAGGGCTGAAGGAGAGAGCGAAGGAGCGGGGGGAGGAGCCGGAGAGACCGCGAGAGGAGGAAGAGGAGGAGGTGGCGTGGCGGAGAGAGGAGAGGAGGGAAGAAGGCAGCCAGCGATCGACAGGCGAGCCCGATGTGACCGTGGCCTGCAGGGGGGAAGAAGGGGAGTCCAGGGGAAGGAGAGTGAGCAGAGTCGTCTGTACGGGGACAGAAAGGGAGGAGGTGGCGTGGCAGAGGGACGAGGGCAGCCAGCGTTCCACAGGCGAGCCCGATGTGACTGTGGCCCGCAGGGGGTTAAGGCGGGTGGGGACAAAGAGAATGAATATCGGTGTAAGACGGAGGGAGGAGAGGAGGGACGAGGGCAGCGAGCGATCCACAGGCGAGCCCGATGTGACTGTGGCCCGCAGGGGGAGGGGAATGAAGGGAGAGAGGACGGGACAGGAAGAGGAGGGGTAAGGGAGAGTGAGCATGGTTGTAAGGGGTTGGAAGGAGTGGAGGGACGAGGGCAGCAAGCGATCGACAGGCGAGCCCGATGTGACTGTGGCCTGCAAGTGGGGAAGGGAGAGGAGGGGGGTACAAGGAGGAGGGGGGTACAAGGAGGAGGTCAGAAGCACATGGCGGGATGGACGTGACTTTTGAGTCACCTCAAAATTCACCTCAAAAGTCGACTCAAAATTCACCTCAAAAGTCGACTCAAAATTCACCTCAAAATTCGACTCAAAAGTCGCCTCAGAAGTCACTTTGGGTACAAGGAGTGGAGGGAGATGAGAAGCACATGGCGGGATGGAGCAGGGATGGAGGAAGGTCGCCCATTCTTGGCCCTCTCTCTACGCCACACCCTCTCACCTGCACACCCCCTCTCACCCGCACCCACACCCCCTCTCACCCGCACCCACACCCCCTCTCACCCGCACCCACACCCCCTCTCACCCGCACCCACACCCCCTCTCACCCGCACCCACCACACCCCCTCTCACCCGCACCCACACCCCCTCTCACCCGCACCCACACCCCCTCTCACCCGCACTCACACCCCCTCTCACCCGCACTCACACCCCCTCTCACCCGCACCCACACCCCCTCTCACCCGCACCCACCACACCCCCTCTCACCCGCACCCACACCCCCTCTCACCCGCACCCACCACACCCCCTCTCACCCGCACCCACACCCCCTCTCACCCGCACCCACACCCCCTCTCACCCGCACTCACACCCCCTCTCACCCGCACTCACACCCCCTCTCACCCGCACCCACACCCCCTCTCACCCGCACCCACCACACCCCCTCTCACCCGCACCCACACCCCCTCTCACCCGCACCCACCACACCCCCTCTCACCCGCACCCACACCCCCTCTCACCCGCACCCACACCCCCTCTCACCCACACCCACACCCACACCCACACCCACACTATGACTTTCAGGCCTACCCACACCACAAACATACCTGGCTGTTGCTCTTCCGCTGCTCCCTCTGCTCCTGCTGCTGGCGATAGCGCGACGGAGCAGGAATAGAGGAGGGCGAGGAGGAGGACAAAACCCCCGTGCCCATGGGCTGAGTCCCCCGCCTCGCCTGCCCACAAGCACACTTTCTTCTAGAGCTTCAAGCTCACACAGTTGCTCACCTGTTCCCAGGGGGAGAGCCTACCCTCACCACAAACAAACTTTTGAGACGTCTCAACTTTTGAGACGTCTCAACTTTTGAGACGTCTCAACTTTTGAGACGTCTCAACTTTTGAGACGTCTCAACTTTTGAGACGTCTCAACTTTTGAGACGTCTCACAGTTGCTCACCTGTCCCCAGGGGGGGAGAGCCTACCCTCATCACAAACAAACATACCTGACTGCTGCCCTGCCGCTGCTCTTGAGTCGACTCAAAAACAAACATACCTGACTGCTGCCCTGCCGCTGCTCCCTCTGCTCCTGCTGCTGCTGCTGCTGCTGCTGCTGCTGGCGATGGCGGAAGGGAGCAGGGATGGAGGACGACCGTCCTGTACACATGGGCTGATTCATACTGAAGAGTTGATTCATACTGGCTCCGCAACCCACCTGTTCGACCTCGACAGTTCCTGCTGGCGATGGCGCAAGGGAGCAGGGATGGAGGACGACCGTCCTGTACCCATGGGCTGAGCCCCCCCATATCCTCGTGGGCTGAGCCCCCCCATATCCTCGTGGGCTGAGCCCCCCATATCCTCGTGGGCTGAGCCCCCCATATCCTCGTGGGCTGAGCCCCCCATATCCTCGTGGGCTGAGCCCCCCATATCCTCGTGGGCTGAGCCCCCCCGCCTTGCCTAGCCCCTCACCGCCACGCCCCTTGTTGCCACTCGTTTTGCTTAAAGCCCATCGTATGACTTTCACGTCTACCCACACACATACCTGACTGCTGCTCTGCCGCTGCTCCCTCTGCTCCCGCTGCTGCTGCTGGCGATGGCGGGAGGGAGCAGGAATAGAGGAGGGCGAGGACGAAGACCCCCCTGTGCCCATGGGCTGAGCGCCCCGCCTCACGTGCCCCCTCACGGCCACTCCCCTTGCTGCCACTCCCCGTGCCGCGGTTCCTCGGCCTGCTGCCCCCCGCACTGATGCTGCGATTGCGGCGGCGGCTGCTGCTGCTGCCGCGCGCTGCTCTGCCGCTTGGATTTCCTTCTCTCTGTAGCACGCCAGCAGCAGCTCCTGACTGCAACGCATGAGAGTCAGGAAGAAAGACAATAGAGAGGAGAGATTGGCAACGAGTGGAGGCGTGCTGGTTGTCGGCTGCACCTTTCTCTCCTTCTCTCCCTGTAGCACGCCAGCAGCAGCTCCTGACTGCAACGCATGAGAGTCAGGAAGAAAGACAATAGAGAGGAGAGATTGGCAATGAGTGGAGGCGTGCTGGTTGTCGGCTGCACCTTTCTCTCCTTCTCTCCCTGTAGCACGCCAGCAGCAGCTCCTGACTGGGGAGGCGAAGGAGGGTACAGAAAGATGATCGGGAGGGTAACTGGCAACCTGTGAGGGCTTGTTGTCGGTCTGTACTGTAGCACGCAAGCAGCAGCTCCTGACGTGTTTAGAGTCGACTCAAAACACGACTCATGATCGGGAGGGTAACTGGCAATCTGTGCTGTGAGGACTTGCTGTCTGTCTGTAGCTCCTACCAATTTGTGAGGGCACGCAGGCAGCACCTCCTGACTGTGGAGGCGAACGGAAGGGGGTACTGCATTTCATCTTGCACGCACTACGTTTCACCTAGCACGTACCACGTTTCATCTTGCCCGTGCCACGTTTCATCTTGCACGTACCACGTTTCATCTTGCACGTACCACGTTTCATCTTGCACGTACCAGGTTTCGTCTTGCAGTGCCAGCTTGCGCCAGCACATGGGGCACTCCTCTCGACGCTGCGCCCTGGGGGATGGGAAGCAGGGGGGGTAACGGAGCAGGGGGGAGGTGGGAGCAAAAAGGGAAAGGATCAGGAGGGAGGGGGGGAGCAAAGGGGAAACGCAGTGCCAGCTTGCGCCAGCACATGGAGCATTCCTCTTGACATTGGGCCCTGGGGAATGGGGAGCGGGTGGGATGTAGTGCACACATAAGGGGGAAGGGAGCAAAAGGGAAGAGAGAACGGGAGGGCATGCAGTGAGAAGAAATGGGATAGGAGGAAGTGCGGAGGAGACTTTTGACTTTTGAGTCGACTCAAAAAGCGACTTTTGACTTATGAGTCGACTTAAAAGGTGACTTTTGACTTTTGAGTCGACTTAAAAGTTACCTTGAGAACGGGAGGGCATGCAGTGAGAAGAAATGGGATAGGAGGAAGTGCGGAGGAGAGCAGGGGCGAGAAGAGAAGGAAGAAGAGGAAGAGGAGGAAGAGAAGGAAGAGAAGGGAGAGGAGATGAGGAAGAGGAGGAAGAGGAGGAAGAGAAGGAAAGGGAGATGTATCCAACATGTGAGTGGGAGAAGAGGACATTTGAGAATCCCAAAAAAAAAATACTGTGTGCTTATCAGCAGAATTTCAAACGGGTTAAGTCAGCGATGCGCTTACCATTCAAGGACGCACTGAAAGTGGTACTCGTGGTTGCAGACCGTGAGCTGGCAGTAGCACAGGTGGGGAAAGAGAGGGGTAACACACACAGAGAGAAAGGGAAGGGTATGAGGGGGCATGGTCGACTCGACAGAAGAGCACTGGAAGTGGTACTCGTTGTTGCACACTGTGAGCTGGCAGTAGCACAGGTGGGAGCAGGCACACACACACGCACGCACACACAGGCGAAAGGGTGAAAGGGGGAGAGGTGAATGGTCATATGAAACAGGTGAGGCGACGCACTGAAAGTGTTACTCGTGGTTGCAGACCGTGACCTGGCAGCAGCACAGGTGGGGAAAGAGAGGGGCAACACAGAGAGAGAGAAAGGGAAGGATATGAGGGGGCATGGTCGACTCGACAGAAGAGCACTGGAAGTGGTACTCGTGGTTGCAGACCGTGAGCTGGCAGTAGCACAGGTGGGGAAAGAGAGGGGCAACACACAGGGTGAAAGGGGGAGAGGTTGAACGGTGATATACAACAGGCGACAGAAGCAGCAGCAGCGGCGAGGGGAATGGGGAATTGGAAGGAAGGAGTTGAAAAAGAACGGCGTGAGGGGTAACGCGTAAGAGTCGAGCTGGCGCAATGGAAGTGGCTCTTGTGGCTCCACAGGTCACACCGTCCGCCAGCTGGCATGGGCCATGGAGAGACAAAACGCAGCCGCATCAGCCACATCAGCAGCAGCAGCAGCGAGGGGAATGGGGAGGCGATGGAATCGCTTGTCATCACGAGCTCAAGCCGTCTCAACTCTCCAACCATCGGGTCTGCTTGGGGAGTTGAGACGGCTTAAGCTCCCCTGTCTAGGTGCTTCAGGTGTGTCCACTTGCGCGCTGCCTTGCACACT
This sequence comes from Closterium sp. NIES-65, assembly GCA_948144175.1. Lineage (NCBI taxonomy): Eukaryota > Viridiplantae > Streptophyta > Zygnematophyceae > Desmidiales > Closteriaceae > Closterium > Closterium sp. NIES-65. Next base: position 24,198 of record CANXME010002139.1, read on the forward strand.
ACCAGGCGCGCCCCACCCCACCAGGCGCGCCCCACCCCACCAGGCGGACTTGCAACCTTCCAGGCTTCAGCCAGCCTTCCAGACACCAGGCACGCCCGCGGCCCAATCCCCCTCTCCTACATTTCCCACCGTTTAAATTTGGCGCATTTGGTTTCAGTCCTTGCCATGCGGGACTTACAACGCGTACAGGGTCAACTGGGTTCAGTCCTTCCTTACAACGCGGCCCGGATCCAAACGGAATCCAGGGTCAACTGAGGAGACGGACGGATGACGCGAGGCGGGGTGGGGCAGGAAGGGAGATTCGAAAGAGAAATCCCGGCATGAGGAACTCACCCTTTGAGTCAAATTCACTCATGCCGACCACAAGGGAAGTGCAGCTTAGGGCATGTTCACTCGCAATGGTGGGGTCGGGGTGGGGGGAAGGCGTCGAGGCGGATGCTACACAGATTGTCCTTGCACACGCCTTGGCGAAACCCCATCTCTTTTCCGCGAGAGAAGTTAGGAGAACTTACCTCACGTCTAACACAGGGTGTGTTCACTCACAGTGCCAGGGTCGGATTTAGTAAACGCGTCCAGGCAAATGCTGCACGAGCCATCCTTCGCTTCTAGGCGGCACTTCAACGGTCAAATTCAACCCCCCGCGAATAAGCTCAAGTGATGCTGCAGGAGGTGTGACGGAGGGAGGAACTCACCTCACCTCATTTCTCAACTCAGGGTGTGTTCACTTACGGTGGCGGGGTCGGATTCGGTGAACGCGTCGAGGCAGATGCTGCACGAGTCCTCCTCCGCGTGTTGTGAGCACTCCAACTCATTTCCGTGTGAAGAATACTCTCGAGTTCAAGGTTGGAGTGGGTGGAAACGGAAGGATTTCACACAGGAGCACTCACAGCGGCGGGGTCGGATTCAGTGAAGGCATCCAGGCGGATGCTGCACGAGTCTTGGGGGCATTCCAAGGCAACGGCAAGGTAAGGGCAAGGCAAAGAGCAAAGCAAGGGCACTCACAGCGGCGGGGTCGGATTCAGTGAAGGCGTCGAGTCGGATGCTGCACGAATTGTCCTCCTCCGTATCTTGGCAGCACTTGAACGGTCCAACTCGCGTGAATACGCTCAAGTTACATAACGGAGAGTGTGACGCGACTCAACTCACTTCTAACTCGGGGCGTGTTCACTCACGGTGGCGGGGTCGGATTCGGTGAACGCGTCGAGGCAGATGCTGCACGAGTCTTCCTCCGCGTCTTGCACTCCCGCCGCCACCAGCGCTGCTGCCGACACCAGCCGAACGGCCGCCTCACTAGCAGCGGACTCGCTAGGAGCAGACTCGCTATTAGATGACTCGCCAGGAGAACATTCGCTAGCATCAGGTTCGTTAGGAGCATGCGCGCTCTTAGCATCAAGTTCGACATCATTATTAGCGCAACTGTCGTCGCTTGTGCCGTCAGCAGCGCCATTGCCGCTGGCGTCGGCGCGACCACTTGTGCTGCAGTTACCTGGATGCTCGCGAATGTCGCTGCTATCGCTACCGTGATTACTATCGCCACCGCGGTTACTATCGCTGCAAATGCCCTCACCACCGGAGCTGTTGCACTCGATCCCATCCGAGCTACCAGACGGAATACACCGCAAATCGTTATCCTGCCCCGCCTCTCCTTCTTCAACGTTCATTCTGCCCGAACCTAGTTCGCCTTCCGTCCTCGTTACACAATCTTCCGTTATAACGTCCGCCGTGGCAACCCCACACGTGGCCTCGTCGACAACTGTCCCTTCACGCCGGCCACTCCCGAGCGCGTCCCTTGACAAATCCGGGCCGTCCTTCAACGAATCTAGCTTTCCGTCGAGAGTCGTGACCGTAAGATCGACAATCCCTAAATTCGGTCCGTTATCGACGGTTCTCCATGGCTCGGGAACTACTCTGCAAAACGGCATCGCCATTCTCGCAATATTTATTCAGCCGAATCGAGTTAAATTAGTTAATGGGAAACCGAACGACGAAACGGCGTCGCCATTATCACGGAACGTCCTGTGTCGACTTTGACTATTGTTTTCAGGGAATACTAGGTTTCTGGCGCATCCAAAGCAACTCCTACAATCTAGTCCATTCGTGGAGCAACGACGACTGACGCGCCACTTTAGCGAACCCGTTGCTGGCTCGTAATCTCACCTCTACTACGCGATAAATGAAAGCTTTAACGACAGACTAAGAGCTGAAATACCGCGCTGCAAACAAGAGTCTCGTAAGAGCAGCCCACTGATAGCCGCAAGACTTAGAGCGGGGATTCTTTGGGTGAGAAAAGGCGACTGGAGGAGACGAATGAGCTGTAGTGGACTAATGAATGAACTATGGTGGTCGTCATTCCGTCCGTACATAACACAGCACGCGTGACTTTTCTTCCGCACTGCGAGGCTCCTCCCTGCCTCGATTTCATCACAGTACCAGCTTGGAGCAGAACGGTTGGGATTGTCCGAAAGGGATTAAGTTCGGTCGTGCTGGTAGCAAGGGCTGGGTTTTCCAGCAAAAGCTCGTTTGGGCGTCAGTGGCCTCTTGATGGGGCGTGTTTTCAAACCTCATCCCACTTCTGAATCTGCATCCAGGGAACATGGCGGCCTCGAGAGACGAACACAAAGAAGTATTGGAAATTGAAGAACTTTGGTAACAGGTCGCTAATTTCTATCTGTGAATGAGTTTCAAAACTAAAAAAATACTGCCTGGGTTTCGGCGGCAGCAGAAGTAGGAGCCAGAAGATCAGGCGCGAGCGCGGGCACGGGCGCGGGCACTCGCGCAGCCGCAATGTTGGGAGCCGGATGAATGATGTCAGCGGACGGGTTTCCGTACACATGATGCCCGGTTGAGCTCCCCGACCTCGGCCTGCCCTATGGGTCTATAAGTGATTCAAGCATTTCGTGGAGGTTTCGTCAATTCGCATCACGCAAAAAGGGCTTATAAAAAACAATTGTAACTTACTGTTGACTCTTTGACTGCAGTCTTATGAGTCAGACTTTCGTTCCTGGCTTTCCTATTGGTCGACGTGCTTGTACCGTAGGTGTAACTTTGCGGCAGGAAACCCACGGGTGCAAGGTTTCTGGAATGTACAAGGCAATTTTGCGTGCAGGGGTTGGGCATCACTTGTACCGCACCTGGGGCACAATTCTCAAGGTTGGGGAAGGGCATTGCCTTGACTGCCAGTTCAGAGGGTGGTGCTGGTGGCGCACTGCGCACCACGCCGCTCGCCCATCATGTGTCTGGAGAGAGTGAGCGGAGAACGCAGTGGGAACCCTTCTAACCTCACGTCACCGAATCATAACTCTGCGTACCATCTTCAGCAACGTCCCAACCTCACCCACATCCGAGTGCCCCATTTCTCACACCCCATTTCCCCCCACCCTCCAACAAGTGCTGCTTCAGCTCGCTGCGCGCCCTTACCAAAACACCCCATTTTCATTTGTTTTTCCCTACCCTGCCCCTCAACAACAACCACACGTTCAAGGTTCATCGACTCCATCCATTCGCTGTTGCACCTTGCGGAGACTGCGCTGAGGATGCCCTATCCTGGCGTCTTGGAGTCTTGGTTCACTCAGGGCCCGGCTCAACATTGTTCAGAATACTGTTCAAACTTGAAACTACCATCATCCAATACGTAGTAACGCCATCTACTAATTATAAGTGTTATGAGTTGTGAAAGAGTGCGCATAATGCAATGACGCGGAAGTGATTACAAAGTCTAACACATAATGAAGCCCAGGGCTAATATAGCAAGGCTACCTAGGTGATGGTCGCGGGATCGCGAGATGGTTGGTTGTAGGTTCGGGATTGGAAAATCTGAAAGTGACGCGATGGTGGCTCGGAAGGCGATGTCGTCGGACCGAGCCTGGTTTCCAAAAAATGAGTTGTACGCGTACAGTGTGACCCAGTAAGGAATCCAGGAAAATTCCTTACACGATCCCCCCTTTAAGAATTGTGGTATATATCCGGGACACCCCGGCGGATCATGTATGCATTCACAACCGGATCTTCTTGTAGCGAGTCAGCGGCGACATATGTGTCGTCCTCGCCCGTGCGATATTTCCAGCGAAGCAGGAAAATGGTGAGCCCGACAGCCGTTAGATCCACGCGATGGTTCAAGATCTTCCAAGGTTCGAGCGTGGGCTCCGACACAGGCCGTGTGGTTGGCGCGATGGTGGGTCGAGCGACATCTGGCGACTGTGGCGGCTCATAGTGACGCAACAGACTGATGTGGAATGTGTCATGTATCTTCCAGTTGTCGGGCAGCAAAAGCTTTGCGGTGACAGGTGTCACCATCTGAATGATGTGAAATGGGGCGACGTATCTAAGTCGCAATTTCACAGGCTGCGGTAATTGTAGGCTTTTGGTGTCCAGGAGGACAACTTGCCCAGGGCGGAAGGGTAAATCCCGTCGGTGCTTGTCCGCATTGCGACTAGCCGTCGTGTTAGCTTTACGGATAGTCAGCTGCTTTTTTGCAGGTCGTCTGTAATTCGGTGACGAACAGTTGCGATTGTGGTACCGGGTTGTCAATTGCCGTTAAAGAGGGAACCACGCGATCTATCCCATAATTCAAGTAAAACGATGACTGTTGAGTTGTTGCTGAAGGGGCGTTATTATACGCAAATTCCAGCATCAGCAGTGAGTCTTCCCACTGCTTAGGTCCGGATAGTTGGTGCGAGTCAGCTGCTTCATTGTCTGATTTGTCCGTTCGGTCTGTCCGTCAGTTTGCGGGTGGTATGACGACGAAAACTGCAGGCGGGTGCCGTACTGCGCCCATGTCTCCTGCAATAACTTCGACTTGAATTTCGGATCTCGATCGCTGATGATCGCCGAAGGTAATCCGTATAAGCGTACGAAGGTGGAGATGAAGAGTTTTGCTGTATCGTCGGCTGTGATCGTCGCGCGGCATGGTGCGAAATGCGCCATTTTCGTTAATCGGTCCACGACGACCAGGACCGAGTCGTTGCCACTTGCGCCAGTTGGGAGCCCCGTGACGAAATCCATCGTCATCTGTTGCCATGGTCGCTCGGGTGGCTCGAGGGGCTGCAGTAGTCAGGCCGGCCTTTGTCAGAATGTTATTGTATACATCACTTTATAATTGCCTGCAATGTAGACTTAGTGTAGTTATCTTGCTTGTTAGATGGTGCACCTTGTTTCACTTCTTTCATATTTGTACCCTTGAACCTATACTGAAACCATCATTCCTCAATTCTCACATGGAATCAGAGCGACTACGCTCTTGGCCTGTGGGCTCCACGTGCTTCCGCTGCTTTCTTGTCTGTCGCGCGTCCCGTGGAGCGCGACACTTTTTTCTTCCCGCCACGCCCTCGGGGCGCGTGGCGGTTTTCCGCCCGTCGTGCGCCCCGGACGCGCGGCGTCTTCCTGCCCCGTCGCAGCCCTACTCGGCCCCTCACGGCCTCTTCGCAGCCCCGTCGCTGCTCCTCTCACGGCCCCTTGCGCTACCCTCAGTGGCCCCGTCGCCACACTTCGCGGCCCTGTCGCCGCCCCTATCGGCCCTACCGCCCCTAGCGGCCCCGTCGCCGCCCTTCTCGGCCCCTCGCGACCCCTTCGCGGCCCTGTCGCCGCCCCTTCTCGGCCCCGTCGCCGCCTTTAGCGGCCCCGTTGCCGCCCCAAGCGGCCCCGTTGCCGCTCTTCGCGGCCCTATTGCCGCCCCTAGCGGCTCCGTTGCCGCCCCTGGTGGCCCTGTCACCTGCTCGTCGCGGCGCACCCCCCCCTAGCCGCCGCCTCTACCTCCCTTGCGCCCGTGCCTGCTTTGTAGCAGCCGCCCCTGGAGCAGCCACCCCAGCAGCAGCAGCCCGTGGAGCAGCCGCCCCAGCAGCAGCCGCCCCTGGAGCAGCCGCCACTGCAGCAGCAGCCCCTGGAGCAGCCGCCCCTGGAGCAGCTGCCGCTGCAGCACCCGCCCCTGGAGCCGCCGCCCCTGAAGCACCCGCCCCTGGAGTGGCCTGCCTTGCAACAGCAGCCGCCCCTGGAGCAGCCACCCCAGCAGCAGCAGCCCCTGGAGCAGCCGCCCCAGCAGCAGCCGCCCCTGGAGCAGCCGCCACTACAGCAGCCGCCCCTGGAGCCGCTACCCCTGCAGCAGCCGCCACTGCAGCAGCAGCCCCTGGAGCAGCCGCCTCAGCAGCAGCCGCCCCTGGAGCAGCCGCCACTGCAGCAGCCGCCCCTGGAGCCGCTGCCCCTGAAGCAGCCGCCCCTGGAGCGGCCTGCCTTGCAACAGCAGCCGCCCCTGGAGCAGCCACCCCAGCAGCAGCCGCCTCTGGAGCAGCCGCCACTGCATCAGCTGCCCCTGGAGCCGCTACCCCTGCAGCAGCTGCCCTTGGCCACTAGAGCAGCCGCCACTGCAGTAGCCGCTCCTGGACCCGGTGCAGCCGTGGGGGGGTGGGTATGGGGATGGCGGGTGTGGGGGTGATGAGTGTGGGAGGTATGGGGGGTGGCGGGTGTAAGGGTGATGAGTGTGGGAAGGGGTGCCGCAAGGGGTGTGGAAGGGGTGTGGGACAGGTGAGGGAGGTTGAGTGGAGGTGGCCGCCGTGAAGTCAGCAGCTCCAGTCGCCCGTGAGCCCGTCGCTCCAGTCGCCCGTGAGCCCGTTGCTCCAGTCGCCCGTGAGTCAGTTACTCTTGCCGCTCGTCTAGCCGCGGAGTCAGTTACTCCAGTTGCCCGTGTGCCAGTTGCTCCAGTTGCCAGTGTGCCAGTTGCTCCAGTTGCCCATGTGCCAGTTGCTCCAGTTGTGCAGTGTGCCAGCAGCTTCAGCTGACGCCCACCACCTCCTCTCCTCTCATAGTCCCTCCTCCTCATTTGCCCTCTCCGTCTGCTTTGCTCTGCTTGGTGTACCCCTTCCGGGGGTGTTTTTGCACATGGTTCTTCACTGCAGGCAGTTAGGGGGTGTATCAGAATGTTATTGTATACATCACTTTATAACTGCCTGCAATGTTGACTTAGTGTAGTTATCTTGCTTGTTAGGTGGTGCACCTTGTTTCACTTCTTTCATATTTGTACCCTTGAACCTATAGTGAAACCATCATTCCTCAATTCTCACAGCCTTTGTCGCGATGACTTCATTGCTTGGCAAGTCGTGCATGTGGTCACGTAGCGCTGCACGTCGGTCAGCATGTCGGGCCAATAGAAGTTCCGCTGTGTGAGAATAGTATGAGTCAATGTGATGGACTAGGAAACAGGTGGGTACAAGTGTACCCCATATTGTCTACCCCACTACGGCCTACACGGACTATAGCATATAAGTTTGACACACCCCCATAGGTAAAGTGGGGGAGAACAAGAGGTCACAAGACCAATCAAGAAGAGCAAAGCAAGCTCAGGGTGGATCACGACGTCACCATGCATTCCAAGCAAAAGCAAGCGGCCACAAGGCCAGTTCACCTGCAGAGTTATATAAAGCAGAACAAGCAAGAGAGATCACAACCTAGCAAGTGTAAGTATGCACGTATATATATAGAGATCATAGTACAAGCAAAGTCAAGAAGTGAGCAAGTGAGGCCAAGTGGGGACAAGGCCTAGAACAGTACAAAACCGCTGATGATCACAAGGCTGAAGTGCCTTGGTGAAGATATCAGCCGTGTTGGCCTAAGAGGCCACGTAAACAAGACGAAGCTGACCACGCTGCTGCAACTCTCGAACAAGAAAGTAGCGAAGAGCGATGTGCTTCGTTATGTGCTCCAGTCTCTGCTCGCGACATAAGGCAAGCATTGCCTTGTTGTCGACGTACAGAACTGGAGGAGAACGAGGCGCCTCGCCCAGGTCGGTCAGCAGGTAGGTGAGCCAGCGTCTCCTGTGCAGCCATGGCCCCTGCGTAGATCTCAGCCTCACAGCTGGAGCTGAGAACAGAAGACGAGTGGGTAGACCGCCACGAGACAGAACCGGAGCCAAGGCTGAAGGTATAATCCTGTGACGACCACTGCGTAGCCAAGTCGTCAACCCAAGAAGCGTCTGCGTGACCAGTGAGGACAACTGGACCCCGTCCCCCAAGCACGAGCCCCATGCCCGACGTACTGCACAAGTAGCGCATCACCCTCTTAGCTGCCTTCCAGTTCTCTGGTCGGTGTCTCCAGGGCGCAACGTAGCGTGCCAGGATGCTAAGAGGTAAGCAAGGTCAGGTCGAGTGCAGGTCATCAGGTACATGAGGCAGCCCACAAGCTTTGGATATGGGCCACTCGGCTCTACAGACTCATCTTCAGCTTCAGCTTCAGCAGACTCATCCACGACTCGGTGTGGATGGCGATTGTCGGGCGACAGGGTCTCGTCATTAGGGCATCCCTCTGCTACTGACTCACATCTTTTCCCGACCCTTCTCCGTCGTGTTGAGATTAGAAGCGGATGTACTAGTAGGCAGGTGGAGAACATATAGGAAACTCTAAAAGGGTTGTACTCTACAGCCTACACAACAAATTACATTTTGACACACCCCCATAGGCGAAGTGGGGGATAGCTGACACAACAAGTAGTCGCATGACCAGTTCACAGGCAAAGTCTAGTGGCAGAGACAGAGGGCAAGTGAGGAGGAGGAGGGACCATGAGAGGAGAGGAGGAGGTGGGCGGCCGCTGAAGCTGCTGGCACACGGCGCAAACTGGAGCAACTGGCGCACGAACAACTGGTGCAACTGGCACATGGGCAATTGGAGTAAATGGCTCTGCTCGCCGGCAAGAGCAACTGAACACTGGCAACTGGAGCAACTGGCACACGAGCAATTGGAGTAACTGGCTCTGCTTGCCGGCAAGATCAACCGACTCACGGGCCACTGGCGCAACGGTCTCATGGGCGACTGGAGCTGCGGACTTCACGGCGGCCACTCGCCTTCAACCTCCTCGCATTGTCCCAAACCCCCTTTCACACCCCTCGGCATCCCTAGCGCCACTCCCTCGTCTCCCCCACACCCTCACCCCCCCCCTCAGCGGCAGCTACAGCCGTGGGAGAGAGAGGAGGAGGAGCAGCAGCTGATCACTCACGCTCGCCACCCCTATGCCCTCCCCCCCCATGGCTGCACGCGCAGCAGGGAGAGAGAGTGGAAGGCGAGCGGTAGCGGCAGTAGCTCCTCCCGCCACTCCCACCACTCCACCCTTCCCCCCTACAGCAGCAGGTGCGGCCGTGAAAGAGTGGAGGCAGGGTGGTGCTGTTGCTGCCACCTCTCCCTTACACCCCCTCCCCCCAGTGGCACGTGGGGCGCGCGGCCAGCAGGGCGCACGGGGTGCGTATGGCAGCACGGCGCGCGGGGCGCACGGGGCAGCAAGGCGCGCAGGGCGCTTGGGCATTAGGGCGCACTGGCGGGCAGGGCAGCTTGATGCACGGGCGGGCAGGGCAGCGCGACGCGCGGGCGGGCAGAAAGGGCAGCGCGCAAGGCAGCGCGCGGCGGGCAGGGCAGCGCGCGGCGAGTTTAGGGCAGCGCGCTGCGAGTTTAGGGTTGCGCATGGCATGCAGGGCAGCGCACGGCGAGCAGGGCAGCGCGCGGCAAGTTTAGGGTTGCGCACGGCAAGCAGGGCAGCGTGCGACAAGCAGGGCAGCGCGCGGCGAGCAGGGCAGCGTGCGACGAGCAGGGCAGCGCGCGGCGTGTTGGGCAACGCGCGGCGAGCAGGGCAGCGCGTAGGCTGCAGGGTAAAGCAGCGCGGGCAGCGACGCAGCACGCACGGCAGCAGGGCAGTAAAACGACGCGCACTCGTGGCGCGCAACAGGCAGAGGCGCACGAGGTGCTAGGCAGGGGCGCACGAGGCGCCGGACGAAGGTGCACAAAACGCCGAGCAGTGTGATGGGCGGCGCGATAGGGTGCGCCATAGTGGAAGCTAACGGTGGGCCCATTGTCATCGGTCCGAGGAGGAACCGCTCTGATAGCATGTTGAGAATAGAAGCGAAGAAGGAAAGGAAGAAGTGGATGTACTAACAGGTAGGTGGAGTACATATAGGAAACCCTAAAAGGGTTGTACTCTCTGTTGAGTACCCCACTACAACCTACACAGCAAATAACATCTTGACATGTCGTTCTTCTTCCCCTGCTTAAGCTTTGGGCAGTCTCTTTTCAGGTGGCCCAGCTGGTTGCATGCAAAGCACAGCCCGATGGCTCGGCTTGGCACATCCATGACGTTGATTGTGGGCTGCTAAGTGGATCCACGAAATCGAGGGCTCTCTCAAGAGCTCGATCTCGCCCACTGTATCTGCGCATCCGTTGACTTAGCTTCCTGGACGGCGTCGTTACATGTGCATGGCCGCGTTTGTCAAACCTCGAACCGTACTTCATATTTCAGGCCCGCCACGTACCGGTCCAATTGCTCCGCATCGCTCATGTCGTCCACTTGGTCCGCCAAGTTGCAGAAAGTGCTAGTGTAGTCTTGGACCGAAGTCAGCTGCTTCCAGGCACGCAGCTTCATGCGAGCAGAATCCGAGGCGGATACGTGCTCGAATCTGGTTCGCAAGAAGGCACCTCACTCCTTCCATGTGCGTATCATGGCCGTCCCGAAAATCGAAGCTGCTTGTTGCGTGACAAGCGTCAAAGTCCCGTTGTTCGCACGTGCTATTCCTGCCGAAGTCCCTTCGTCTTGCAACGTTCGTCGCCACCACTCCAGCGCAGGTCCTCGTAATAGTGATACTGCGAAATTAATGTGGGTGGCCTCATCATTAATCATAGCAACATTGAAAAACACCTCCATGCCGAACAACCATGCAGAAACAGTGACAAACTTGTCACTTGGGTTAAACGTGGGCAGGTTTGTCAGCTTAATTTCAACAGTTGTTGAAGCTGTCATTGCTGCTGGGACTATTGCCGCTAGTGGTGTCGTCACTGGAGTTGTCGCTGCTGCACGTGTCGGCGCTGCACGCGACTGTCGTAGTGACTGTTGCTGCTGTGCCTGCCTCGCATTGTCCGCATCCATGGAGCCTTCCAGCTCATCCCAGACCCGCTCATCTTTCGTGGAGCTGCTACTTGCGTCCTCAACGACAGGTGAATCCTGGCACGCTTCACCATGCGCCTAGTGTAGCTCGGCGTTCTACTTCCTCAGGCGCTCCATTTCCCGGTTATCGCTTGCATGTTGGCCTGCATCGATCGGAAGTTCTGCAGGAAAGCGTCAAACTCGACCTACTACATGTTTCTCAGGCTTCGTCGGACGGGTAGGGGTTGGTTAGCGATTTTTCTGACTTTGATGAAGGCGCAAACGCTATCGTAGTCAGCTTGAAATAAGGACGTGGGCCCAATCGAGTTTGATCGCCTCGATCACACACGATCAACAATTTCTAGGAAGCTTGGAAGCCAATTTCATGCAATCGGACCCGATTTTCACCCCGATCAGAGGCGATTTTCCTCGATCATAGGCGATCACCTGATTGCATGTGATCGGGGCCCACATCGATGCTTGCGAGTAGTTGCACAGTTGCAACTACAGTGAAACGATGATTTTCGCCAGGTGACGTATGGTCGCTAATCTGGCTAGAATGGGGACGAAGATGCGAGGTAAATGTACCGCGCTTACTAAGCAGGTGTTGGAAATCCTCTTCGAAAAACATCTCTGATCGGGCGGCTCGAGCACAGCAATCACAAGCAACCCGATCAGATCCGACCCGATCAGATCAGTCCCGATCAAGCTCGATTGGGCCCACGTCCTAATCGTATCTATTTCACAGTCCGATCGCTTTGCAGCCCACCAAGTCTATTGCACCCGTGTACTAAACTACCCCGAAAATGCGAGGGTAACCTAGAAAAGTAGCTCTCATACCAAGTGTTATGAGTTGTGAAAGAGAAAAGTGCGCAAAATGCAATAACACGGAAGTGATTACAACGTTTAGCAGATAATGAAGTCTAGGGCTAGTCTAGCAAGGCTACCTATGCGATGGTCGCGGGATCGCGAGATGGTTGGGTGCAGGTTCGGGGTTGGAAAACCCAAAGGCGACACGATGGTGGCTCGGAAGGCGAGGTCGTCGGACCGAGCCTGGTTTCCGAAAACTGGGCTGTACGCGTACAATGTGACCCAGTGAGGAATCCGGGAAAATTCCTTACAATTAGCCTTACCAAATTTGATTTTCTAGAAGTCATGTTGAACAACTCTAAATTGGGCTCGTGGCTATACGGTAACTTTCACATAGAAAAATGCGACAATTGATTTATGTTGGGCTGAGAAAAGCCCTTAGAATCTTTCAAGGCTAAGATTGTGATAGGAATGTTGTATTGCGGAAGCGTTGTAATAAGGAACCTTGTTGAACCACCTTGCGCTGGTATGTGAGGGCAAGATAGATTGATTATAAGGAAGTAATACAAGCTTTTATGAGGGTACAATCCTGTGGGGACACTTGCGTCTCAATCACTTCGTGACACCCAAAAACAACATAAACTGTATTGTGTCCCAAATGCGAATCGGCTTTCGACGACTTGTACTATATTTATTATTGGTCAGCGTGAAACGCGTTGACATCGCCTACGAATTGTGAATCGACCCGTCATTCGCACGCGACTCGAAATGCCCGACACGCCCACATGCACCTGGACATCCGAAAATGCCAATTTTGCGAGGGAAAATATCCCGCGCATCGAAACCACGCCCCTGCTCAGAGGTTGAAAATACGGGTGTACTGTCACCCAGTCAAATGCACACACCTGTACATCTCTTCTTGATCCCCGCCAGTGAAACGTGTCCAGCTGAATCTGCCAATATGTCGCCCTACGTCGCGGTACATTCGATGTTTGTGACACAACATTGGGAAAATGAACAGGCGCAACTCGGGAAAACGGGGATTGAGACACAAGTGTCCCCACAGGAATGTACCATAAGATTACAAGGAATATGAAAGAATGCAATAACTGTTTTACTGTTGCGGTTGCGGTTCGATACAGTGACGACCCGGGCAACTACTCAGTATCGAGTCAGTTGTTTGTCGTTGGTGTCGCGCTGTATTTGTCGAGTCAAAGGTCGCTGACCTTTGACCTTAGCGTAACCTCCGGCTGTTACTTTTCTGTTAACCTCCTTGGTTGACTCGCCATTGCTCCGCTGTAGCTTGCCTCGTTTACGGTTCGATGTTACGACACATAGGAAGCGTTAAATTACTTGTTTCCAACAATTTACACCCATGACATTGCATCATGTAGAAGCCCAAATGGAATGCCTCCACTCCTTGATGGATTCAGAGGAGAGAACTACACCATTTGCCATGCATGAACGGCTGTGAGAGATGACCCGTGCCGACAACAAACCCGTATCCCCGCAACTGCTGTGAGCTTCGCTTCTCCTGCTTGTTGTGCACTGCTAAACAATGGCACGGTCTTGTGCCAGTACTGTACCTATGCAACGCCCACCCAGGGTGCTCAGGGTTGCTCCTTTGCCTTCTGCGGCTGCTGCTTCGTTGGGCTAGGTCTATGCTACGTTGCTGCTATGCTACACCGATGCCTGTCACAACAGCCCGACTTTTGGGCCAAATCAAAAGCCTCTCTGTCGCTGCTACTATGCGGAGAGCAGTCACAACAGCCCTGGGTTGTCACGACCGCCCCTGCTGCCGCCGCAGCTGCTGCTGCTCCAACAGCACCCAAATTTCTCCTGTGCACTGCCTCATCCGGCACGTTTCACACTCATAACAGCCCTGGGTTGTCCCCTTTCATTCGAGCCGATGACGAGGACGATTGGGGTAAATGCCCGTTGGCAAGGATAGGAGGGCCGTACGATTGAAACAGTGCTGGGTGTGCTGCTGCTCCCACCGCCCCTGCCGCCGCCGCTGCTGCTGCTGCCGCAGCACCACCACCAGCACCAGCACCGGTAGGGCCAAAGGAGCCAGGCACGGGGACAGGCAAGGCAGGGGGTCGGGCTGATGCTGCTGCTGCGGCAGCGGCTGCAGCTGCTGCTGTCAGGTGAGGGAGAGGGATTGGGGAGGGACCCATGCCGAGCGCTGCTGCTGCTGCCGCTGCTGCGGCGCTGGTGGGAGCGAATGGGAGCCTGACACGTGGCAGAGGAGCCATGGCAGGGGGGAGGGCACCAGCAGGTATAGGAAGCTGTTCTGAAACTGGCTGGGATGACCCCCCACCTGCCTGCCCCTGCTGCCCTCCCTGTGCTGCTGCTGCCGCTGCCGCTTGCTGCTGGTGCTGGTGCTGATGATGCTGGTGCTGGCTGTGGTGCTGCTGCTGCCCTGTCCCCTGCATCTGCTCCTGCTGCTCCCTCTCCCCTCGCGCCTCCTGCTGCCGCACAAACAGCCCTGCCGGATCCCCAGCACCAGCAGCCGCAGCCGCCGCCGCAGCTGCCGCTGTCGCAGCAGCAGCAGCGGAAGCAGGGTGATCAGCAGGTTGCAGGGACGGTCTCCAAGAGGGGATAGGCGCTGCTGCCAGGAGCTGCTGGAGCAGCGGGCCTGCCTCTAGAACAGCCTTCACCAGCTGCCCCTGCTCAGGTAGCGCCTTCAGCATCGCCTGCATGTCCGTGTCTGGAGGCTCGGGAAGGTGCCTCTGACGCGCGTCCGAGTCGAGAACCGAGGCTAGGACTGCTGGGTCGAGGGTTGGTAGTGATGGCGGGAGCAGCATGGGGTTGAGAGTGGTTGGGATGGGTGCGGGGGGGATGGGCGCAGTGGCAGCAGCAGGAACTCCTGTGATGCGAGGGAGGTTGCTGAGAGCAGGGAGGGGCTGTGGGGGGGGGGGGGGCCGTTGGCAGCTGGAGTGGAAGCAGAGGTGAGTGGGGCGGGTGGGAGCAGGGAAGGGACGGATTGGGCGTGGGGGGGGAAGAGAAGGGTTCCACCTGGGTGGGGCACCTGCACTGGCAGCACCAGCAGCAGCAGCACTGGAAGCGCCAGCGCCAGCAGTGGCAGCATCAGCAGCAGCAGACGGGGGTGCAGTAGCAGCAAGAGGGGCAGCACCAGACAAACCACCCGCAGCTGCAGCAGCACTAGCAGCAGCAACCGCGGCAGCAGCGGCAGCAGCAGTTGCAGCAGATGAACCAGCTGGGATGGAGGAGGAGGCGAGAGAGGAGACAGAAGACAGGCCCATGGCATGCCCTGTGACCCCATTCCTCGGGTGGTGGAAATAGGAAAAGTTGGGAGGCAGGTGCTGCATCTGCTGGTATGGGTGGGCAGGGTGTGACGGGTGCAGAAGCAGGTGCGGCGGGTACGAGCGGTGGTGCGGGTGAGATTGGGGCAGCTGACCCTGATGGTGCAGCTGAAGGTGCTCCTCCTCCTCCTCATCGCCCTCATCATCCATCTCATCCATTTCCTCCTCGTCCTCCTCCTCGTGACTCCCTATACCACCACCACCACCTAGCCCCGCCCCGTGACCGCTCACATGTCCGTTTGCACCCCCGTGTGCCCTGTGAGTAGCATCAAAGAGACCATACTCTTCAGCCTTCACCTCTGCTACTGCCCACTGCCCTTGCCGTTCTCCCTGCCTCTGCCCTGTGTCTCCAAGGTGCTGCTGCTGCTGCTGCTGCTGCTGCTGCTGCTGCTGCTGCTGCTGCTGCTGCTGCTGCTGCTGCTGCTAGCTGCTGCTGCTGCTGCTGCTGCTGCTGCTGCTGCTGCTGCTGCTGCTGCTGCTGCTGCTGCTGCTGCTGCTGCTGCTGCTGCTGCTGCTGCTGCTGCTGCTGCTGCTGCTGCTGCTGCTGCTGCTGCTGCTGCTGCTGCTGCTGCTGCTGTTGCTGCTGCTGTTGCTGCTGATGTTGCTGCTGATGTTGCTGCTGCAGCTGCTGCTGTAATTGCTGCTGCTGTTGCTGCTGCTGCTGTTGTTGTTGCTGCTGCTGTTGTTGCTGCTGCTGCTGTTGCTGTTGCTGCTGCTGCTGTTGTTGCTTCTGCTGCTGCTGTTGCTGTTGCTTCTGTTGCTGCTGTTGCTGTTGCTGCTGCTGTTCTGTCAGTTTCTGCCTTTCCTGCTGCTGCACCTGTGCTTGCAACTGCTGTAGGTGCTGCTGCTGTGATATAGACATCTGCTGCTGCTGCAGCTGTTGTTGATATTGCTGCTGCTGTAGCAGTTGTTGCTGTTGCTGTTCCTGCTGCTGCTGTTGCTGTTGCTGTTGCTGTTGCTGCTGCTGCTGCTGCTGCTGCTGCTGCTGCTGCTGCTGCTGCTGCTGCTGCTGCTGCTGCTGCTGCTGCTGCTGCTGCTGCTGCTGCTGCTGCTGCTGCTGCTGCTGCTGCTGCTGCTGCTGCTGCTGCTGCTGCTGCTGCTGCTGCTGCTGCTGCTGCTGCTGCTGCTGCTGATGCTGCTGTTGCTGGGGATCAACAATTGGGGGAATCAGGGCCAAATCCTGAATCTCCACCATTTCCACCTTCACCACATCTACCCCCCCCAGAACGCCCTTGGATAATGTGCTAGGTGAACCTTCCCCTTTCTGAAATAGCTGCTGTTGCATCTGCTGTTGCTGCTGCTGTTGCTGCTGCTGTTGCTGCTGCGGCTGCTGCTGTTGGCCCTGCATCTGCTGCTGCATACCACCCCCGCCCCGCCCCTCACCTGCCCCTCTCTGCCCCACCCCACTCCTCTCCACCACCCCACCTCTCTCTCCACCCATCTGCACCTGCCCGATCGACTCAGCAGCCTGCATATGCAGCTTCAGCAGGCTCTGCACCTGCGCCTGCTGCAGCTGCTGCTGCATCCCCACCGGCAGTCCCTCACACTGCATCCCCACCAGCGGCATACCCCCGCCACAGTTATCCAGGTCTAACGGGGCGGGTTCTGACCCGGGGGTTCTTGTGACTAGGAGTGGGGAGTGGCCAGGAGGCAAGGGGGAGTGACCTGGGGGTAACGGGGAGCGGCGGTCCCCGAGGGATTGCAAGGGGGGTGCTTTGGAGAGGGCGGAGGCTGGTTCGGATTGTAGTTGTATTGGAGGGGCTAGTAACGGGGATGTTCTTTCAAGAACCGCGTCTTCGGTGGTGGGGTAGGTGGAGAGGACCATTTGGGGTGTTGGAATGGGGAGTGAGTGCAACGGCTGCTGCTGTGGTTGCTGTTGCTGAAATTGCTGCTGCTGCTGCTGCTGTTGCTGCTGCTGGTGCTGCTGTTGCTGTTGCTGGTGCTGTAGCTGCTGCTGCTGGGTTTGCTGCTGTGGGAGTGATTGCTGCTGTTGCTGCTGAACCGGCTGCTGCTGCTGCTGCTGCTGCTGCTGCTGCTGCTGCAGGATGCAAGAATCTGCTGAATCCTCCACAAAGCTAGACGCAGGAGCCAGGCACACAAGCCCTTCCACCCTGCCCTCCCTGCTCTCCCTCAGAGGGCTCGGCATCCGCCCACCCGCCTCTCGAATCATCCTCAGCGCCAACGGCTCTACCATTTCCACACGAGGAGGCGTGCCTTCGAGCCCACTCAGGCCAACTATCACCCCTGCAGATGAGCCCGGCATGAGTATGCATCTATCCATGTCACCAGCTGCAGCTGCTGCTGCGGCTGCTGCTGACGCGGCTACTGCAGCTGAAGCAGCTGCTACAGCCGGTGCCGCAGCCGCAGCAGCGCCAGCAGCAAGCGAAGCAGGGCGTTGGGGCGAGCTGGGCACGGAAGGTACCACGTGGGGGGAGGAGAGCACCTGAGGCGGAACAGAGCTGCGGAAATCACAGGCGGAGTAGGACCCCGTGCCACTGGCGCAGCCCCCCCCGCCGTCCCCTGACGCTGCAGCTACAGCGGGCAGTATGCGGCGGGGAATGGCGCCTAGCAGCGGGCCTTCGTCTGGTGAAGGAGTTGATACAGCAGCTGCTATAGCCGCTGCTACAGCAGGTGCTACAGCTGGTGCTACAGGCGGGAAAACGTCCATGGGCGTGGGTTGGCTCACGTCTGTGTCGAAGGGTGGTTGCTGAGGGGTAAGGGAGTGGCTCTGAGAGTGAGTCTGCTGTTGGTATGCCTGCTGTTGCTGTTGTTGCTGTTGCTGCTGCTGCTGTTGCTGTTGTTGCTGCTGTTGGTGCTGCTGCTGTTGCTGTTGCTGCTGCTGTTGCTGCTGTTGCTGTTGCTGTTGCTGTTGCTGCTGCTGCTGTTGCTGTTGTTGCTGCTGTTGGTGCTGCTGCTGCTGTTGCTGTTGCTGCTGCTGTTGCTGCTGTTGCTGTTGTTGCTGCTGCTGCTGCTGTGGTTGAGGAGGGAGAGGGGGAAGCGAGGAACTGACTGGCAGTTGCAGCTGCGATTGCACCTGTGGCTGCACCTGGGACTGCCCGTTTGGCTGCCCGGCTTGCTGCTGCTGCCGTTGCTGCTGCTGTTGCAATTGCTGCTGCTCAAGCTGCTGTTGCTGCTCCAACTGTTGCTGCTGCTGGTGGTGATGCATCTGCTGCTGCTCCTGCTGCTGCTGCAGTTGCAGAAGCTTCTGCTGCATCAGCACCTGCTGCTGCTGCAGCAGCAGCTGTTGTGGTTGTGGCTGCGCCTGCTGTGGTTGCTGCATGGGGGAAGGGGGAGGACGCTGCCTCGGCTGTTGGAGTGGTGAGGCCGCTACAGGTTGCTGCTGCTGCGGCGGCGGCTGCTGCAGAGGCTGCTGCTGCGGCGGAGGTTGCTGCTGTTGCTGCTGTTGTTGTTGCAGCAGCAGCAGCTGCTGCTGCTGCTGCTGCTGCTGCTGCTGCTGCTGCTGCTGCTGCACTTGATACGCTTCCACTGCCTGGAGCGCAGGGGAGGGGGGCGGCTGCTGCTGCTGCATAACCGGCTGCTGGAGCTGCTGCACCTGAGCATGCGCCTGAGCATGCACCTGAGCATGTGCCTGAGCCTGCACCTGCGCTTGCGCCTGTGCCTCTGCGTGAGCCTGCGCCTGCGCCTGAGCCTGCGCCTGTGCCTGCGTTAGCGCATGAGAGGGTATGAGCCCTTGGGCATGCAGCAGAGGGGAAGGGGGGACAGACTGCTGCTGGCCAGACAACGCTGCTTGCTGCGCCTGCTGCTGCGTTTGTTGCTGCGTCTGCTGCTGCTGCTGCGCCTGCTGCAGCGACTGTGGGGGCATGGGCGGCAGTTGCTGCAGCAGCTTCCGAGGAGCAAGAGACGACGTCTTGCCATGGGCAGCTGCACCTCCCACATCCGCCCCACCTACCACTCCCGGCCCTCCTGCCAATCCCCCAGCTCCTGCTGCCGCATTCTGCTGTGACAGGTCATTCCAGCTACCCACCCTCGGCATCCGACCCCCCTGCCCTTGTCCCTGTCCCTGCCCCTGCACCTGTTGACTTAGCTGACCCTGCTGGGTGGGAAAGCTATCCGCGCTAGAAGCTACTTCGAATCCCACCTGAGGAGACGAAGGCACGGACTGCACTAGCTGGGGAGCACCTCCCACCCCGGACCCTTGCCGAAGCAGCGAGCTAGGCCCGGCACGCTGCACCGAACCTCCTCCCGAGGCTGTGCGCACTGCAGGAGACGCAGGGACGGAACCCCCGCCAACGGCTGATGGTGGTGGCGGCGGTGCCTCTGCTACACCTGAACCCGTCAGCGCCTGCCCTCCGGTTACCGTGGGTTGCTGTGCCACAGGCTGCTGCTGCTGCTGCTGCTGCTGCTGCTGCTGCTGCTGCTGCTGCTGCTGCCCCTGCAACCCCTGCCCCTGCATGCCCTGTCCCTGCAACCCCTGACCCAGCATTCCCTGTCCAAGCATACTTCCCTGCATACTCTGCCCTTGTACCGATTGTGATTGCATCGAGGCCTGTGGTTGAGAACTCGAGGAAGGTCCCTGGGAGAATCCCCCAGGGATAGAAGGCAGGCCACTGGAGGAGGTGGGAGCCGTGGACTGGACGGCAGGAAGAGAGGCGAGGGAGGGATGCGAGGGAAGGGGCGGCTGCAGGGTCTGCAGATTCCCCTGCTGCTGATGCTGGAAGGGTGGCAACGATTGGGCTAGAGGCTGGCTGAGAGCAGGTGCGGCTCCCGTGCCTCCGCCTGTGCTAGTCGCAGCAGGAGCGGTTTGTGCAGACAGCAGCTGCCCTTCCATCTGCTGCTGCAGTTGCTGCATTTGCTGCTGCAGCTGTGTTTGCTGTGACGACTGCTGCTGCTGCTGCTGCTGCTGCTGTCGTAGCATCTGCTGCTGGTTTAGCACCTGCTGCTCTTCCTGCTGCTGTTGCAGGCTCTGCGAATCCACCCCCATCGCCTCCTCGTGGATCTGCTGTCGCTTCTGTCGCAGCAGTCGCAGCTGCTCCTCGCTCTGCTGAATCTCCATCGCCAGCAGCTGCTCCTGCGATAGCTGCGACGCCTGATGCGACGGCCCTGACGACTGCACCTGCGCGACAGCAGGCGACGACGGCAGCGGCTGCTGCGACTGCTGGCCTGTCGCACGACCCGTCGCCTGAGTCGCCTGCGACGCCTGCGCCTGCGACTGACTAACCACAGGCTCGGAGGGGAGTTCCACGATCACAGGAGCTGATGCCGATCCGGATGCTGCTAGGGCCTGCGGAGGAGCAGCAAGCATCGGAACGCTAGACGCTCCCAACGACGTCCTTATTTGGTGCTGCTCCGTCGTCTGCTGGCTCTCCACCCGCACCTGATGAAACACCTGCTGCTGCACCTGCTGCTGCTGCTGGAGCGACGGCGGCGGCGCCTGATGCTGCTGGTGGTGCTGCTCGTGATGGTACACAGTGGTTGTCTGAGGGGTCATCTGCCACGTGTCACCCTGCTGGAACTGCTGAATGCTAGAGCCAGGTGTCAGCGCACTGGGAGCCGTCTGCATGCTCACGGATTCAACCCGAGTCATGGATACTTTCTCCACCCGAGCCAAGACCACAGGCTCGGCTACCCGAGCCATGTCCACAGGCTCGGTAACCGTGCCTGTAATGGACGGTCGGATTAAGGCGTGAGAGTCCGATCGGGCTTGGTCAAGCTCCTGCTTGTGCTTCTGCTCCGCGCTGTCTAGTTGCTCTTTCAGCTCGTCCCTTTCCCGCTTCACCACGTTTAATTGCTCCTCCAGGTATCGAACCCGGGCCTCGTGCAGCTGTCCCTGTGCCGCGGCAGCGGTTCTCGCGGATTGTAGCTCTTCCGTCGCGCATTTCAGCAATTGACGAAGGCTTTCCACTTCCTGAAGCAATGGAAAAAGCACGACGTGGGTGTAAATAACAAGGACGGAAATGTTAAAAAGGAAAAAAAAAGTCTTGCACAGTTGAGGCATTTGCCAAGAGATAAGAAACTTCAATCAAAATAGAGATGCTTTAACCTTAAGTAAGCCTAGAAAGAACGGGGGAGTGGCTTAAATTATCATACACGAATGAGCAGAAAAACTACTTGCCTGTAAATGGGAGCAACACGGCTCGTGAGTAGTGCGATCCATTATAAACACCTAAACTACGTCAGACGAAAAGACGAAAGGAATAAGGTCCTAATTCGCTAAAAATCATCCAAATAATAGACAGGACTAACAAATAAGGAATGAAGGAAACCTAGTGGACTAAGAAACTTCCCCCATTAGGAACCTCGCAGCTACGATGCCATCGCCAACTAGCCAAGAAGGAATAGAAAGCCAAAGCAGCAGTCGATGCGAAAGTCGGGACCGGAAAAGCTGGGAAAAGCTCTTTCTAGGGTTTCCGAATAAGTGCAGAGCATGAGCGTGAGGGGGAAGGTGAGGGGAGAACAGTGAATGAGAATCACGGGCGAATCGGGCCGAGAAAATCGGTGCTACAGTAAAGGGAACCACATGATTGGTACAGTATGAGAACTGTTGTCATGCTGAGAACGGAAATGCTGAGAACAACTTTTCTTAGTGGTTGTTACGAGTGCAATTGAGTGAACGAACGAGAATTGCACTATCGAAGCAAGAATACAATGAGCGAGGGCGTGAGCGAAGAATATATAGCGAAACTACAGTGGTAACGGTAATGGTCTGTGGTAGTCGCGCGACGAGCCTGGGACTGAGGTTGGGAAAGTGTCGAGGCGTAGGCCCGGAGCGCGGGTTACCAGCCGAGCCGTGAGGTCGGGATGCGATGTGCTAAAAATGGCGGGATGATTGTCGATGCGATGATCGCGAGTGGTAACGGTGCTGACTGAGGTGCTACAGTGATGTACGCGTTGAGCAGGGATGCGAAGTAAGGAAAAGGGATTTTCCTTACACTACCCTCCCCCCCTCCTAAGGAGGTCCTTCTTACGAAAGTGTGTGGACATCTTTGAAGTTTCGGCTGCGCAGATATTCGGTGAGGACAGGGTGGTTTTCAATTCTGTCCAGGGGAACCTAGTTGTCCTCGGTAGGTGTACGGTCTTTCCAGCGGATCAGGAACTCGATCTTTCGGGCTCCTCGGGGGTCGCGAACTCTGTGACTCAGGATTTTGTCGGGGGTGATGATTGGTTCGGATGGTGGTCGCGCCATGCTGGATGGTCGGTGTCGTGGGAGTTGGCCGGTGGATGGTACGTAAGGGCGAAGCAAGCTGACGTGGAATGAGGAGCTGACGTACCAGTCAGCAGGGAGGAGGAGGTGCGCGGTGACAGGTGTGATCATGTGGCTAATTCGAAATGGCCCACAGTATCGGGGGCGGAGTTTTGGAGTGATGGGCAGGCGGAGGTTTTGAGTGTCGAGTAAAACGAGGTCGTCGGGCTGATAAGTGACAGGTCTGCGGTGGCGGTCGGCGTTGCGTTTAGCGATGATGTTCGATTTTTTGATTGCTTCTGCTGCCCTGGTCCGTGCTGCTTGCAAAATCTCGGCAAATTGTTGCGCACGTGGAACGGGGTTGTCGGGATTTGGGGTCATGGGTACTGTGGGGTCTTGTCCGTAATTCAGGTAAAACGGCGACTGTTGGGTCGTGGCAGATGGCGCATTGTTGTATGCGAATTCGATGAGTGGCAGCTGCTGCTCCCACGTGTTTGGGTCGTCGCACGTGGCCCTAATGAGCTGCTCCATGGTCTGGTTTGTCCGTTCTGTCTGTCCGTCGGTTTCGGGGTGATACGATGAACTGAATTGTAGTCGCGTGCCGGACTGCTGCCACAGGTTCCGCCAGAAATTGCTGGTAAACTTCGTGTCTCTGTTGCTGATGATCGATGCTGGTATCCCGTGCAGTCGACAACGGTGGTGATGAAGAGTCGGGCTGTTTCCTCGGCTGTGATTGTTTTCTTGCAGGCTGCGAAGTGTGCCATTTTCGTCAGTCGATCGACGACGACCAGGATCGCGTCATTCCCACTCGCCCCGGCTGGTAACCCCGTGACGAAGTCCATTGTCACTTGTTGCCAAGCACGCTTTGGAGGTGGGATTGGTTGTAATTGTCCCGCCGGCCGCTTCCTGGTTGACTTCATGAGCTGGCAAGTGGGACACGATGCCACGTGTCGTTGCACGTCGGTCAACATTTCAGGCCAGTAATAGTACCGCTGCAGCTGCTGCCGTGTTTTCTCTACTCCGAAATGTCCCGAGGTAACTCCGTCGTGTGCCTCCTGTAATAGTAATTCCCGTAGTAGTGTGTACCCTGGTACCCAGATGCGGTCGGTTCCAGCTTTTACGTAATAGACTCCCTTGGCTGCTTCGAATTGTTGCGAGTTTCCTCCTGTGAAGAATGGGTCTGTTTGATATCCGTGGGTAAATAGTCCTGTCAGTAGCGGACTGGTCTGGGCGAGTAGTATCGCATGGATCTGGGCAGTGGGGCGGGTCAGTGCGTCGGCAATATTGGAGGCTCCTTTTTTATAGGTGACCGTATAATGGAAGTTCGACTCGAGGAAGTCGAGCCACCGAATCTGTCGTGGGTTGAGGTGGGGCTGTGCACGGAGGTACTGTAGGGATCGATGGTCTGTCCGTACTGTCACGTCTGCGCCGGTCAAGTAGCAGCGCCACACTTTGAATGCATGCACGATCGCGAACATTTCGCGGTCGTGTATCGGGTAATTTCGCTCAGGCGGATGCAGTTTGCGTGATTCGTAGGCGATGGGTTGGAGGCCATTGCCGAAGTCCTGTAACAGTACGGCTCCGATGGCGATGTCGCTCGCGTTTGTAACAACCTCGAAGGGGCGATGTGGGTCAGCGATGCGTAGGACGGGTGGTGAATAGAGAACAGTTTTCAGGGCAGAGAAGGCAGCATGCTCTTTCTCCCCCCACGTAAAAACGACCCCCTTGTGAAACAAGTGAACAGGGATGACTAAGGAAAGATTGGGTACAAATACAACCCTAGAAACCCTGTACCCCATATGTGCTACCCCACTATAGCCTACAGCAACTATGTCATATAAATCTGACACACCCCCATAGGCAAAGTGGGGGAGAACAAGGGGTCACAAGACCAGTCAAGTAAAGCAAAGCAGAGCAAGCTTAGGGTGGATCACAACGTCACCACACAGTCCGAGCACAAGAGCAGGGCCAGAGGCCAGTTCACATGTAGGAGTACAGACATATATATATATAAAACTAGACAAGCAAGAGCAGGTATATATATGTCACAGTACAAGTAAAGTCAAGAGGAGAGCAAGTGAGGCAAGACAGGCACAAGACCCAGCTGGGTGCAGAGGCGCTGATGGTCACAAGGCGCGAGTGCCTTGGTGAACACATCAGCAGTGTTGGCCTCAGAGGCCACGTACGCAAGCCGCAACTGTCCACGCTGCTGCAGCTCACGAGCAAGGAAGTAGCGAAGAGCAATGTGCTTCGTTCTGTGCTCCAGACGCTGCTCTCGACACAAGGCCAGCATGGCCTTGTTGTCTACGTACAGCACTGGAGGAGAACGAGGCGGCTCTCCAAGTTCAGTCAGCAGGTAGGTGAGCCAGCGAAGCTCCTGTGCAGCCATGGCCCCAGCGTAGATCTCAGCCTCACAACTGGAGCTGAGAACCGAAGACGAGCGAGTAGCCCGCCACGAGACAGAGCCGGAACCAAGACTGAAGGTGTAACCCTGTGACGACCGCTGCGTAGCCTGGTCGTCAGCCCAAGAAGCGTCCGCGTGCCCTGTAAGGACCACTGGACTCCGCCCTCCAAGCACTAGCCCCATGCCCGACGTACTGCACAGGTAGCGCAACACCCTCTTCGCTGCAGCCATGTGCTCTGGGCGGTGTCTCCCAGGAGCAACATAGCGTGCAAGAATGCTCAGAGGGTATGCAAGGTCAGGTCGTGTGCAAGTCATCAGGTATATAAGGCAGCCAACAAGCTCTGGGTACGGGCCACTCGACTCTACGGACTCATCCGAAGGCAGAGCTGAGAGCGAGTGGCGAGTAGACAGAGGAGTGGCCTGAGGCGAGGAGTACGTGAAGCCGAAGCGCTGAAGGACCTGCTGCACCATGTGTGACTGAGTCAAGGTAATGGTGCGGCGTGCTCTGTCCCGAGTGATCTGCAGGCCAAGGTAGCTGCGCAGTTCACCCAGGTCTGTGCACGTGTGTCTCTTCAGCAGCTCGGACTTCACGTAGGCGAGACCAGCAGTGTCCGCTGTGGCAAAGACCAAGTCGTCGACGTACACGAGGATGTAGAACGGCGGCAGAGAAGTGTCGGTGCGCAGAAACAGCGACGGGTCAGCAGTAGAAGGAGCAAACCCAAGAGCCGCAAGCGTAGTCCTCAGTGTGTCGTGCCACTCACGCGGTGCCTGGCGGAGACCGTAGACTGGCCGTCGGAGGCTCCACTGGGTGCCAGGAGGGAAAGTCCCAGTGAAGCCAGGTGGACGGCGCAGCCAGATCTCCTCGTGCAGGCTACCCTGCAGGAACGCAGTGCTGAAGTCGAGAGAGTGAAGCTCGTAGTCGCGCTGAGCGGCTATGTGCAGCAGCACCCGAAGAGTGGTCATCTTCGGGGTGGGAGAGAAGGTCTGAAAGTAGTCAACTCCCTGCCGCTGACTGAAGCCACGAGCAACGTACCGCGCCTTGAAGACAGGTGGAGAGCCCGGCGGCCGCTTCACCCTGAAGATCCACATGCCACTGACGATGTTCGCCCCAGGAGGGGGAACTGCGTCAACGTAGGTGCCCGTGGACTTCCAGGAAGCCATCTCTGCATCCATAGCTGCCTGCCACTGAGACGAGTAGGGACCCTCTACGGCCTCCGCGTAAGAGCGCGGAGTCGGGATGTCTAGTGCATCCGGGTCTCCCTCAGGAGCAAGCAATACAGACGCGAGATGAGGTGAAGCAGCCGCCAGACACTGTAACTCCTCCTGCCTGTCCTCTAGGACGTCCGTGCCAAGAGCACAGTCACCCCCGACGGACGGAGGACAGTCAGACGCTGACTCAGCAACAAGACTAGCAGCGTAGTCTAGACGACAGCGAGCAGCAAAGTCGACGAGCTCAGCGACAAGGGCAGACGCAGCAGTGGACTCAAACGAGGGGTCAGTGACGACAGTAGCAAGGAGACGTGTGACAGTAGGACTGCAGCACGAAGAGAGTCCGACTCAGGGTCGGCAAGCGCAGGAAGAGAGGACTCAGGAGGAGAAGGCAAAGGGGCACGCAGAGGAGCAGTGGACGGACGCAGAGACATCCGGTGCGTGCCAGAGACAGGAGGAGGACGCTGACGCGAACCGCGACCACTAGTGCGAGCAGCACGAACAGGCGACGCAGGACGAGACGCAGGCTCACGACGCTCAGCAAGACCTCCAGTAGGACCAGTGTAAGGAGAGGGAGCAGGCAGTGGAGAGGAAGGCTCCAACAGGGACTGCGACTGGACAGGCTGTGGACACTCTACCGGAGGAGAAAGACCAAGAACCTGCTGCAGGAGCGGAACGAAGTACGGCCGAGGCCGCGCGGCAGCTCCAGACTCAGCAGGTACAGCACCAGCACCCTCAGCGACAGCACCAGCGCCACCAGCACCTCCAGCAGCAGGACCTCCAGCAGCACCAGCAGCAGAACCACCGCCAGGACAGACAGCAGCTGTCTCAGCACCAACACCCTCAGCGGCTCCAGCTCCCGTAGGACCCGCAGGCCCAGCAGCTCCGGGACCGGCAGGACCAGCACCCTCGACAGTCGAAGAAGCTCCAGCTCCAGCAGCATGCCTCCAGCGGCGAGGAAACCACTCGCGCAGCTCCTGTGGAGAGAGGGGCTCCCGGCGAGACGCAGCAGCAGGAGAAACCCCAGGCTCAGCAGCTCCAGACGCAGCACCCCCAGGCGCAGCAGCTCCAGAATCAGCACCCCCAGGCTTAGCAGCTCCTGACACAGCACCCCCCGGCTCAGCACCCCAAGGTGTAGCACCTCCAGTCTCAGCACCCCCAGGCTCAGCACCCCCAGGCTCAGCACCCTCCGCAGTAGCACCCTCAGGCCCAGCACCCCCAGGCTCAGCACCCCCAGTAGCAGCACCTCCAGGCCCGGCACCCCAACGCACAGCACCCCTAGAGGCAGCACCCCCAGGCCCAGCACCCGCAGCAGCACCAGAGTCACCAGTAACCTCGACCGGGTCAACTGCGTCTACCTGGGACACACCTGAGGGAGCAGGAACCTGAGGGGGGAGGGGGTCTACCGGGGGGGGGAACCGGCACAAGGAAGTCCGGTGGAGGGGGGAGGGAAGGAGTGCGGTAGGGGAAGAGGCGGTAGAAGGGGACTGACTCGTCGAACGTGACGTCCTGGGAGGACAGAACACGACGAGAGGAGGGGTGGTAGAACTGCCACCCTGGGGCGTCAGGGGGGAAGCCAAGGAAGACACAGGGAGCAGCACGAGGGGACAGCTTGTCCGCAGACAAGTCGCGGACAAACGCCCGAGATCCCCAGACACGGAACGCCGACGCATCGCCAACCTTCCCCGTCCACATCAAGACTGGGGACATCGCGGGCCGAGAGACCCTGGGGTGAAGGTTGATCTGATGCGCGGCGTACCGAACCGCAAACGGCCACAGAAAATGGGGGGCAGCCGCATGCACCATGGACGTACGGGCGACGTCCATGACAATGCCGATGCTGCGCTCAGCAATCCCATTCTGCTGTGGAGAGTCCGGAAGCGTGAAGGTCTGGCAGATGCCACGTGCCCGACAGTAGGCTCGCAGAAGGCCGGAGGAGAACTCTCCGCCTCTGTCCGAGTGCAGGCGGAAAACAGGAAAGTCTGAGCCGAAGCTCTTCCTGAGCTGGAGACGAGCTGCGCGGATCCAGTCGATCAACACCTCAGTGACCTCACCCTTGCTGCGCAAGGGGAAGACTGAGGCGTAACGCGTGTAGTCGTCAACCACCAGCAGGAAGTAGCGCTCGTGACCCTGTCCACGGACGCGGGCTGGGCCCCACACGTCCATGTGAAGCGTCTGCATCGGGGCCTCCGTCGGAGGGAACGGGGAGGAGTGAGGGGTAGCCCGCAGGCGACCCTCGACACAGGGGACACAGGGAGGGCCAGGCCCAGGAGGAAGGGGAGGGAGGGACCGGGGAAGGCCAGAGACAAGAAGGCGAGAGGCCATGCCCCGGAGACGAGGCAGGGAGGGGTGACCCATCCTGTGGTGCCACAGGAGGGTCTCGTGGGACAGGAGGCGACACGAGCAGGGGGCAGACTCAGGACCAGACCTGGACCCTGCAGCAAACACCTGACCCGACGCAGCTACCTGACCAGACGCAGGAGAAGGAGACGGAACAGTGAGTGTGTACAGGCTCGACCCTGGACCACGTGTGAATGTGGTCAGGTGTCGACCCGTGTCCGCGTCCGTGCAGTGGGTGACTCGTCGGCGCGCAGGGGTGAACTGGTCAACCCCTGCATCCTGTAGGTCAGCACCCGCCACCAAGTTCGTAGAGAACGAGGGGAGGTAGAGACCGGACAGGGCGCCAGACGGGACCGCAGGGCACGGCAGGACAGTGGAGTAGCGAGCCAGAACAGGACCCCCAGAGGGGTCTGCCAAGGAGACCGCCACTGGCCGACTAAGCGGCGTGAGTGTGGTGCGGTCTCGAAAGAAGGAGCGAGACGCCCCGGAGTCAAGAGTGAAAGTGAGAGAGGGTGAAGTCGACACAGTACCTGAGAGAGCAGACTCACCAGCACCTGAGGACTCAGACTCACTGGCACCTAGAGCAACAGCCTCACCAGCACCTGGAGTAGCAGCCTCAACAGCACCTAGAGCCGCAGTACCAATGCCCGGGTCGGGCGGGAAACACCGGTAACAGTCACCCTCCTCACTAATAGTCACCGCATACATAGCAGCAAGAATAGCATCAAAGTCAAGATCAAAGATAGCTACTCCAGCCCTAGACAGTTGGTCCCAGCGAGGGATCTCAGAGGCGTCAGGAAACTGGCGGCGCCAAGCGTCAGTCAGGTGGCCGAAGCAACGCTGGGTGGAGTGTGGACCACCACACTGCTCACCCGCACGGTCGCCAATGCGCAGGACGTAAGTGCACGGACCAGTACCCCCACCCCGCTGACGCGCAGAGTACCACTCACGGAGCTGCTGCGGGGAGAGGGTCTCCTGACCACGCTGCTGCTGCTGGCGCTGACCACCACCGGAGCCACTCCTCCTCGGCGCGCCACGACCTCCGCCGCCTCCTCCGCCGCCGCCGCCACCACCTCCACCGCCACCGCCACTCCCACCGTCGCCGCCGCCACCGCCGCCTCCGCCTCCACCCCCACTACCACCGCCGCTGCCGCCCTCGCCTCCACTGCCTCCGCCGACACCTCCACTCCCGCCACTACTCCCGCTACCACCCTCACCTCCGCCGCTGCCTCTACCTCCGACTCCACCGCCCCCGCCGCCTCCACCACTGCCCCTGCCCCCCTTGCTCTTGCCAGAGCGACGTCTCCCGCTGGGGGCAGACGCCGCTCCGACCGACTCAAAACCAATAAGGTCGGCCGTAGCAGCAGAGGCGACAGAGGGCAGGAGGGGGGAGGGGGAACACCCCTCAAAGATGGGGGTGCGCGGGTCACCACGAGAGGCCCCTACAGCGAGAATGCTCTTCTCGGCTGCGAGGAGGGACTTCTCGAGGATCTCGACAGTGAGAGTGGTGGGGCAGACTGCGAGTAGGTCGT
The DNA here is from genome assembly GCA_948144175.1 of Closterium sp. NIES-65. Classification (NCBI taxonomy): domain Eukaryota; kingdom Viridiplantae; phylum Streptophyta; class Zygnematophyceae; order Desmidiales; family Closteriaceae; genus Closterium; species Closterium sp. NIES-65. Next base: position 53,842 of record CANXME010002139.1, read on the forward strand.
CCCTGACTCCGCGAAGGGAGTCAGGGAGGCGGGTGACAATGTAGTAGAGAGTGAAGTACTGGGGGGGGGGGTTCTTGGCGCAGAACTCAGCAGGAAGTGCAGCGCGGAAGCGAGCGTCACTAGTGCGCAGGTGGGTAATGAGGTCGGCGACTGTGGCAAAAGCAGCAAGGTCGGGAAAGAGGTACGGTAGCATGAGGCGGCTCAGTGCAGCAGTGGCAGGGGTGGAGTAGCGCGCGATAACGGCGTCGTACAAGGTCTTAGCACTCTTGTACGACCCAAAGTGCGCACGCTCAGCGGGAGGTTCTGACAGGTGACGCACAGCAAGACGTGCAGCAGCATCGCGTGTGGCCCACTGTGAGCGAACAGTGGCATCCTCAGTAGCAGCAGGGGCGGGAGAGGCACCAGAAGTGAGATCAAAGAGAGAGAGTCCGTCAGCTCTGTCGCACTGTAGGAAAAGCAGTAGGTCGTCTACCCACACGTCAAAGTCAATGGCTCTGCCCTCAGCGTCAAAGGCGAGGACACTGGGGGTAGCCATGACAGCAGTAGAGAGAGGGCAGTGCGCAGAGTAAAGCTCAGTGCTCACCAGACCGGGCAGTGCAGGGAGGGCTCGGGCGGCTCGGGCGGCTCGGGCGGCTCGACTGCTGGGCGGCTCGGGCGACTCGGCGGCTCGGGCGGCTCGGGCGGCACTGCAGCTGGGGCGGCTCGGCTGCTGGGGCGGCTCGGCTGCTGGGGCGGCTCGGCTGCTGGGGCGGCTCGGCGGCTGGGGCGGCTCGGCTGCTGGGGCGGCTCTGCTGCTGGGGCGGCTCGGCCGGGAGATGCAGGGGCGGGGCCGTCAGGTGCAGCGGCGGGCCGGCAGGTGCAGCGGCGGGTCGACCGGTGCAGCGGCGGGCCGGCAGGTGCAGCGGCGGGGCCGTAGGGTGTAGCAGCGGGCCGGTAGGTGCAGCGGCGGGTCGACCGGTGCAGCGGCGGGCCGGCAGGTGCAGCGGCGGGGCCGTAGGGTGCAGCGGCGGGCCGGTAGGGGCAGCGGCGGGGCCGTCAGGTGAAGGGGCGGGCCGCTGGGTGCAGCGGCGGGCCGTAGGGTGCAGCGGCGGGCCGGTAGGTGCAGCGGCTGGGCCGTCAGGTGAAGCGGCGGGCCGCTGGGTGCAGCGGCGGGCCGTAGGGTGCAGCGGCGGGCCGGCAGGCGCAGCGGCGGGGCCGTCAGGTGAGGCGGCGGGCCGTAGGGTGCAGCGGCGGGCCGTAGGGTGCAGCGGCGGGCCTGCAGGTGCAGCGGCGGGGCCGTCAGGTGCAGCGGCGGGCCGGCAGAGCCGCGTCAGAGCCGGCGGCGGGGCCGCGTCAGTGGAGGCGGCGGGGCCGCGTCAAGCAGGCGGCGGGGCCGCGACGTAGCGGGCGGCAGGGCCGCGTTAGAGCCGGCGGCGGGGCCGCGTCAGTGGAGGCGGCGGGGCCGCGTCAAGCAGGCGGCGGGGCCGCGATCAGGAGGGGCAGCGGGGGCCGCGAGGGAAATGGCGACCCGAGGGGTCGCTAAAAAAAAATGCGCGCCTCGGGGCGCGCTTCGGTGGGCCCTAAAAAAACGGTCCTTAGGAAGGACCCGCTCTATACCATGTGAAACAAGTGAACAGGGATGACTAAGGAAAGATTGGGTACAAATACAACCCTAGAAACCCTGTACCCCATATGTGCTACCCCACTATAGCCTACAGCAACTATGTCATATAAATCTGACACCCCTTACGCAGTAAATCTGTGAGTGGGGCTGTTAAGAGTGCCATGTCGGGGACGAACCGACGGATGTAATTAACGAACCCTAAAAAACTCTGCAGTTCCGTGATGTTCGTCGGGGGACGCCACGCGTTGACAGTATCCAGCTTCTTAGGGTCGATTTCAACTCCAACCTCCGAAATAACGTGTCCTAAAAATTCTAGCCCGTCCCGAAAAAACTCGCACTTGGAGCCCTTGGTGAGTAACCGATGTTCCGCTAAAATTTTAAAAACTGCTTCGAGATCGACTAAGTGCTGCTGCTTGTCCCGACTGTAAACGAGAATGTCGTCAAGGTAAACTATCACGCATTTATCTAAAAGTGGCCTAAACGCCTCGTTCATGGTCATTTGAAATGTGGCGGGCGCGTTGGTCAGCCCGAAAGGCATCACCGTATACTCGAATGACCCGTACCTAGTTCTAAATGCTGTCTTGGCGCAGTCCGATGGTTCGACCCGAATCTGATGGTAACCTCCTCGTAAGTCTATTTTCGAAAATACCCGTGCGGTTCGTAACTGGTCGATCAGTTCGTTGGCGCGGGGGATGGGGTACCGTGATTTGACTGTTACCCTGTTAAGCGCTCGGTAGTCGATGCACATGCGAAACCCTCCGTCTTTTTTCGGTGTGAACAGTATCGGTGCGGCGAACGGTGACGAGCTCGGTCGGATAAACTGCTTCTCTAACAGATAATCTAACTGCTTCCTTAGTTCGTCGAGCTCGGGCTGTGTCAGTCTGAACTGGCGCTGTACAGTTGGCTGTGCCCCCTGTTCTAACTCGATCCTATGGTCATGCGCCCGCTGAGGTGGCAGCCCTTGTGGTAAGTCATCCGGAAAGATACCCGGGAATCGTTTCAGTAGTGCCTGAAGTTCGGGTGGTACAACTGCCAATAGTTTCTGAAAATCGCTCGGCAGCTCCTCTTCTTGCACTAATGCTATGTCCACTGCGTACACGTCAGCTCCAGCAGCGACAGCCCGTTTCATCGTGATGGCGTTGACCTGGACCGTCGAAGACTCGGGTGGCTGCCAGCGAGGTAGGACGACCCAGTTACCACTATTTCGCACTGTGCAGCTACCCGTCGTCCAGTCAATTCGCGGGTTATACCGTCGCAGCCAATCACGTCCCAGTAAAATGTCGTGCCCATCCAGTGTCGTTGCGAGCATTTCCTGTGTAAACCCGAAGTTTCCTCCGCAGCGGACTTTTACTCGGTCCACCTTTTCCCGTATGGCTAGTGGCGTTCCGTCGACTAAGCGTGCATCTATCTCAGGTAAGCATCAGTTAAGTGTTAACTGTAATTTCCGTGCGGTTGTGGTATTAACTAAGCTGTGACTTGCTCCCCCGTCAATAAAAATCTTCACTGCTGCTCCATGTATTTTCCCGTAGATCAGTACCGGGCAATCCGTCGCTGTACCCTCCTTATTAATCCGAGCCCGATCGATGGCGTGAATCGGTACTGTGACTCGGTGAGGGTCGGTGTGGTTGGGCGAGCAGGCAGTCTCGTCAGTAGTTGGCCCAACTTCTACTGACTGCTGGCGTTTCCCTGCCTCTGAGACTCCCTCCCCTGCTCTGCTCCTCGGCGCCTCAGCTTCTCTGGGCATTCGCTCTTGCGATGGCCCGGCCTGTTGCAAGCAAAGCAGCGCCCTTTAAACGGTGCGGCAGCTGCATTTGTTGCAACGGCGTGTACAGTGGCGTGCTCGGTCGGTCCCCGAGGGCGATGTCCGTAATAGGACCCCGGTCTCGGTCGGCGTAGAATGTCGATCTTCTCGGCGAGCGCGAGAATCTCGTTAAAATTAGAGAGTCCGCGCAGCATTATTTCGTGCGAGATATCCGGCTTCAGCCCTCCGACATAACGGTCCACCCGCTCCGCTTTGTGCATGTAGCCGACCTGCTCGCAAAGTGCGAGAAAACCGCTTGTATAATCTTGAACTGACCCGAGCTGGCGCCAAGTGCGCAATCTCTGACGCGCCGAAATTGAAGCCGCGATCGGCTCAAAACGCGCACGAAGCCCTGCGCACCACGCATCCCACGTGCTGTATTGGGCGGTCTCACAAAACGAACTCCAGGTGACAGCTGGACCCGTGGGCCCTTCCTCGTGCGACGGTGGCTCGTAGGCGCGTGGCGACGTCACGATGACTCGCCACCAGTCCATGGCGGGGCCCCTTAGCAGTGAAACTGCATATCGGATCTTCGCGGCGTCCGACTCGACGTAATTTGCGTCGAAGAAGACGTTCATCGTGAAGACCCACGATTGAACCGTCGGACCGCCGCGTTGGCTTGGGTCGAAGCAGGGCGGGCGTTGCGGCTCGAGCGGCATTGGTGCCATGATGGCTTGTTCGCCACTTGTCGCCGCAAATTCCACGTGCGGACGGGCTTCTCGGGGCTCCCGCGGGCTTGGTGCGATCCTGTTTCCTCCCATGCCAGGCATCGGCTGGGCGGCGCCATTACTGGTCGTGCCTGAGCGTTGTCCCATGCTGCCGTGTTGTGTTGGTGTGCCGGACGAGATGAGGATCGGTTCATCCGAATGTGCCGATACATTTGTTGGTGTGTGTGATGTCGTCGGAACGTTCACCGTGGACTGTTGACGGGCGGAGTCACGTTCCGCCGTGAGCGTCGCGATTTCGAGCGCTGAATCTTCCAGTTGACGCACGAGACGATCAAGTTGCTCCTGCGTTAATGTGGCGAGCGTGAAATCGGCCATGGCGGGGGTGTCGGGCAAGCTCAGCGAGAGCCTCGGTCGTGGCCGTGCGTGCTTGCGAGAGAGCACTACGAGCGGCGGTGCTGTATCGCTGAGAGACGTCTACCCCCCCCAAAAAATTGAGATAGTGGAAAAGCGAAGGTGTGGATGCGGTCCGAGCTGAGATCGTAGGCTCTGATAACCAAGTGTTACGAGTGCAATTGAGTGAACGAACGAGAATTGCACTATCGAAGCAAGAATACAATGAGCGAGGGCATGAGCGAAGAATATATAGCGAAACTACAGTGGTAACGGTAATGGTCTGTGGTAGTCGCGCGACGAGCCTGGGACTGAGGTTGGGAAAGTGTCGAGGCGTAGGCCCGGAGCGCGGGTTACCAGCCGAGCCGTGAGGTCGGGATGCGATGTGCGAAAAATGGCGGGATGATTGTCGATGCGATGATCGCGAGTGGTAACGGTGCTGACTGAGGTGCTACAGTGATGTACGCGTTGAGCAGGGATGCGAAGTAAGGAAAAGGGATTTTCCTTACAGTGGTACATGAAAAATGAGATTTGTTGAAGGTCGGATGTATATTTGAGAGCTGGTGCTTCTGAATCATGATCATCTGGAAAAAGATGACCTAATTGACAAATACGCTATGGATGTGTATGTGTATCCCATTCCCAAGTTCAAGTTTTTTCTTTGGCTGTGTTTGACGTGCCTCAAAAATGTATTCGCCTGTATATAACCCCTAACGCACTTGCTGTTTTTGAGGTGCCTGGAGAATGTATTCCCCTGTAAACTGTATAACCCCCTAGCGCACTTGCTGTCCTGCTGCTTCATCTACTCAGCCAGGATGATACTTGTGTCATGCTGCTCTGCGTTAGGGATACTTATTCAACCATAATGGCTATAAAGGGGAACAAGGTTAGGGTTCAAGCTAGGTCGCGCATGTGCTCCTGTGCTGAGTGGTGTGCCGCTCCGTGTGGTCAGCCAGAATGGACTGTGTTCTTCAAATCTGCTAGGAACATGGTTTGGGAGAGATTGAGAGATGCAAAATGTGGAGTGTTACAATTGTATTAAATATGCAGAATCTAGAAAAGACCCTGCCGACCTACAACGCCAATCATGCGTGCAGTAACAGGCACTAGTACCAGGACCGTCCAGCACCTACAAACGCCTACCAGCACCTACCAGAACATTGTAGATTAGGGTTTTAAGAACGTACTGTCAAACCATATCTGTGCTAGTTGTGTGTAGGCTATAGTGGGGTAGCCCATATGGGGTACAACCCAATACGTATTAGGGTTAGTACTTGTACCCACAATTCATTCAATGAAATCATTCCTGCTTGCGATCTTGACACGTACCCATGGCAGCATCCGGTTGAATGGTAGTTAGTGGCGAGCCTGGCTTGCATAGGTGGACCGCCAACAGTAACGCCAGGGAGCTGAGTGCGTGTGGTGGAGTGATGATACGTTATGTGGTGTGATAGGATGTGATGTGACGTGACGTGATGTGAGAAATGTGATGCGGAGGACAATGAATGAAGAATGATGGTTCGTTGGGAAAATTAAGGGGGGGGGGGGGGAGAGGGGGAAGAAAAAAAAGAAAGAGAGAGTAAAAAACGGTGCTACAGCAAGTGCCAAATTGTAGCATTGAGACATAAGAGCAAAGGCCAGAGCACAGGTTTTCAGTGGCTTATAGTTTGCCCTCGTAGGATGACCAGTGCAGCACAGAGCCACTAACAGGCGCAGGAGCAGCAGTGACATTCACACTCCACTGTGGGTGGAAAGAGATGGTCTGGCAGAGCCATGGGGCAAAAAGGCTGCTCTCACCTGCTCTCCCCCTTTCAGGTCGGCAACGTTCCTCCAGCACTGCTGCTATGGTGGGCACACAGAGAAACATATTCCCTGGCTGAACGGGTCAAGCGAGTCAACGGATGCCAGGTCAGCATCGCCACCTGGCACCATGATCTGGTAGATCTCCTTCACCCGCACCCTGATTGCATCAAGGCCTGCTGTAAACTCTGCCTGCCGACGCCTTATCAGAGCCCTGTGCTCCTGCTTCACAGCATCCCTCTCTGGTGTCACTTCTGTTGCTTCAAAGAACGCCTCGAAAAATGCGTCATCTTGTTTATGGTACCTGAGCAAGTGCAGAACAGAAAAATAGGATGATTGCTGATACGTTGTGCCTCCTGACTGAAGTTAAAGCTAACTGTCCCAGCAGTCAGGTAGTCATGTCCCAGCAGTCAGGTAGTAATGTCCCAGCAGTATATATGGGCAAGTGGCGAGTCGAGTAAAACTTGACTCGTTTTGGCGAGTTTTTTGTTGCACTCGAGTCGAGTCGAGTTTTAATTGTCGAGTTTTTTTGGCCAAAAATCAAACTCGAAAATCGCCCATAATATCGAGTTTTTCAAAAGCTCGTACAAGTTTTGAAAAAGCTCGTTCGAGTCAAGTAAAACTCGACTCGAACTTAACCAGCACCCACAGCCACCACTTTAGCCACACAGCACCAGCCAGAGGGTGCACATAAATAAGGTCCATCTACGCCCACTCAACAAAGCAACTACAATTTTGAGGTCGACATCCCTCAACCCAACACCCACCAGCATTCCAGCCCTACATCACCCCCACACTTTCACACCCCAACCGTGCTGCACAACGCCTGCTGCAATAGTGTCCTGACAAGAGGTTTGGGGAAACACCTCCAGCAGCCCACTCCCGCAGATAAAAGCCACGCATTCAAGCACCTGCTGAAACCTGGACAACGGTTACAAACCAGCAGCAATGTACCAAGCATATTGAGAAGGCCAGGTCTAGCGCCCTGGTGAGCGTCAGAGGGGGAGATTAATTTAGAGAATAGCTAGTCTAATAAATAAAGATGTCTACTATCCTGATCTGAACATGCAAAAATGGGGCCCTTCGCTCAAAACTCCTCATCCAGGTCCACTCCCACTTTGTCATCCACCATGGCCACCTTGGCGGCCTTTCCCAATGGGGTGCCCGGGTACGAAGCGATCCATAACTTCAAGGTCATGCATGCCTCCACGCGTTCAGCACCCAACCTGTGCCGTTGCCATGTGATGAGGTTCCTACCTTGTGAGAAGAGCCTCTCACTGGCAGCAGAGGTGGCTGGAATGGCCAAGTAGTCCTTTGCCATAGCCTCCAGCCCCTCCAAATCACCCCTACGACGCCAGTATGCAAGGGGGTTTGTGGATAGGGGCTGCATGGGCTCCTCAAGGTAAATCTGGATTTCATCCTTGTTCTCTGCTGCCTGCTTCGCACGCAACGCCGCCAGGCGTGCCACGAGTCCTCCCGAATCATGATTCTGGCCCCCAAACAGGTTCAGGCCCCCCCAAGTCGTCCCGCTGCAGCTGCCACTCCCCCCAGCTGCTGTGCTGCTAGTCCCGCCCAAGCCCACCACCATCAGCTCCCCTCTTCCCTTCCCAGTAGCCGCCTCTCGCTCGCGCCGCACCTTCTCCTTGTATGGCTGCGACTTCGCACGCACAAGAGCCACTACCTCCTCCGAGGGCACGTGAGATACCGCCCTGCCCATGTTGCTGCTCCCGTCCTCAAGCTCAAAGTATCCGAGCTTGAATGCCGGGTCCAAGAAGGTAGCGACACACAGCTCATCACTGCTGCTGTAGTAATACTCCTGCAGCTTGCCCAAGGAAGCGTCGATGCACTTCCGCATGATCACGGAGGGAGGGGAGGTGGTGCTGTCCCTGATCTTCTCGAGCGAATCCATAAGCTCGTTGTACTGCAGCACCACCCGACTCGCAGTCGGGTACAGGGACCCCTCCGTTGCCAAAGTCACAGCGTTGAAGGGCATGAGGAACTTTGCAAGTTCCTCAAGTGCGTCCCACTGCTCAACAGAAATGCGCAGCGCCATGAGGCGCAGCGGTGGCGCATCAACTGGAGCATTGGCTTGTGAAGGCGAGTGGGGCGGGTACAAGGGGGAGGCAAGGATTGGGGGGCGGGTACAAGTGGGAGGCAAGGATTGGGGGGCGGGTACTACTGTGTTGGCCAAAAATCAGAGTCCAGCCCACGTCCCACGGCTGAATTAGCAAGGCAGGTGGGCGAGGGTATGCTCACAACTGTGTGCCGAATGTAGGACTCAATTGGATCGCGCAGGTCCAGCCCGCGCAAGATCATCTGCAGGGTGGAACCCCAGCGCACTTCATTGTCTTGCCGCAGGCGCATGTACTGCTTCCGTGGTCGCCAAACCTCCTGCTCCGCCTTGAAGAGGGTCGTCCTTTGTGGCGAATAGCCGATGTAGGACGCCATCTCGCGGAGCATGGTGAGTGGCAACTTGATTTCATCCACGTTTTTCAAAGCCAACTGAATGGCCAAGTTCAAAACGTGGGCAAGGCACCTGTTGGGTGATGAGGTGTGGTTCTGGTTTTGGTTGGGAGTATCTCATATGTACGGTGTTGTTTGTGCCGGGTCTACACTAACAGGTGAACGAGGGAGCAGGCATGAACACAAGCGGATGCAAGGGTCATACCGGATGTGCATCCCGGTCTTGAACAAGCGGGGCATCTCCGCCGGGCCCTCGCGCGTAAGGATCTCCATCGCCGCCACGTTCGAGCTGGGGTTGTCCGTTGTCTACACCATGGTCCTCTCTTCCAGCTCCCATTCCACCAACACTGCCTCAATCCGCTCAGCGATCTTATTCGCCGTGTGTTTTGATGGCAAAGCAATGAACGCAAGCGTGTACTGCTTGAGCTCAAAGTTGGCAGCGCGTCCCCCTCCTCCACGCGCTCTCCCACCCGCTCTTCCAACCTTTCCCCCACCGCGACCCCGCCTCAATCCGCGACCACGCTTCTTAGAAGGTTCCTGGTCGGCCATAGCACGTTTCCCCTTCGCATCCGCCTTTGTAGCTTGTTGTAGACCTCGTAGTGTTTTTGTGGCCCCCTCTTCCTCATTTTCCAATCCAGCGAAGTCCTCTTCCCTATCCTCCTCAACCTCATCATCCTCAGCATTGTACATCTCTTCCTCTGAGTTTATCACCTTCTTATCCTCCTCCTCCTCCTCCTCCTCCTCCTCCTCCTCCTCCTCCTCCTCCTCCTCCTCCTCCTCCTCCTCCTCCTCCTCCTCCTCCTCCTCCTCATCTGCCTCATCCACATGCTCCTCCCCTCCCCCCTTTATATAAATATCATTCCCACCCTCACTCTCCCTCATGACTTGGTCGGACAACTCTTCCATGAATGCATTGCTAAACCATTCTGTTACAACCCCCCCTGCTGCCTCCCCCCGCGCCTTCCGCAATCCCTCCGCCTTCCCCGCCTCCACCTCCTCCCGAGGCATGGGTCCGCCGCCCCCAACCCCCCCACCCTTGTGGTTATCATCCGCCTGCCGTGCCCCATCAACCCCCATTCCAGCCATGGCAGACCCCGCCACCATGGGGACAGCAACGTCCCCTATCGCCCCTTGCTCGGCCCCTGCAGATGTACCTGCGGCGGATGAACCCCCTGAAGCCATGTCTCTACCCCGCCCACCACCCTTGGCGGACGCTTGCAACACCTTTGCAGCGTCTGCAGCTGTTACAATGGCTTGATAACGGCGTTGCTCCGATCTGGGGAGGGCGTGGAGCTCGATGTCATCTCCATTGACACCCTCACCGCCTCGTCCTGCCCCCCTACCGCCTCCGCCATGTACTCTCCCTCCTCTCCCTGCACCCGATCTACCACGCACCATGCTATTCCACGCAGTCACTCCAAAACCAACCGTGCAAATTAGCTGTTTTCACCTTAACTTAGTCTAATTCAAGGGGAGAAGACGTATGGGTCCGAAATTGAAGTGTGTTATAATGCTTGCGGGTGTCATTAGCCTTCCACCTGACTGAAACCCTAGAAAAACACGATTTTTTTTAAGAAGAACACGTAGGCTGAGCGGACGTTCCTAGGTGTGGTAGAACACCTAGAAACTACCCTACGAAATGGTGGTTCCTTTTAGATCTTGGAAACCAGATCTGAAAAATGAGCATTTTTTTACATTTGTATCCGACCCAGGTGACGCGCGAGTTTTTTTAAGCTCGAAACTGGATAGGAAAAACTCGCGAGTCTAAAAAACTCGCGAGTAGTAAAAAAACTCGTGAAAAAACCGAGTTATCCGCGAGCTTTTTTTTACTCGCGAGTAAAACTCGACACGGGCGTCCGAGTTTTTCCAACAAAAAAACAAACTCGAAACTCGAGCTTTTCGAGTCCCTCGAACGAGGCGAGTAAAAGCTCGACTCGTTTGCCCATGTATACCTAGCAGTCAGGTAGTCATGTCCTAGCAGTCAGGTAGTCATGTCCCAGCAGTCAGGTAGTCATGTCCCAGCAGTCAGGTAGTCATGTCCCAGCAATCAGGTAGTCATGTCCCAGCAGTCAGGTAGTCATGTCCCAGCAGTCAGGTAGTCATGTCCCAGCAGTCAGGTAGTCATGTCCCAGCAGTCAGGTAGTCATGTCCTAGCAGTCACGTAATCATGTCCCAGCAGTCAGGTAGTCATGTCCCAGTAGTCAGGTAGTCATGTCCCAGCAGTCAGGTAGTCATGTCTCAGCAGTCAGGTAGTCATGTCCCAGCAGTCAGGTAGTCATGTCCCAGTAGTCAGGTAGTCATGTCCCAGCAGACTGCATCGCACCCAGCACACTGAACCCAGTACACCCACACTCACTCGTTTGCTCACATTCACAGTTACACCACCCGCAAATTCACACCGCGAGGCACTCTCACTCACTCGTCAATGCAGCTCACGTCAATGTTTTCCGTAAGAGTTTTGAGCTCTTCTCCCGAAGAGTCCAGCTTTGACAACATCTCATCGTCGGTAGCTCCTACGCTCACGCGATTACAGCACAGCCAGGTTACCAGGCTCTCCAGCCCTCGCGTCTCCTGTTTATATGTCTCTGCCGTAGCCTCCACTCCTTGGCATTGCGCTGCAGCCTCACTCCCCTCTGCCGACTCGCTCCCATCTGCAGCCCCAGCCTTGGCGCCTTCTTCAATAACAGCCCTCTCCCTATCTGCTGCTTCTAGCCACTTGCCCACAGCTTCGGTGGTGAAAGTGTGGGGAAGGCCTGCCTCTTGAATGTCCTCGTCTGACACGCGCTTCTCTTGCATGCTGCAAAAAGAGATTTCGGGGGGGGGGGGGGGGGAGGAAATGAAGGATATGCACACCTTAATACACGTGTGTATGGGGGAAAGGCTTGTCTTTTCCATGTTCAATTCACACACATTGCATGAGAGATGTTAGCGTTCAGTAGTTCGAGAGGATCAATAGCAAAAAAGCTCAAGAGTAACAAGCAGAGGGCAGAGAGTTGGCGATTATGCACTCACTGTGAGATCTGACGTGCGATTTGCACCCCCAAATGCGTGAAAAATTCCCTTGCCCTTCTTGAAGGGCTTGCAGTTGCTTGTTGGCGGCACTTGATTTCCTCAAGCTGCGAACGTGTGATCTTCTGACTGTGTGGCGTCCAAAGTAAGGATTGGAAGGCGTGAAGTCAGAGAGAACAAAGCGGAGAAGTGGGAATATAGGCATTTTCAGTGGAATGGCAAGGAAGAAAGATGAGCGTAGTGCATAACGGAGCGGGTGTGTGAGTCCAGTTTGAATGGCAGGAAAAGAAAGAGAGCCCAATTCATAAAGACGATCCACATTCGGCTCTGCTCGAATCCACCCGCTTACCTATATCCCTCGTTGAGGTCATCTCCTGGGTTGGGCCTTCTCTTCTCTCCTTCTAGCTATCTCGCCGCCCCTGTGTCCATCTCACCCTCCCTGCACTCATCTCACCTCTCCTGTCGCATCTCACCGATCTAAAGTCGATTTTGTCGTACTGTCTCTCAGCAGCACCTGCCTCCCTCCGCTTGTCCTTGCACTCCTCCTGCTTGTGCTCCGCTACCTGCCAGCGGAGGCGCAGCCAATATAGGGGGATAGGGGGATCGGGGGAGTTGGATAAGGCGGTGAAATTCAAGTCAACTCGGTGGGCAAACCACTTCCGTGGCTGTGGAGGGAGATCTACAAGACATAGCAGGTAGGCAGGAACAAGGTGTGAGCTTGCGCGGCAACCTCGCAAACATATCCTTGCTTCTCTCGTTTCAATCTAGGCTTAACGGCTGATGTTGAATGTAATAAACCACCTTACAACCGTGTACACGTCCCTCACCCCCCCCTCTCCCCGCCCCCCCCCCCCCCCCCCCCCCCCCCCCAGCCCATTCTCCCTCAGACACACACCTTAACCAATCTTTCCCAGTTTTCCAGCATTCTTTTGTCAGAGGTCCACTGGTGATCCCCGATTGATCCTAGGGAAGGGTTACAGGCACGTTGGCCTGGGGGGTTATGGGCGCACTGACCCGCTACTTAACAAGCCCTTTTATCCCAATGGTCTAGTGGTTGGGATTCTGACACCTTTCCACGCTGCTCGTGTCTGCGCTCAGATTGCTCAGGCTCCTGTTTTTCTTGGCCCTTTTCTCCTGCAGGCGCAATGAGGACAAGAAAGGTCGTGGGTGCCATGTGGGTAGGTGGCGTCTGAGTGGATGGTAGGTGAATATGTTAAAAACGCGTCGTTAGTTCCAGAAACACTCTCAGATTATCGACTCATTCTCAGCAAGATGCATAACATCCAGACCTTTCCATCCCACTCATATTTTCCATCCTCAGGGTTCAGTCACCCACCTTGCCTGTCTTGCATGCAGGCCCTTTCTTCAGCAGTACATTTCGCTCATCAGTGGCAGCCTTCACCTCTGCAACGAGGGCCTGCTAAGGAAGCTTGCAACGTTAGCAACACACACAAAGGGAATCCTAGGGCCAAGCCAGACAAAGCGAAGCGAAGGGAAGTCAGGTCCAAAAGGTTTCTTCTATGAGCCAACTATTTACTCACATTAAGCTCCTCTGCACATTTCACATACGAGTCTGTTTTGCACTTCATCTTTTCAAAAAGTAAAGACAGCGTATTCCTGCATTTAACGGTGCTACAGTCAGCAGGCTCAGGCTCTCAACGTTGAATACAGGACAAGAAGGTTTTCCTTTCTCAGGCTCCCATGATCTGATACGGCCTCTTTCCATTCTTCAAACATTTTTCACCAAGCACGGGATGAATACAGGTCAAGTACAGAAGCTATGAGATTCACCTGCCTACCACTCCCCGCTAGCTAGGGTCATGAAGTCCTGTGTGATGAGGCGTCAAGAGTTGCACCGCGTCAAAAACATATCAAGATGCTTTCTTCTTTGAACCTTCCCTCTCCTAGCCCCACACCCTCTCATCGCCCATCACCAACCTCCTTCACTCGCCTCGTTCCCCAGTTTACCCAACCCTCACCCTTCTCCAGCCCCATTGTTTCCTTCCCAACCGCCACCCACCAACCCCAGCCTGTTCCTATTGTCCTGCCTTCTACCTCTCCCACCCAATCCTCCTCCTACACAACTCAACCTCCATGCCACGCCTCTCTGTTGCAAGCACTCCTAACCTTGAGTTTTTCAATCTTGCTGCTAACCTCCCTCAGGCGGTCCCTCCCCTGCAACATTACGTACATGGCAACTCACGTCCGAGTCCCAACCAATCACCCCCAAAAACCCTCTACCCCACAACAACTCCCAATCTCACCTTTCTGTCTTAACCACCCTCTCAAGGCATGTGGCCTGCCTGTCGTCTTCTTTCCTCTTGCAATCAACTTCCTGCATCCACAAATACAGCCCTTCCATGGTCAGCTGGGTGTGCTGCGCCTCCTTCAGCAGAACCAATTCAGCCGCTTTTTTTTGCTCCTGGAGTTGAGGGCATGTAAGCAAAGGGGTTGACTGAGGATTGGGAGTGGATGACAAGAAGACCATACATCCCTATCATGCTCAGCTGAATTCGCTGTGCCTACTTCAGCAGGAAACACTTGCCACCACTCTCCTCATTGCCTGTACTAAAGGAAGGAATTACTTAAATTGCTCATGCGAAGTGGGGGAGAGGAGTGTGTTCTCTGTCGTGGTTCTCCTACAGTGTATGTTATGTGTTTCTCCTATTGTGAATGCTCTCTCCTTCTCCTGTAGTGCTTGCTCTGGGTTTCTTTCTCCTGCATTGCAAGCTCTATGCTGCTCGCATAGTGCAATCTCTATTCCTCGAATGCTTTCTCTATCTATGCACTCACCTCTAGCTGGACCTTTTCCCTCTCCGCTAGTCGCATTTTTTCCATGAAGCCCACCCTTCTCTCATTCTGATCCTCAAGCCTGCTCACAACCAGACAAGCAGAAAGGCAGGCAGACAAGGAGGTAGGAAACAAGGATTATGGCAGACAAGCAGGCCAGAAGAGCGGATAGGCACAGCACAACCAAGAACCCAGCATTTAAGCTGTCTATCTATTGCTTGGACGACAGCACTCAGCAGTACGAGTTTAAGTCAAATGCTCTAAGAGACAGAGCAATAAGGAACGAAGGCATTCAGCCACAGGGAGAACCTGATGATGATAGGATTAAGGGTTTTCAGTTCTGCGGGCTAGAGGTACTTACTTACTCGAGAAACAAGCGCAGCACAATCAAATGATGAAGAATGAATGCGAATCTTGCACTACCCGTGCATGCATATACGAGAATGCATTATCGCTGGGCTCTTTTCTTGATCTGCTCGATGTACTTGTTCGTTCCAACAGCCTTATCAAGGTACTCCAACAATCCCTCCTCATGAGGCCGCTGAGCCTTTGGTGTCATTGTTGCAACCCGCCTCAACTCCCCCTGAAATCCTCAACACTTGTTAAAAGCCAGTTGTAACTTCCAACTTGAATTACTTGTAAATTATTGTTGTCGGCCAATAATACACGAACCTACTACAGAAACACCACACCTGAGGGACGTAGAAAGATTCATCGCTGAGATTGATCCCCTTGTTTTTCAAAAGTATAATGATCTCCTCAGAGAAGCTGTCATCATTATTGACATCAAGCTTGGTCATGTCGTTGTGGTAGGTCGTACGCAGTATAGCAATTTCTGATCCTGGCATAGTCTCGATCCTATCCATTTCCTGAATCAACCAGTGACACAACTTTCATACGACGTTTACATCTCTACTTTAACAGCACTTGTCTTGGATGCGGAAACAAATGTAGATGAAATGCACAAAGAGCGCACCACATTAGCGATCTCCTTGAAATGCCCAAGATGATCACAGTCGGTGAAGATGTTGTCAGTGACTTTGCTCTGCTGTCGCTGTAAGGGACCATGTAGCAGAGCGAGGGAGAGACAAGCAATTCCAACGTTAGCGATGTATTAATGACGCGACATGCGAAATGTGAGAGCTCGAGCCCTAAACCATTCCTGATCAGGAATGAGGTTTGAGATCAGAATCGCTGCATGTTGAGTCCGGAGGCGGCTGCTGCCTGAACACGATCCAACACTACTGATCCAGGTTGGTACTGCTGATGGTCTTGCTAGACGTTGCTGGAAATGCTAATAGGAATCGCTGAGCATCATGCTCACACTGCTGCATGATCATGATAATCGTTGGTGAATCTCAGCCATTCTAGACATTGCTGATGTTCAAGATTGACATCGGTGCTCCTAACGACAGTTGCTCATGATCATGATAGACATTTCCAGGTCGCTCTTCATGATAGGATGCACATTGCCGGTGATTAGGATTGGCGGAAATGATCAAGAATAGAAGTCGAGGCCTAGGGTTTGACCTAGGCGAGAGTGACGAGAGAAAAGTGCAAGCCAAAAAGGGGGGTTCACTATAGAACGAGCAGTACAAATAGGCAAGAATGAAGAAAGGTGCACCACCAAACAGAAAGTTATATGAATACAGTATTCTACACTACAAGCAGTTTCAAAACAATATATAGAGTTATATATTATTCTGACACGCCCCCATAAGTGCCTGTAGGGAAGAATGTGCAGTCAACGCCCCCATAATGGGGTACACCAGATAGGCCGCAGCGGAAATCACAGCAACAGGCAAGTGCAGTGGCAACCGGTGCAGTGATGGCAGATCCAACTGTACCAACCCCTTGACCAAGGTAGAAACAGTAGCAGGTGTTGGGGCGGCAGGTCGCCTGAGGAGCAGGCTCTGTGGCTGCAACATGCAGCAGGATAGCAGCGGCTCGACGGCAGCACCTGCACGCCCCAGCAGCAGGTAGCAAAAACAAAGGTAGCAAAGGCAGGTGGTAGCAGGGGCGGCAGCTGGAGGTGCTACGATAGCAACAGGCGACAGCAGCAAATACCCGGCTGTCTTCCGCCACCCTCTCTCACCCTCCCCCCCACAGCAGCACGAGCGGTAGTGAGAGAGAGAGGAGGGGCGGCTGCTGACATTGCAGAATCTCTCTTGCCACCCTCTCACACTCCCCCTCCCCCCACGGGTGCAGTGAGAGGGAGGAAAAGGTGAACAGCGACGGCAGGTGCAGTGTCACCCACGCGCCAACCCCACACCCTTCCCCCCGCCTTTCACTGGAGCATGAGCAGCAGGTGCGGGGCAGGGGAGCGGCCATACGCGGCTGCGCGCGGCTGTGCGCAGCTGCAATCGGCCGTACGCAGCTGCGCGCGGCTGCGCGTGGCTGTGGCAGCTCGTAACGGGACGAGGGGCGGGGCAGCTCGGGACAAGGCGGGTAGCGCGGGGCGGGTGACAGGGCGACGGAGCAACAGGGCAGAACCAGCCGCCCAACTCGTCGCCACGATAATAGGCAGCTCGCCGTCGCGCCCATCACGTCAGTCGCAACTAAGGGCGCGACGGGAGCCACGAAACGAGGAATACGCGGTGGGCCCATGGCGTAGTTAAAAAATAAGGCAGGCCAGGATGTGACGTGCTCTGATACCATATCAAGAATAGAAGTCGAGGCCTAGGGTTTGACCTAGGCGAGAGTGACGAGAGAAAAGTGCAAGCCAAAAAGGGGGGTTCACTATAGAGCGAGTAGTATAAATAGGCAAGAATGAAGAAAGGTGCACCACCAAACAGAAAGTTATATGAATACAGTATTCTACACTACAGGCAGTTACAAAACAATATATAGAGTTATATATTATTCTGACAGAAATGCTGGTAATCGTCGTTTACATTACTGCACAATCAAGATTCAAGCCATCGATGCACGATCTTTTCAGAAGTAATCACAACCGTTAGTCTTCGACGAACCTTATAGATCCCGGAAGTTGGAGTCGTACGAGTGCTCGTTAGGTTCACAAACGTTTTCGAGAGATAATTGTCAGGTTCTAGTCAACCGGTTAGCTACAGAAACGCTCTAACGGAAGCAATAGCAGACGTAATTAGCAGCCGTGACAGTAACAACGAATGGCTGACAAATCCAAATCCAACTCTACTTGGGAGAAGATCATACAGGGGCCGAACAGTGCCAGGGAGGTGTTCAAACAAGGGCCGAGAGGCCCGGAACTAACCAAACCACTGCTTTAAAAGGTATTTGCAGAGGGGTATCATTTATTGAACGTATGTCTGTTAACACTTTGCATTTCAGCTCGCGTGTCATTTTACATGGAAATGTTTACTGATTCATCACCTTCCAGCCAATAGCGTCATTTAACAAGCCAGAAACTCCTAGGGCAGCCAAAAAAACTAAAACCCCGAGGGGAACCTGGATGCATTTTCGGGATGGATCAACCCTAAAAACGAGAACCTCAGTTGTGTTTAGGGTTGATGCCTCCCTAGTCGCATCCATTTCCGAATGGGTAAATTTTTTTTTTCCTGCGCGTTTCCGATCAGGGATTGATATTTATCACCCATAATGAATTTGTTTTTGGACTCACAAATTAACACAGCAATATTTACTTCCAGAAGAATGTCAAATTATAATGCTGTGTAGGCTATAGTGGGGTAGCCCATATGGGGTACACATTTCTAGGGTTGCATATTTGTATCACTTCCATTCCATAGTCATTCATTCTCGTTCTACTCTCCCCTTGGGAACTGTGCCTAGGGCCCACCACATCGAGTTTCATTTTTTTTTTTTCTGTCCGAAGCGCGCTTCGTCGAGTCGCGCTTCGTCGAGTCGCGCTCCGGGCTCTCATCTCGCCGAGCCGCCCTAGCAGCCCCTACGCCCTAGTGGCCCTATCGCCCTAACGGCCCTATCGCCCTATCGCCCTAGCGGCCCCTTCCCCTAGCGGCCCCGCCGCCCGTCGATTAGGCCCCGCCGCCCTTTAGTGCGGCCCCGCCGCCCGTCTCAGCGGCCCCGCCGCCCTTCTCAGCGGGCCCCGCCCTTCTCCGCGACCCCGTCGCCCCGCATTGCGGCCCCGCCACCCGTCGCTGCGGCCCCGCCCTTCTCGGCGGCCCCGCCACCCATTTCAGCGGCCCCCGCCGCCCTTCTACTCAGCGGCCCCGCCGCCCTACTCAGCGGCCCCGCCGCCCTACTCAGCGGCCCCGCCGCCCTACTCAGCGGCCCCGCCGCCCTACTCAGCGGCCCCGCCGCCCTAATCAGCGGCCCCGCCGCCCTTCTACTGCGGCCCCGCCGCCCTTCTACTGAGGCCCCACCGCCCCACTCAGCGGCCCCGCCGCCCTTCCGCAGCGGCCCCGCCGCCCTTCTCAGCGGCCCCGCCGCCCTACTCAGCGGCCCCGCCGCCCTTCAACTGCGGCCCCGCCGCCCTACTCAGCGGCCCCGCCGCCCTACTCAGCGGCCCCCCCCGCCCTTCTCAGCGGCCCCGCCGCCCCTCGCACCAGCGGCCCTGCCGCCCTACACCGCCTGCGCCGCCCGAGCCGCCCGAACCGCCCGAGCCGCCCGAGCCGCCCGACCTGCCCGAGCTGCCCGAGCCGCCCGAGCCGCCCGACTAGCCCGAGCCGCCCGAGCCGCCCGAGCCGCCCGAGCCACCCGAGCCGCCTGAGCTGCCCGAGCCGCCTGAGGAGCCGAGCCGCTGGTGCCACAGAGCTGTAGTTGCTGCCGTGCCGGCCGAGCAACCGTGTTGCCGTGCTGCTGTACCGCTGAGCTGCCCGACCCACCCTGCCTGGTGAGAGCAGCGCTTCTGTCCCTGCACTGCCCCTGTCCTACAGTTGGTCCTGCTGGTCTACTGCTGTCATGGCTACCCCCAGTGTTCTCGCTTTTGACGCTGAGGGTCGAGCCATTGACTTTGAGGTTTGGGTAGATGACCTGCAGCTTTTCCTACAGTGCGATAGGGCAGACGGTCTCTCCCTCTTTGACCTCACCTCTGGTGCTTCCCCTGCCCCTGCTGCCGATGCCGACGCCACTGTTCGCTCCCAGTGGGCCACTCGCGAGGCTGCTGCACGTCTTGCTGTGCGCCGCCACCTGCCTACCACTGAGCGCGCGCACTTTAGTCAGTACAAGAGTGCTCAGACCTTGTACGACGCTGTAGTTGCACGCTACTCTTCCCCTGCCACTGCTGCACTGAGCCGCCTCATGCTACCGTACCTCTTTCCTGACCTTGCTGCCTTTCCCACAGTCGCTGACCTCATTACGCACCTCCGCACTAGTGACACTCGCTACCGCGCCGCGCTTCTTGCTGAGTTCTGCGCCAAGAACCCCCCCCCCATGTACATCACTCTCTATTATATAGTCACCCGCCTCCCTGACTTCCTTCGCGTAGTCAGGGACCACTTCCTCTCAGTCTGTCCCACCACTCTCACTGTTGACCTCCTAGAGAAGGCCCTCCTAGCAGCGGAGAAGAGCATAGTCGCTATAGGAGCCTCTCGTGGTGACCCTCGCACCCCCATCTTTGAGGGGTGTTCCCCTTCCCCCCTGTTGCCCTCTGTCGCCTCTGCTGCTGCGGCCGACCTCGTTGGTCTTGAGTCGGTCGGTGCGGCGTCTGCCCGTAGCGGGAGACGCCGCTCTGGCAAGGGCAAGGGGGGCAAGGGCGCGGGTGGAGCTAGCGGGGGTGGTGGAGGTGGCGGTGGAGGCGGCGGAGGGAGAGGGGGTGGCGGTGGGAGTGGTGGCGGGGGTGGCGGTGGCGGTGGCAGCAGCGGAGGCGGAGGCGGCGGCGGTGGTAGCGGTGGGAGCGGAGGCGGTGGTGGTGGCGGCGGTGGAGGCGGCGGTGGTGGAGGAGGTGGAGCTGGTCGGGGTGATGCTTCGCAACGGAGCGGATCCGGGGGTGGTCAGCGCCAGCAGCAGCAGCAGCAGCAGCGTTCTCGGGACATCCCCCCTCCTCAGCAGCTTCGTGAGTGGTACACGCAGCGTCAGCGTGGTGGGGGTTTTGGCCCGTGCACCTACGTCCTTCGCTCCGGCGACCGCGCGGGTGAGGAGTGTGGGGGTGCCCACCCCACCCAGCGCTGCTTTGGCCGCCTGACGGAAGCTTGGCGTCAGCAGTTCCCGGAGGCTAGTGAGATCCCCCGCTGGGGAGAGCTGTCTAGGGCAGGCGTAGCTATCTATGATCTTGACTTTGATGCTATCCTTGCTGCCATGTATGCTGTGACTATTAGTAATGAGGGTGACTGTTACCGGTGTTTCCCGCCCGACTCGGGCATTGGTTCTGCTGCTCCAGGTGCTGGTGAGGCTGCTGCTCTAGGTGCCAGTGCGTCTGCGCCCTCAGGTACTGGTGAGTCTGCGCTCTCAGGTACCACGTCGGCTTTCGGCCTCCCTCACCTTCACACTTGACTCAGGGGCTTCTCGCTCCTTCTTTCGAGACCGCACCACACTCACGCCGCTTGGTCGGCCGGTTGCAGTCTCCCTGGCAGACCCCTCTGAGGCTCCTGTCCTCTCTCACTTCTCCACTGTCCTCCCGTGTTCGGCTGCCCCCTCTGGCACCTTGTCTGGTCTTTACCTCCCCTCGTTCTCGACGAACTTGGTAAGTGGTGCTGACCTGCAGGATGCGGGGGTTCACCAGTTTACTCCTGCAAGTCAGCGGGTGACCCACTGCTCAGACGCCCGCACGGGCCAGCACCTGGCCACGTTTTCGCGTCGCCCGAGGTCGAGTCTCTACACCCTGACCACTGGGTCCCCTCCTGTCCCTGTGTCTAGCCAGGTAGCTGCGTCGGGTTAGGTGTTTGCTGCAGCGTCCAGGTCTGGTTCTGAGTCTGCCCCCTGCTCGTGTCGCCTCCTGTCTCACGAGACTCTCCTGTGGCACCACCGTCTTGGTCACCCCTCTCTGCCTCGTCTCCGAGGCATGGCTTCCCGTGTCCTTGTCTCTGGTCTTCCCAGGTCCCTCCCTCCTCTTCCTCCAGGGCCTGGTCCTTCCTGTGTCCCCTGTGTCGAGGGGCGGCTCCGGGCTACCCCTCACTCCTCTCAGTTTCCCCCGACAGAGGCCCCGCTGCAGACGCTTCACATGGACGTGTGGGGCCCGGCCCGCGTCCGTGGACAGGGTCACGAGCGCTACTTCCTGCTAGTGGTTGACGACTACTCGCGTTACACCACAGTCTTCCCCTTGCGCAGCAAGGGTGATGTCACTGAGGTGTTGATCGACTGGTACCGCGCAGCTCGTCTCCAGCTCAGGAGGAGCTTCGGCTCAGAATTTCCTGTTTTGCGTCTGCACTCTGACCGAGGCGGAGAGTTCTCCTCTGGCCTTCTGCGAGCCTACTGTCGTGCGCGAGGCATCCGCCAGACCTTTACGCTTCCGGACTCTCCGCAGCAAAATGGGATTGCTGAGCGCCGCATTGGCATGGTCATGGACGTCGCTCGTACGTCCATGATGCATGCGGCTGCCCCCCATTTTCTGTGGCCGTTTGCGGTTCGGTACGCGGCGCATCAGATCAACCTTCACCCCAGGGTCTCCAGGCCGGAGACCTCCCCAGCCTTGCTGTGGACGGGGAAGGTCGGCGATGCGTCTGCGTTCCGTGTCTGGGGATCTCGGGCATTTGTCCGCGACTTGTCTGCGGACAAGCTGTCCCCCCGTGCTGCTCCTTGTGTCTTCCTTGGCTTCCCCACTGACGCCCCTGGGTGGCAGTTCTACCACCCCTCCTCTCGTCGTGTTCTGTCGTCCCAGGACGTAATGTTCGACGAGTCAGTCCCCTACTACCGTCTCTTCCCCTACCGCACTCCTTCCCTCCCCCCGCCGCCGCACTTCCTTGTGCCACGTCCCCCACAGGTAGACCCCCTCCCCCCTCAGGGTCCTGCCCCTTCAGGTGTGTCCCAGGTAGACGCAGTCGAGCCGGTCGAGGTTGCTGGTGACTCTGGTACTGCTGCGGGTGCTGAGCCTGGGGGTGCTGACTCTGGGGGTGCTGCACGAAGGGGTGCTGAGACTGGGGGTGCTGAGCCTGGGGGTACTGCGACTGGGGGTGCTGAGCCTGGGGGTGCTACGACTGGGGGTACTGAGCCTGGAGGTGCTACGACTGGGGGTGCTGAGCCTGGGCGTCCTTCGCCTGGGGGTGCTGCGTCTGGATCTGGTGAGCCTGGAGGTGCTGAGTCTGGAGCTACTGAGCTTGGGGGTGCGGAGCTCGCGGCCACTGGACCTGCTCGTGTGGCGTCTGGCGGTGCTGGGCCTGGTGGTTCTCCGGATGCTTCGTCTCGGCGGGAGCCACTCTCTCCACAGGAGCTGCGCGAGTGGTTTGCCCGGCGCTGGAGGCGTACTACTGGAGCTGGTGCTTCTTCCGCTGCTGAGGGTGCAGGTGCCGCCGGTCTCGGAGGTGCTCGTCCTGCGAGTGGTACTGGAGTCGGAGCTGCTGAGGGTGTTGGCGCTGAGGCTACTTCTGTCAGTCCTGGCGGCGGTCCTGCTGCGGGTGCTGCTGGTGCTGCTGGAGGTAATGGAGCTGGAGGTGCTGTTGACGCTGGTGCTGCCGCTGGGGGTGCTGGTGCTATCTCTGCTGTGTCTCGAGTCGCCGTGCGGCCTCGGCCGTACTTTGTTCCGCTCCTTCAGCAGGTTCTTGGTCTTCCTCCTCCCTTAGAGTGTCCACCGCCTGTCCAGTCGTAGTCACAGTTACCGCCGGCCTCCCCACTGCCTTCTCCTTCTCCGTACACTGGTCCTACTGGAGGTCTTGCTGAGCGTCGTGAGCCTGCGTCTCGTCCTGCGTCGCCTGTTCGTGCTACTCGTACTAGTGGTCGCAGTTCGCGTCAGCGTCCTCCTCCTGTCCCTGGCACGCATCGGATGTCTCTGCGTCCGTCCACTGCTCCTCAGCGTGCCCCTTTGCCCTCTTTTCCTGAGTCCTCTCTTCCTCACTTGCCGACCTGGAGTCGGACTCTCTTCGTGCTGCCAGTCCTACTGTCACGCGTCTCCTTGATACTGTCGTCACTGACCCCTCCTTTGAGTCCACTACTGCGTCTGCTCTTGTTGCTGAGCTCGTCGACTTTGCTGCTCGCTGTCTTCTAGACTACGCTGCTAGTCTTGTTGCTGAGTCTGCGTCTGTCTGTCCTCCGTCCGTCGGGGGTGAGTGTGCTCTTGGGATGGACGTCCTTGAGGACAGGCAGGAGGAGTTCCAGTGTCTGGCTGCTGCTTCACCTCATCTCGCATCCGTACTGCTTACCCCTGAGGGAGACCCGGATGCACTAGACATCCCAACTCCGCGCTCTTACGCGGAGGCCGTAGAGGGTCCCTACTCCTCTCAGTGGCAGGCAGCTATGGATGCAGAGATGGCTTCCTGGAAGTCCACAGGCACCTACGTTGACGCGGTTTCCCCTCCTGGGGCGAACATCGTCAGTGGCATGTGGATCTTCAGGGTGAAGCGGCCGCCGGGCTCTCCACCTGTCTTCAAGGCGCGGTACGTGGCTCGTGGCTTCAGTCAGCGGCAGGGAGTTGACTACTTTCAGACCTTCTCTCCCACCCCAAAGATGACCACTCTTCGGGTGCTGCTACACATAGCTGCTCAGCGTGACTACGAGCTTCACTCCCTTGACTTCAGCACTGCTTTCCTGCAGGGTAGCCTGCACGAGGAGATCTGGTTGCGCCATCCACCTGGCTTCACTGGGACTTTCCCTCCTGGCACCCAGTGGAGCCTCCGACGGCCAGTCTACGGTCTCCGCCAGGCACCGCGCGAGTGGCACGACACACTGAGGACTACACTTGCGGCTCTTGGGTTTGCTCCCTCTACTGCTGACCCGTCGCTGTTTCTACGCACCGACACCTCTCTGCCGCCGTTCTACATCCTCGTGTACGTCGACGACGTGGTCTTTGCCAGAGCTGACACTGCTGGACTCGCCCACGTGAAGTCCGAGCTGCAGAAGAGACACACGTGCACAGATCTGGGTGAACTGCGCAGCTACCTTGGCTTGCAGATCACCCGGGACAGAGCACGCCGCACCATTACCCTGACTCAGTCACACATGGTGCAGCAGGTCCTTCAGCGCTTCGGCTTCACGTACTCCTCGCCTTAGGCCACTCCTCTGCCTACTCGCCACTCGCTCTCAGCTCTGCCTTCGGATGAGTCCGTAGAGTCGAGTGGGCCGTACCCAGAGCTTGTTGGCTGCCTCATGTACCTGATGACCTGCACACGACCTGACCTTGCATACCCTCTTAGCATTCTTGCACGCTATGTTGCTCCTGGGAGACACATACCAGAGCACATGGCTGCAGCGAAGAGGGTGTTGCGCTACTTGTGCAGTACGTCGGGCATGGGGCTAGTGCTTGGAGGGCGGAGTCCAGTGGTCCTCACTGGGCACGCGGACGCTTCTTGGGCAGACGACCAGGCTACGCAGCGGTCGTCACAGGGTTACACCTTCAGCCTTGGTTCCGGCTCTGTTTCGTGGCGGGCTACTCGCTCGTCTTCTGTTCTCGGCTCCAGTTGTGAGGCTGAGATCTACGACGGGGCCATGGCTGCACAGGAGCTTCGCTGGCTTACCTACCTGCTGACTGACCTCGGAGAGCCGCCTCGTTCTCCTCCAGTCCTGTACGTAGACAACAAGGCCATGCTAGCCTTGTGTCGGGAGCAGCGTCTGGAGCACTGAACAAAGCACATTGCTCTCCGCTACTTTCTTACTCGTGAGCTGCAGCAGCGTGGACAGTTGCGACTTGCGTACGTGGCCTCTGAGGCCAACACTGCTGATGTTTTCACCAAGGCACTTCCGCCTTGTGATCATCAGCGCTTCTGCACTCAGCTGGGTCTTGTGCCTGTCTTGCCTCACTTGCTCACCTCTTGATCTTGCTTGTACTCTTACATATATATACCTGCTCTTGCTTGTTTAGTCCTATATATATGTGCACTCATGCATGTGAACTGGCCTTGTGGCCTTGCTCTTGTGCTCGGATTGTGTGGTGACGTTGTGATCCACCCTGAGCTTGCTTTGCTTTGCTTGACTGGTCTTGTGACCCCTTGTTCTCCCCCACTTTGCCTATGGGGGTGTGTCAAATTATAATGCTGTGTAGGCTATAGTGGGGCAGCCCATATGGGGTACACATTTCTAGGGTTGCATATTTGTATCACTTCCATTCCATAGTCATTCATTCTCGTTCTACTCTCCTCAAAGAACGCGATGTGCGCGTAGTAGTAGACGGCGGTCGTAACCATTTTTTCGATAAGTTGGACACAAAGTTTGGTGCTGGTAGCTTTTCTCTTTCAGTCACGGTTCGGCTTGTTCGCCTAGCCTCTTGGGCAGCTCGGGGTCGAGAATCCTACGGTCGAGCTTTTCTGGCCCTACTTCGGTCATCCCTCTGGCACTCTTCGGCCCCAGTTCGATCATTTCTCACTCTAGTTCCTCTTTCAGTCATAAATGGTACAGAATCAGGGAACTCTGTGCTGGTGAGTGAGGGGAGAGAGAATTACTGTAGAACCTGGTTTGGTGATTCATTCTTACTCGCGTGGCCTCGAATTACTCGAGTGGCCACCAAATTTTGTGATAATTACTCGAGTGGCCACGCCAGGGGATTCTCGCAAGCTTTTTTTCCCGACGCATTACCCTACAAGGGTTCGTATCACCGAAACATCTGTATTGATAATTGCGCGATTTTCAGTTTACGCGATAATTTATAATGGATGTTTTCGCGTGATGATTTATGTTCGAAATTTTTGCTCGTGACTCTTTATGACCGCGCCTGATTGGACGCGCATATAGTCGACCAATCATGCGCGGTCATTAATGGTCGGGCACATGTTATATTAATGCCCGATCATATATTCCCGCGATCATAAACTGCAATGCCCTGGCGTCAATGCGCGGGACATTAAATGACCGCGCATGATTGGTTGATTATATGCGCGGTGCTTTGTTTTGCAATGCGCGTCCAATCAGGCGCGGTCATATGGGGTCACGATCATAAAATTTCGGATATTGAAGATCGCGCATTAATCAGTACAGAGGTTTCAGGGATACAAACCCTTGTAGGGTAATGCGCCGTGTAAAAGAAAAACCAGAGGGAATCCCCTGGCGTGGCCACTCGAGTAAGGGTACGTTCTTGGCTGGTGTTAGGCTTCGGGTCAGCCTCCCACAAATTGACGGTTGTGTCTACGATTGCCAACGTTGTGTCTGGGTAGTAATAGCGAGTGTGAGTGCAAACTCGAAATTTGATTGGTCCACCTGGATTAGCCAGCGATTCCGGTTCAGATGCGCGATGTTGAGTGCGAAGCCTGGAATTTGCACAACTGCACATTCGTTACGACAATGTTGCGCAACGTACTTGGTGCGCTTCGACACATTTAACCAAACCCCTCACAGCTGCAATTTCATCACCACCAAACTCACGCGACCACCAACACATAAAGAACACACTCGTCTACTACTTCCCAATAAACGTAAAGTAGGTACCGTAGTCTAGTGAACGCCATGGCTCCTCCGCATGGTGTGGCGTTATTATTCGCTTTAGTCGCCCTACTAGTTATCGTCTACTATTTTGAGTGTCTCACCGTCGCCCTTAATGCTGGAGCAGAACAGTGGGTGCAATCCGTAGCAGAAAATCCACCTCCGCGAGACCGTACGGGAGCTAGGTTCAATTTCAATTCGACCGTCTTAAGGCGTATTAGAGTTCGCAAGAAAAGACGCGCGCGCGTAAAGATGTGGGCTTGTGAGATTGCCGACATGTCTGATATCGAGTTCGCGAACCTTTTCCGTATCTCACACAAGGTGCTCTGCGTAGTGGCTGAAGGTATGCGGATAGCTTACGCAAACATTGTGATGCGTCATGACATCCCTCTTGAAATCTGTTGTTTGGTTCCGATAAAATATTTCGCCACCGCAATGACGTTCCTAGACATGTCCTACTTTTCGGAATCACTAGGACCTTATGTCATGCAATAGTGGATGTCTTTTTAGTTGAGTTTCCACGCTATTTCAAGTCATCGTGGATTCGTTTTCCTACTAGAGAGGAAATGGCTGACTGGGAGAAAGAGTCCAGAGACATAAAAGGTGTTCCTAACGTGATAGGGGTTTTCGATGGCTCTCATATTCTGATTCAGGGATTGGAGGATCATAGGACAGAGTATTTTAATAGGAAACAGGCATACAGTGTGGTGCTGCAGGCGACATGTAACGCGGGTGGGGTTATTTGGGATTATTTGGTAGGTTTCCCAGGCTCTGCCCATGACTACCGTGTGTTCTTCAAGAGCGACTTGTATACTCGCATGGCAAATGGGGATCTTTCGCCTTACCAACTTGTTGGCGATGCCGCATATCCATTACGTGATTACTGCCTCACACCCCTCCATGCGACCACGGCGCGGCTAATGAAGGAATGGGAACAAGATTACAACTACGTGCAGAGTGCAACTCGGATGGCTGTTGAGCGTTCGTTTGGGCAGCTCAAGCAGCACTGGAGACTCATTAGTCGTCGTAGTGAGTGTCGTTTGTGGCGGGTTTGTGCAGGAACGGGGTGCATAATCATCTTACATAACATGCACACACTGATTGATGGCAGACGGGAGAGCTACATAGACACTGACGACCTAGACCAGAATGGGGACGTGAACAAGTGGTGGACAAGAGAAGGCATGCTGGACTACGTGTGGGAGACTACTCCCAATTCTACTTCTGAAGAGTTGCAAGAAAGGCGAAAAAGGTTCGGAAAGGCTATCCATGAGGCCTGCAACAAACATCACTACCGCTAGTGCTCGGAATCGGGCTGGGTTACTCATCGTCCTCGTTGAGGTATTCATTGGTGACATCCAGTCCATCCTCGCAGTCTTCTTCTGCAGCCACTGCCTCTTCAGCAGCGCGACCACCTGAAGGGTGACCGGTGGTGTCGTTCATGGTACTTGGGGCTTGCTGATGTCCTGGGCCTGGGGCAGGGGCGTAGTTATTCATGAACTGGCTGGCCGCTTGGTTGGCTGCTACTTGGGCGCCAAGTGCGGCAACGATGATCCTGATAAGCTCGTCGATCTTGGCAACACCAGAGGCATTGCATTGGCGCATAGTGCTAGAGATCATGGAGGCACCCTGGATGGTGGCTGTTTCATGGGCGCGCTTCCTTGGCGTGGCGTTCCCACCATGTGTTGTGTTGGTGCCTCGGGGTGCTTGGGAGGGATTGTGGCCTGTGGCTGGGCCTGCGCATTTGTGTCATGACCGCAATTCAGTAATGGATTGTCGTAATGAAATTGCTAAACCGGATTATCAAAAAGCAATGTTAATAGCAATATGTCCTTCAAAGCTCACCATTGGGGTCTTGAGTTGCAGGGAGGTCTCCAACTCGGGGTATGGTCATCGTAGGATCCGCTGTCCGCATCCCAGCTCCTCCGCCATCCACCACATGTGGGTTCACTGCTGCGGTTCCATGTTTTAGGTCGTCCATGAAAGTGAACCAGTCGGGCCTCGCCATGTTACCGGCGCCCGACATCTGGATTGCCTCACATATGTCTTCGTATTCCGCTTCCAGCCTCTTCCAACACTGCTTCATAGCCTCGCTCCTACGAATCCAGTTCGGATACGCCTTGCGCATATGCTGACGGAGTTTCTTCCAAAACTGTGCACCTTGCTTACCTTGCATCTGCTTGATATCCTCCCTGGTGTACCATCTGGCTGCAGCTAATGCAGCCATCTCTTCCATGGTCCATGGGGTGCGCTTCCGCACTTTCTGACCAGCCTTCTTGGACGATTTCTGCGCACCTCTCTTCTTGGACCCGCTAGGCGCAACGCCACCGTCACCCTCATCGTCGTCCTTCTCAACTTCCAGGTCCGTGTCTGAGTCTGACGGGGACGCCGACGATTCATCCTCCGAGCCGAAGTTGACATTTCCGACAGATGGTGCGGGCGCGGCAACACGGGACGGCCCTGGAGCTGAGGATGGCGGAATACATGCTTCACGACGAATTCGTCCATGCTCAAACCCTTCGGCCTGCTGCTGGCGCATCCAAACGATGTACGGATGATCCTGCGGAGGTTCGGGTTCCGTGTCATCGTTAACCTTGGCCTTGCCTTTCTTGCTGGAACGAGGCGCCATGGAAAGGCTGTTGGAGGTTATGCTTGTTAGGACTAGAAATTATTTAAGCTTCAAGTACCATATGTTCCCTCCTTGGCTGAGGTTTTGTACTCGAGCATTGTGGCGATGATGTTGACAATTGCAATGTTGACGAGTGCAATGTTGTGGCAGAAATCGAGGCGCGAAACCCCAACAGATTGGTTCCACACAATCGCTTGTGCGATTTTGATGCGCGTTTGCGATGTCGCAACGAGAAAACAAGTCGCGCACTCAGCAGGTTTTTGCGACATCGCAATGTGCGGACTGGTCATAAACACTTCGCGTAGTCGCACGACCTCATTTTCATTGGTGTAAACGTGCCTACGCGACTTGACGACTGTCAAGTTGGACGGATTACCATGGCGAAAAATTCGCCCACCGCTTGAATGTTGCTGACTCAAAGCCGGTCTGCTCAGCATCGTGTCAAAACTACCTATAACCCGAAGCTTGACACCAGCCAAGAACGTACCCTAATTATCACCAAATTTGGTGGTCACTCGAGTAATTCGAGGCCACGCAAGTAAGGCTGAATCACCGATCCAGGTTCTACAGTAATTCTCTCGTGAGGGGAGGGTGAGGGTGAAAAATATGACCGTTGGGGAATGCCGAGCAACGGTGTGCGAGTCAAATTCTAACCAGCCGGTATTTTCATGTTATCGCCTTGAACCGCAACGCAGACTACGAAACTGTTCGATTTCGAACTTTGCACACAGAGATTCCAGCGGTTCTGCACGGTTCTGTACGAGAACATACTATACTCAAAATTTAACCAATACACCCTATTGATTAACCAGTTTCCCAAGTCATAATGTGGCATATCATTCTTTTTTGTACCACGTAGAAGTACACGATGGGGCTGGTAATGGAAAACTAAAGTCCGCATTCAGAGATGAAGAAAGTCGTGGCTGTTTCTTTTTATCAGTGCGATTCCGCTTTACAGCTTATTGCCACCACAAGCATACCGATTTCCAACAAGTACGAACTCCTAAGTGCTCTTAGTGATCTTGCTGTGCTGTGCTGCGCCCCAATGACGAACATGATCCTCAAAATTGTACACAACTGAGCGCCACTGCTACTTCCAGCCTCCAAAAATGCTCCACACCTCTCCTCCACAGGCTCTTCTTGCAGTGACTATGATCACCAGTGTGCCCGTATGCTCATATGCTAGTAGAATGCTGCTCTATGCACTCAGCCAGAATGGATGAGTTCTTGAACGCTGCGGGGAACAGGGTTAAGGTTTAGGTTAGGGCAGAGATAGTGAGGATATATGCGAATCTTGTATTGTTCTCTGCTGGTCTGCAGTACTACTCAGCACCTACTCAGCACCTACCAGCACCTACCAGAACCTTGTTGTTTAGGGTCTCAGAATATACCCATAGCAGCATTGAGTTAAACGGTGAGGAAGGGCGAGTCTGGCTTGCACAGATGCACTGCCAACAGCAACGTCAGGGAGCTGAGCGCCTGTGGTGGAGTGATGTGATGCGATGCGATGTGATGCGATGTGATGTGAAGCGAAGCGAGAAATGTGAGGAGCTCGGGGGAGGGCAAAGTGATGCCTTGTTACACACAGTGACACAATGGATGAAGAAGTATGACGGCTTGTGGCAATAGAGAACAAACAGCTGTGCTAGAGCAAGGGCAGACCTGGCAGGGTTTGAGTCGGCAAGAACATTTGAAGCACATGTTTGCAGCGGTTCAGAACGGATCGTCCTCTTAGACGTAACAGCACAGCACAAATCTGTCAGATTTATATGACATAGTTTCTCTAGGCTATAGTGGGGTAGCACATATGGGGTACATGGTTTCTAGGGTTGTATTTTGTACCCAATCTTTCCTTAGTCATTTCATTCCTGTTTTCTTTTCTCCACATGGTATAGAGCGGGTCCTACCTTAGGACCGTTTTTTTAGGGCCCACCGAAGCGCGCCTCGAGGCGCGCCTTTTTTAGCGACCCCCTCGGGTCGCCTTTTCCCTCGCGGCCCCGCTGTCCCTCAGACGCGGCCCCGCCACCTCTCCTGATCGCGGCCCCGCCGCCTTTTTGACGCGGCCCCGCCGCCTACCCTGACGCGGCTCCGCCGCCTCCCCTGACGCGGCCCCGCCGCCTCCCCTGACGCGGCTCCGCCGCCTCTCCTGACGCGGCCCCGCCGCCTGTCTGACGCGGCCCCGCCGCCTCCCCTGACGCGGCCCTGCCGCCTCCCCTGACGCGGCTCCCCCGCCTCCCCTGACGCGGCACCGCCGCCTCCCCTGACGCGGCTCCGCCGCCTCCCCTGACGCGGCCCTGCCGCCTCCCCTGACGCGGCTCCGCCGCCTCTCCTGCCGGCCCGCCACTGCACCTGCCGGCCCGCCGCTGCACCCAGCGGCCTGCCGCCTCTGACGGCCTCGCCGCTGCACCTGCCGGCCTCGCTGCTGCACCTGCCGGCCCGCCACTGCACCCTACGGCCCGCCAATGCACCCTACGGCCCGCCGCCTGCACCTGCCGGCCCGCCGCTGCACCTGCCGGCCCGCCACTGCACCTGCCGGCCCGCCGCTGCACCTGCCGGCCCGCCACTGCACCGGTCAACCCGCCGCTGCACCTGACGGCCCCGCCCCTACATCTCCTGGCCGAGCCGCCTCAGCAGCCGAACCGCCCGTGAGCCGAGCCGCCCGACGCCGAGCCGCCCGGGACCCGAGCCGCCCTGCCGCCGAGCCGCCCGGGAGCCGAGCCGCCCTGCACCCGCGCCGCCCAGCCGCCGAGCAGCCCGGGAGCCGAGCCGCCCTGCGCCCGAGCGGCCCAGCAGCCGAGCCGCCCAGCACCCGAGCCGCCTTTCTGCATACCTACACGACCTGCCCTGCCTGGTGAGCACAGTCCCACTGACACTGCGAGCTCTTTCCCTGCTGCTTGCACTGCGTCGCTGTCGTCGCCATGGCTACCCCTAGTGTCCTAGCTTTTGACGCTGAGGGTCGCGCCATTGATTTTGAGGTCTGGTTAGACGACCTGCAGCTGTTCTTACAGTGCGACAGGGCTGACGACCTTTCTCTCTTTGATCTCACCTCTGGCGCCTCTCCTGCTCCTGCTGCTGATGCTGATCCCACTGTCCGCTCTAAGTGGGCCACCCGCGATGCTGCTGCACGTCTTGCTGTGCGTCGCCACCTCCCTACCTCTGAGCGTGCGCACTTCAGTCAGTACAAGAGTGCTCAGACCTTGTACGACGCTGTAGTTGCGCGCTACTCCTCCCCTGCCACTGCTGCACTGAGCCGTCTCATGCTTCCCTACCTCTTTCCTGACCTCTCTGCCTTTCCCACTGTCGCTGACCTCATTACGCACCTCCGCACTAGTGACACTCGCTACCGCGCCGCCCTTCCTGCTGAGTTCTGCGCTAAGAACCCCCCCCCCATGTACATCGCTCTCTACTACGTAGTCGCGCGCCTCCCTGACTCCCTTCGAGTCGTCAGGGACCACTTTCTCGCAGTCTGTCCCACCACCCTCACCGTCGACCTCCTCGAGAAGGCCCTCCTCGCAGCGGAGAAGAGCATCGTCGCTGTAGGTGCTTCTCGTGGTGACCCTCGCACCCCCATCTTTGAGGGGTGCTCTCCTTCCCCCTTGCTGCCCTCTGTTGCCTCTGCTGCTGCTGCCGACCTGCTTGGTCTTGAGTCGGTCGGCGCGGCGTCTGCCCCTAGTGGGAGACGTCGCTCTGGCAAGGGCATGGGGGGCAAGGGCGCGGGTGGAGCTGGAGGGGGCGGTGGCGGTGGCGGCGGTGGCGGCGGAGGGAGTGGGGGTGGAGGCGGGACTAGTGGCGGGGGTGGTGGTGGTGGTGGCAGCAGCGGCGGAGACGGATGGTGGTGGTGCCAGCGGTGGTGGTGGAGGCAGCGGCGGAGGTGGAGGCGGCGGAGGTGGAGGCGGTGGAGGCGGCAGCGGAGGAGGCAGTGGTGGTGGAGGGGGTGGATCTGGTCGGGGTGGTACCCAGCAGCGTAGCGGCGGTGGTGGTGGCCAGCGCTCGCAGCGGCAGCAGCAGCAGCGCTCTCGGGACATCCCTTCGCCTCAGCAGCTTCGTGAGTGGTACGCTGGGCGTCAGAGGGGTGGGGGTACTGGTCCCTACACCTACGTTCTTCGTTCCGGCGACCGCGCGGGTGAGCAGTGTGGGGGTGCCCACGCCACCCAGCGCTGCTTTGGCCGCCTGACGGACGCCTTGCGTCAGCAGTTCCCTGGGGCTAGTGAGATCCCTCGCTGGGATGAGCTTCTCAGGGCTGGTGTAGCGATCTTTGATCTTGATTTTGATGCTATCCTTACTGCTATGTATGTTGTGGATTATAGTGAGGAGAATGAGGGTTACCGCTGTTTCCAGCCCGACCCGGGCATTGGTACTGCTGCGCTAGGTGCTTGTGAGGCTGCTGCTCTAGGTGCCAGTGCGTCTGCGCTCTCAGGTACTGGTGAGACTGCGCTCTCAGGTACTGAGTCGTCCTCGTCCTCCCTCACTTTCACACTTGACTCCGGAGCTTCTCGCTCCTTCTTTCGAGACCGCACTACCCTTACGCCGCTCGGCCGGCCGGTTGCAGTCTCCCTTGCTGACCCCTCTGGGGGTCCTGTCCTGTCTCACTTCTCCACTGTCCTCCCGTGTCCGGCTGCCCCTTCGGGCACCCTGTCGGGTCTGTACCTTCCCTCGTTCTCTACGAACTTGGTGAGTGGAGCGGACCTGCAGGATGTGGGTGTTCACCAGTTCACTCCTGCGAGTCAGCGGGTGACCCACTGCACGGAGGCACGCACAGGCCGACACCTGGCCACGTTCTCGCGTCGGCCGGGGTCGAGTCTCTACACCCTGACCGTTGAGTCTCCTCCTGTCCCTGCGTCTGGTCAGGTGGCTGCGTCGGGTCAGGTACTTGCTGCTGCGTCCCGGTCAGGTCCTGAGTCTGCCCCCCTGTTCTTGTCGCCTCCTGTCTCACGAGACTCTCCTGTGGCACCACCGTCTTGGCCACCCCTCCTTGCCCCGTCTTCGGAGCATGGCTTCCCGTGTCCTTGTCTCTGGTCTTCCCCAGTCTCTCCCTCCTCTCCCCTCCGGGCCAGGACCTTCCTGTGTCCCCTGTGTCGAGGGTCGCCTCCGGGCTACTCCTCACTCCTCCCACTTCCCCCCGACAGAGGCTCCCCTGCAGACGCTTCACATGGATGTGTGGGGCCCAGCCCCCGTCCGTGGGCAGGGTTACGAGCGCTACTTCCTGTTGGTGGTTGACGACTACTCGCGTTACACCACAGTCCTCCCCTTGCGCAGCAAGGGTGCGGTCACTGAGGTGCTGATCGACTGGATCCGCGAGGCTTCGTCTCCAGCTCAGGAAGAGCTTCGGCTCGGACTTTCCTGTTCTGCGTCTGCACTCTGACAGAGGCGGAGAGTTCTCTTCTCGCCTTCTGCGAGACTACTGTCGTGCACAGGGGATCCGCCAGACCTTCACGCTTCCGGACTCACCACAGCAAAATGGGATTGCTGAGCGCCGCATTGGCATGGTCATGGATGTCGCTCGTACGTCCATGATGCATGCGGCTGCCCCCCATTTTCTGTGGCCGTTTGCGGTGAGGTACGCGGCGCATCAGCTCAACCTTCACCCCCGGGTCTCTCGGCCTGCGATGTCTCCAGCCTTGCTGTGGACGGGGAAGGTTGGCGATGCGTCTGTGTTCCGTGTCTGGGGATCTCGGGCGTTTGTCCGCGACTTGTCTGTGGACAAGCTGTCCCCTCGTGCTGCTCCCTGTGTCTTCCTTGGCTTCCCCACTGACGCCCCAGGGTGGCAGTTTTACCACCCCTCCTCTCGTCGTGTTCTGTCCTCCCAGGACGTCACGTTCGACGAGTTAGTCCCCTTCTACCGTCTCTTCCCCTACCGCACTCCTTCCCTCCCCCCTCCCCCGGACTTCCTTGTGCCGGATTCCCCCCCCGGTAGACCCCCTCCCCCCTCAGGTTCCTGCCCCCTCAGGTGTGTCCCAGGTAGACGCCGTTGACCCGGTCGAGGTTACTGGTGACTCTGGTGCTGCTGCGGGTGCTGAGCCTGGGGGTGCTGACTCTGGGGGTGCTGTGCGCGGGGGTGCTGAGCCTGGGGGTGCTACTGCTGGGGGTGCTGGGCCTGAGGGTGCTACTGCGGAGAGTGCGGAGCCTGGGGGTGCTGAGCCGGGGGGTGCTGTGCCTGGAGGTGCTGGGTCTGGGGGTGCTGGGTCGGGAGCTGCTGAGCCTGGGGGTGCTGTGCTGGGAGCTGCTGAGCCTGGGGGTGCTGCGTCTGGAGCTGCTGAGCCTGGGGTTTCTCCTGCTGCTACGTCTCGCCGGGAGCCCCTCTCTCCACAGGAGCTGCGCGAGTGGTTCGCTCGCCGCTGGAGGCGTGCTGCTGCGTCTGGAGGTGCTGCTGGAGCTGGAGCTGGAGCTTCTTCGACTGTCGAGGGTGCAGGTGCTGCCGGTCCCGGAGCTGCTGGACCTGCGGGTCCTCCTGGAGCTGGAGCTGCTGAGGGCGTTGGTGCTGAGCCTACTGCTGTTGGTCCTGCCGCTGGAGGTGTGGGTGGCGCTCGTGCTGTCGCTGAGGGTGGTGGTGCTGTCCCTGCTGAGTCTCGAGCTGCCGCGCGGCCTCGGCCGTACTTCGTTCCACTCCTGCAGCAGGTTCTTGGTCTTTCTCCTCCAGTAGAGGGTCCACCGCCTGTCCAGTCGCAGTCCCTGTTGGAGCTTTCCTCTCCACTGCCTGCTCCCTCTCCTTACACTGGTCCTACTGGAGGTCTTGCTGAGCGTCGTGAGCCTGCGTCTCGTCCCGCGTCGCCTGTTCGTGCTGCTCGCGCTAGTGGTCGCAGTTCGCGTCAGCGTCCTCCTCCTGTCCCTGGCACGCACCGGATGTCTTTGCGTCCGTCCACTGCTCCTCTGCGTGCCCCTTTGCCTTCTCCTCCTGAGTCCTCTCTTCCTGTGCTTGCCGACCCTGAGTCGGACTCTCTTCGTGCTGCCAGTCCTACTGTC
Source organism: Closterium sp. NIES-65 (assembly GCA_948144175.1). Lineage (NCBI taxonomy): Eukaryota > Viridiplantae > Streptophyta > Zygnematophyceae > Desmidiales > Closteriaceae > Closterium > Closterium sp. NIES-65. Next base: position 90,345 of record CANXME010002139.1, read on the forward strand.
ACGCGTCTCCTTGCTACTGTCGTCACTGACCCCTCGTTTGAGTCCACTGCTGCGTCTGCCCTTGTCGCTGAGCTCGTCGACTTTGCTGCTCGCTGTCGTCTCGACTACGCTGCTAGTCTTGTTGCTGAGTCTGCGTCTGTCTGTCCTCCGTCCGTCGGGGGTGAGTGTGCTCTTGGCACGGACGTCCTAGAGGACAGGCAGGAGGAGTTACAGTGTCTAGCGGCTGCTTCACCTCATCTCGCGTCTGTACTGCTTGCCCCTGAGGGAGACCCGGATGCACTAGACATCCCGACTCCGCGTTCTTACGCGGAGGCCGTAGAGGGTCCCTACTCCTCTCAGTGGCAGGCAGCTATGGATGCAGAGATGGCTTCCTGGAAGTCCACAGGCACCTACGTTGACGCGGTTCCCCCTCCTGGGGCGAACATCGTCAGTGGCATGTGGATCTTCAGGGTGAAGCGGCCGCCGGGCTCTCCACCTGTCTTCAAGGCACGGTACGTTGCTCGTGGCTTCAGTCAGCGACAGGGAGTTGACTACTTTCAAACCTTCTCTCCCACCCCGAAGATGACTACTCTTCGGGTTCTGCTGCACATAGCCGCTCAGCGCGACTACGAGCTTCACTCTCTCGACTTCAGCACTGCGTTCTTGCAGGGTAGCCTGCACGAGGAGATCTGGCTTCGCCGTCCACCTGGCTTCACTGGGACTTTCCCTCCTGGCACCCAGTGGAGCCTCCGACGGCCAGTCTACGGTCTCCGCCAGGCACCGCGTGAGTGGCACGACACACTGAGGACTACGCTTGCGGCTCTTGGGTTTGCTCCTTCTACTGCTGACCCGTCGCTGTTTCTTCGCACCGACACTTCCCTGCCGCCGTTCTACATCCTCGTGTACGTCGACGACTTGGTCTTTGCCACAGCGGACACTGCTGGACTCGCCTACGTGAAGTCCGAGCTGCTGAAGAGACACACGTGCACAGACCTGGGTGAACTGCGCAGCTACCTTGGCTTGCAGATCACTCGGGACAGAGCACGCCGCACCATTACCTTGACTCAGTCACACATGGTGCAGCAGGTCCTTCAGCGCTTCGGCTTCACGTACTCCTCGCCTCAGGCCACTCCTCTGCCTACTCGCCACTCACTCTCAGCTCTGCCTTCGGATGAGTCCGTAGAGTCGAGTGGCCCGTATGCCAGAGCTTGTTGGCTGCCTCATGTACCTGATGACCTGCACACGACCTGACCTTGCATACCCTCTGAGCATTCTTGCACGCTATGTTGCTCCTGGGAGACACAGACCGGAGCACATGGCTGCAGCGAAGAGGGTATTGCGCTACCTGTGCAGTACGTCGGGCATGGGGCTAGTGCTTGGAGGGCGGAGTCCAGTGGTCCTTACCGGCCACGCGGACGCTTCTTGGGCTGACGACCAGGCTACGCAGCGGTCGTCACAGGGTTACACCTTCAGCCTTGGTTCCGGCTCTGTCTCGTGGCGGTCTACTCGCTCGTCTTCGGTTCTCGGCTCCAGTTGTGAGGCTGAGATCTACGCCGGGGCCATGGCTGCACAGGAGCTTCGCTGGCTCACCTACCTGCTGACTGACCTTGGAGAGCCGCCTCGTTCTCCTCCAGTGCTGTACGTAGACAACAAGGCTATGCTGGCCTTGTGTCGAGAGCAGCGCTTGGAGCACAGAACGAAGCACATTGCTCTCCGCTACTTCCTTGCTCGTGAGCTGCAGCAGCGTGGTCAGTTGCGACTTGCGTACGTGGCCTCTGAGGCCAACACTGCTGATGTGTTCACCAAGGCACTCGCGCCTTGTGACCATCAGCGCTTTTGCACCCAGCTGGGTCTTGTGCCTGTCTTGCCTCACTTGCTCTCCTCTAAACTTCACTTGTACTGTGACATATATATATGCCTGCTCTTGTTTGTCTAGTTTTATATATATGTCTGTACTCCTGCATGTGAACTGGCCTCTGGCCCTACTCTTGTGCTCGGACTGTGTGGTGACTTTGTGATCCACCCTGAGCTTGCTTTGCTTTGCTTGACTGGTCTTGTGACCCCTTGTTCTCCCCCACTTTGCCTATGGGGGTGTGTCAGATTTATATGACATAGTTTCTGTAGGCTATAGTGGGGTAGCACATATGGGGTACATGGTTTCTAGGGTTGTATTTTGTACCCAATCTTTCCTTAGTCATTTCATTCCTGTTTTCTTTTCTCCACAAGATCCACAGAGAGGCACAGAAGCCGCATTGACATTCACATCCCCTCAGTGGAAGGAGATGGTCTGTCAGAGCAATGGGACAGAATTCTGCTCTCACCTGAGCTCGTCCATCAAGGTCGGCAACGCTCCTCCAGCACTGCTGCTGTGGCTGACGCACAGAGAATATTATTCCCTGGCTGAACGGGTCAAGCGGGTCAACAGGCGCCACGTCAGCGTCGCCACCTGGCACCATGATCTGATAGATCTCCTTCACCCTCACCCTCATTGCATCAAGGCCTGCTGTGAACTCTTCCTGCCGTTGCCTTATCAGCTCCTCGTGCTCTTGCTTCACAGCGTTCCTCTCCAGCGTCACATCGGCCGCTTCCAAAAATCGTTCGAAATAAACGTCCTCTTTTTTGTTGTACCTGAGCAAGTGCAAAGTAGGAAATCGGATAAGAGTAGATACAGTCACCCTCACACTTATTCATTAACTCTCACCCACGCTTTTCCCAGTTGCAAACTGACACAGAAACGCACTCTCACTCACTCGTCAATGCAGCCCAAGTCAACACTTCCCCGGAGCGCCGTGAGCTCTTCTGCCGAGGACTGCTGCTTTAACTGCATCTCATCATCGGTAGCTCCTGCAATCATGCAGTTACCACACAGCCAGGTTACCAGCCTTTCCAGTCTTTGCATCTCTTCTTCAGGTGCCTCTGCTACAGCCTCGGCTACTGGGCATTGTGCCACGGCCGCACTCCCCTCTGCAGCCTCAGCCCCCTCTGCTGTCTCGCTCCCCTTTGCAGCCTCAGCCTCAGCCACTTCAATAAAAGCTGACTCCCAACCTGCTGCCTCTAGCCACTCGCCAAGAGTTTCGGTGGTGAAAGTGTGGGGAAGGCCTGCCTCTTGAATGTCCTCATCTGACACGCGCTGATCTTGCATGCTGCAGCAAGGTGGGTGGGTGGGTAGCGGGAGGAGAAGGAAAGGAGGTGCACCTATGAGAGGGGAGGAAGGCCTGCCTTGTCTGTACCCGCACTCAATCACGTGTCCAACACACTGCTTGACAGATGTCAGCTTTTGTTGTTTATAAGAGAATAGCTCTCTTCGACACTCGGGTTTGGCAGTGCATAAACACTCAATAGTTACGAGCTGAAGGCAGAGAAAGACGAGCGCTGCTCAGAAGCGGGCAAAGAGTTGGGAGTTACGGACTCACTGTGAGATCTGACATGCCAGTTGCACCACGCAACGCTTAAGCGCATTCCATGCTCTGCTTGAGTGGCCTGCACCTGCTTGCTGGCGATGCTTGAACTCCTCAAGCTGCAAAACTGCCTTTTTCTGATAGTGCGGGAGAGTGTGTGGATGAAAAACGAGGATGAAAAAAGAAGAACTCAGAGTGAGGCATATGTAAGGAAAGGTGGGGATCGCTTCCAGTAACGGCAAGAAAGAAAGGCGAGCCAAGTGCATAATGCCAATTCCCATTTTGTACAGTTTGAAATGCTTAATACAATCGGCCAGTCCTCTTCCTCATCCTTCCCATAACAAAGAATGTGCGTTGGCATCCATTTGACCATGAAATTAGAAAAGAACGGGCAGGCGAATTAAAACACACAGAATGGGAGGTTGTACTTACAATGTGAATGGTATGGGAGGAAAGGAAGCAGAGCCCAATAAATGAAGATGACTAAATCCAATAGCTTACCCGCACATTCAGCTCTGCGCAAATTCTATAGCTTACCCAACTCCCTCTTAATGGCCTCAAGTGCCCCTTCTCCTCTTCTAGATATCTCACTCCCCTTGTGCCCGTCTCACCTCCCCTGCACCTCCCCTGCCCCATCTCACCACTCCAGAGTCGTTTTTCTCAAACTGGCTCTGAACTGCATCCAACTCCCTAGTCCTGTCATGGCTCTCCTCCTGCTTGCGGTCTATTAGCTGTCAGCAGAGGTGCAAGCAGGGGAAGGGGATGCGGGGATTTGGAAAAAGAAGTAAAAAGCAAGTCAGTTCCCTCTCCGTGAGCAGCCCATTGCCCTGCTTGTGCAGGGAGAAACACGAGGCGGCATTCAATGCATGCAGAGAGGCGGTTGGGAGGGATAGAGAAAGTATAGGGAGAAGGAAAAGGCACAAGGAGTGGGCATGCATGGTGACCTTGCAAACGCATCCCAAGTCCTCCTTTCTTTCACTCTCAGCTCAACAGCACCTTCTGCTGAGTGCTATAAGCCAACTTACAACCGTGTGGGACGTTCCCCCTTTCACCCCATAACATTTCAATCTTTTACAGTTTTCGTTCACTATAAACATCTGCAAAGACAGTTTCTTTTCCTCCTTGATGCTCTGCTTCCTATCCTTGCCTCTGCTGCTCGTGCCTTCTCTTAGGTAGCTTAGAATCTTGTTTTTATTGGGCATTTTATTCTCCTGCACACACAATGAGCACACGAAAGGGTAGTGGCTGTTGTGTGAGTAGGTGGTGTGTGATCGGATTGTGCGTGAATATGCTTTCTCACTAGCAAAAAAATATTTCATATTACCAACCGAGCCTCACACGTAAAATATCGTCCTACGCATCTGGCCTTACTTGCCTGATGCAATTACATCCAGACCGTTCCATCCCACGCCTACCTTCCATCTGCATAGTTTAGTCACCCACCTTGCCTGTCTTGCAGGCAGTCATCTTCGCCGCCAGTGCGTTCTTCTCTGCAACAGCAGCCAGAAGCTCTTTGGAGAGGGCCTAATAAGAAAGCTTGCAACGTTAGGAACAAACACAGGGGGGAATCCAAAGGCGAAGCCTGACAAACTGAAGAGAAGGAAGTTTGATCCAGGACTATGTCTGGGCCTTGTTTCCACCCCTTGTCTAGAACGCTGGCCTCCAGACTCACATTAAGCTCGTCTGTGCATTTGTTAGATGCAACTGTTTTGCACTTCAACTCTTCTGTAAGCACTACCAGCATACTCCTGCATCCAATGGTGCTAAGGTCAGTGGGCTCCAACTCTCTATGTCTGATCGGGACCATCCTTGGGCCCTCATAGCCTGCTGTAGCCTCTGTCCAATACTCAAGCACTTTCATCATTTTCATCATTTTCCTCTTGTCCCCCACCTCAACCTCTTGCACCCCCAGACTCCACCTCCCTGGCTCGCCTCTTTGCCTCAAGCACCTGTTTGAGTTCTGCGATTTTTTTTTTTCTGCTAAGCTCCCTCTTCAAGTGGACACTCTCCTGCAGCAACAAGTACATCTCAACTCAGTTCCCACCAATCCTGAACCGCACACCAGCTCCCTGTCTCACCTGTCTTCATCAATCACCCTTTCGAGGTCTGTGGTCTGAGTGATGAACCCTTTCCTCATGTGCTCGATTTCCTGCAGCAGCAGATACACCGCCGCCATGTTCAGCTGCGTGAGCTGCGCCCCCTTCAGCAGAAAGACCTCAGCCGCTTTCTTTTGCTCCTGGGCATGCAAACGATGGGGTTGGTTGAGGAAGAGGGAGTGGGTGACAGGAAGGATCGTGTACTCATGTCATTCTCACTGCGTTTGCCCTAGTTCAGAAAAAATATGATTGGGGAGGAAAGTGTGTGCAAGTTGGGGTTGAGGGAATCAGTGACAGGAAACCGTTGAGACATCTGTTACATCCCTTTCTTTTTTCTCCTTTAGTGCATGCTCTGTGTTTCATTCTCCTGCATTGCAAGTTCTATGCTTTTGACTTAGTGCTGCGTGCTGTATAATGGTCCTTTTCTCACCTCCAGATGGTCCTTTTCTCTCTCCGCTAATTGCATTCGTTCCATGGAGCCCAGCCTTCTCGCATTCAAATCTTCCAGCCTGCAAGCAGACAAGCAGGCAGACACTGAGGAAAGCAACCAAGGACGCTAGCAAACAGGGAGGCAGCCAAGCAGGCCACAAGACGAGTCGATGGTTAGATGAGCGGATAGGCACTGCACAATGAAACATGCAGCCTTGTCTTAAGTCAACTTGTTCAATCCCATCGCTTGGACGGCGGGACTAAGCGGTATGAGTTTGAGTCAGGTGCTCTGACTGACAGAGCGCACAGGCATTTGGCCACAGGAAGAACCTGCTGGTGATAGGATTCGGGGTAATTCACGTCTGCCAGCTAGTGGTACTTACTCCGGAAACAAAACTAGCTTGATTGAGTGATGGAAGAATAGATGCGAAACTTGCACCATCGGTGCATATACGAGGATATATATTTATTACCGTTTGGCCTTGTCCTTAATTTGCTTGATGTACTTCTTCGTTCCAATAACCTTTTCAAGGTACTCCAACAAACCCTCCTCATGAGGCCGCTGTGCCTTTGGTGTCATCGTCGCAACCCGATCCAACTCGCCCTGCAGTCCTCAACACTTGTAATACTTGCAAACGATTGTTACCAGCGGATAAGATGCGAATCTAATAAAAAAACAGCACACCTGAAGGACGTGGAAACATTCACTGCTGAGGTCGATTCCATTGTTCTTCAACAGTATGGTGATATTTTCAAATGAGCTGTCATGATTCACGACCTCTTGCTCGGTTGCGTCGTTGCAGTAGGTCGTACGCAATATATTAGACTTTAATCCTGGCACAGTCTCGCTCGTGTTTATTTCCTGACAGTGACAACGATCACATACGAAGTTAGACGTCTCTGTTTCAGCACCACTTGTGCTGGATGAAAAGTAACAAATGTAGATAAAATGCACAAGAACGCACCACATTAATGATCTCCTTGAAATGCACTTGACTAGATTCAGAATGATCACGGTCGGTGAAGAGGTGAATGAGGCCAGTGACTTTGTTCTGCTGTAGCTGCGAGGGTCCCTGTCACAGAACAGGTCGAGCAAGCAAATCCAACAATAGAGAGTAATATTAACGCGACATGCGAAATGTGAGAACACATGATTGAGGTCTGAGATCAGAAATGCTGCATGCTGACTCCCGAAGCGCTGGTGCCTGAGCATGATTTAAGACATAGCTAATGATCCAGGCTGGGACTTGTGATGGTCTTGATAGACGTTGCTGGTAATGATGGTAGACATCGCCGAGCATCATGCTCACAGGCTGCATGATTATGATAATCGGCGTTGATAAATCAAACTTTAGACATTGCTGGTGTTCAAGATTGGCATCGGTGCCTATAAAGACTGACATTGCGGATGATCACGGTAGACATTGGCCGCTTCATGATCAGATGCACATTGCGATCAGAGAAAATATCGAGGATCGTCGTTTACATTGCTGCACAATAACCCTAGAAGTAAGCACACCTTAGTCTTCAACTTCTACACATGGCAGAGCACGAACCTACTTAACATGCAACTCGAGCATGAAGTGCGTCGCGTCTATGGCTGCTTTATCTGCCATTGCCATCACCGCCGACGCAACTATCAGACGCTGTCAGCCTGCTTGGCTGGAAGTTTGTGGTACGAGTGCTCATTCAGGTTCACAAACGTTTTTGAGAGAAATTAATGTCGGATTCGAGTGGACCGGTTAGCCACAGAAATGCTCCAATGGAAGCACAAGCAGACGTACTTAGCAGCCGTGACAGTAACAGCGAATGGCTGACAGATTAAAATCCAACGCTTGCTACAGAATCAAGGAACTCCGTGCTGGTGGGTGAGCTAAGAGCGTGGAAGTTCCCTGTGAACAAGGCATTGGTCGCGCAGTTGCGACAGTAACACAAGTTGCGACTCTCGCCATTAAGCATCGTTAAAAGAGTGACGAAAATTGCTAGAAGCACTCCCGTGCCCCCTAGTTGCAACACGTTTTTGGGTCCACGAGGAGAAGACAAAGATTGGAGAGAATTTCTCCAGTGGCCAATCGGGTGATTCGTCCTCTCTCGGGGGGCCTCGATTTACTCGAGTGGCCACGAAATTGGGTGATAATTACTCAAGTGGCCACGCCAGGGGATTCCTGCTCGCTTTTTTTTCACCGGCGAATTGCCCTACGGGGATTTGTAGCCCCGAAATTCTATATTCGTGCGAGTGGTATCCCTAGGTAGTGTTCCGTTCTGTTCCGCAACTTAAAATTTCGCCAGGCTCACGGACGCGAAAGTGGCCCGCCCACTGTACAAGAAACCGACCAACAGTACATTGACCGGTCAATTTCGGCCAAATGCACGACCAATGAGCGCGCGGTCCATCTAATTCCGAACGAATCAGCGATCGAGCATATAACTTCTCGATCATATAATCCTATAGACCCGAAGCGAACAGCCACACCCCTAATGCACGCGCATGATTCGTAAAAAACATGCGCGGTGCATATGTTGCCATTGAGCGTCCAATCAGGCGTCATCATTGAATTCCCCATCATATACCGAAATGATCGGCCATCAATTCGCGATAAACTAAATTACCGCGCGTGATTGGTTTGTTTTAATCTCAGGATATGCTTTGCCATTGAGCGTCCAATCATTCCCGTCCAAATGAAATGGCAACCATTTATAAAATAGGACCGCGCACTAACAAATATTAGTGCGCATATGATTTGTCCAAGTTTGTGTGCTTAGGGTGCATATAAAACATACTCTTAAATCCCATACAACCACTTTTTTGAGTTCTGTTTTGGTATTATCTCTATATAGCACAGCGATCCCCTTTCATGTAGAATGCAGTGGCAAAGGGTTATTATGCTACGCCTATATGTCTATGGGCATATCAGAATCTACGCATGACTAACAAGGTTTAAGTGGAACGTCTTTATGTTTATGGATCAAGTAATTTCATGTTCATCGTGATGTCACTGCAGTTATTGTGTTGTTTGACCAAGGAGGTCATCGATTATGTCGTCCGCCGCCCCTGCAAACGGTCAGAAAACAAATTCAAAACTATAAGGCAACGTTAGTGTGAAACAAATGACCAGGAATGGGAATGACTAAGTCAGAGTTGGGTACAAATACAACCCTAGAAAGCTGTACCCCATATGTGCTACTGTCAGAATATTATTCTTATGTTCTAGCCTGTAGTGGGGTGCTCTATAGCGAGTACAACCCTTCTAGGGTTTGCTATTTGTATCCCCATTTCTGCTAGTTCATTCCTCTTTCTTCCTTCTAATTTTATCAGCTACCCCACTATAGCCTACAAACATGCATCAGCTATAATAATCTGACACACCCCCATAGGCAAAGTGGGGGAGAACAAGGGGTCACAAGACCAGTCAAGCAAAGCAAAGCAGAGCAAGCTCAGGGTGGATCACAAAGTCACCACACAGTCCGAGCACAAGAGCAGGGCAAGAGGCCAGTTCACATGCAGGAGTACAGACATATATATATAAAACTAGACAAGCAGGAGAAGGTATATATATGTCACAGTACAAGAAAAGTCAAGAGGAGAGCAAGTGAGGCAAGACAGGCACAAGACCCAGCTGGGTGCAAAAGCGCTGATGGTCACAAGGCGCGAGTGCCTTGGTGAACACATCAGCAGTGTTGGCCTCAGAGGCCACGTACGCAAGTCGCAACTGACCACGCTGCTGCAGCTCACGAGCAAGGAAGTAGCGGAGAGCAATGTGCTTCGTTCTGTGCTCCAAGCGCTGCTCTCGACACAAGGCCAGCATGGCCTTGTTGTCTACGTACAGCACTGGAGGAGAACGAGGCGGCTCTCCAAGGTCAGTCAGCAGGTAGGTGAGCCAGCGAAGCTCCTGTGCAGCCATGGCCCCGGCGTAGATCTCAGCCTCACAACTGGAGCCGAGAACCGAAGACGAACGAGTAGACAGCCACGAGACAGAGCCGGAACCAAGACTGAAGGTGTAACCCTGTGACGACCGCTGCGTAGCCTGGTCGTCAGCCCAAGAAGCGTCCGCGTGGCCTGTAAGGACCACTGGACTCCGCCCTCCAAGCACTAGCCCCATGCCCGACGTACTGCACAGGTAGCGCAATACCCTCTTCGCTGCAGCCATGTGCTCTGGTCGGTGTCTCCCAGGAGCAACATAGCGTGCAAGAATGCTCAGAGGGTATGCAAGGTCAGGTCGAGTGCAGGTCATCAGGTACATGAGGCAGCCAACAAGCTCTGGGTACGGGCCACTCGACTCTACGGACTCATCCGAAGGCAGAGCTGAGAGCGAGTGGCGAGTAGACAGAGGAGTGGCCTGAGGCGAGGAGTACGTGAAGCCGAAGCGCTGAAGGACCTGCTGCACCATGTGTGACTGAGTCAAGGTGATGGTGCGGCGTGCTCTGTCCCGAGTGATCTGCAAGCCAAGGTAGCTGCGCAGTTCACCCAGGTCTGTGCACGTGTGTCTCTTCAGCAGCTCGGACTTCACGTAGGCGAGTCCAGCAGTGTCTGCTGTGGCAAAGACCAAGTCGTCGACGTACACGAGGATGTAGAACGGCGGCAGTGACGTGTCGGTGCGCAGAAACAGCGACGGGTCAGCAGTAGAGGGAGCAAACCCAAGAGCCGCAAGTGTAGTCCTCAGTGTGTCGTGCCACTCACGTGGCGCCTGGCGGAGACCGTAGACTGGCCGTCGGAGGCTCCACTGGGTGCCAGGAGGGAAAGTCCCAGTGAAGCCAGGTGGACGGCGCAGCCAGATCTCCTCGTGCAGGCTACCCTGCAGGAACGCAGTGCTGAAGTCGAGAGAGTGAAGCTCGTAGTCGCGCTGAGCGGCTATGTGCAGCAGCACCCGAAGAGTGGTCATCTTCGGGGTGGGAGAGAAGGTCTGAAAGTAGTCAACTCCCTGCCGCTGACTGAAGCCACGAGCAACGTACCGCGCCTTGAAGACAGGTGGAGAGCCCGGCGGCCGCTTCACCCGGAAGATCCACATGCCACTGACGATGTTCGCCCCAGGAGGGGGAACTGCGTCAACGTAGGTGCCTGTGGACTTCCAGGAAGCCATCTCTGCATCCATAGCTGCCTGCCACTGAGAGGAGTAGGGACCCTCTACGGCCTCCGCGTAAGAACGCGGAGTCGGGATGTCTAGTGCATCCGGGTCTCCCTCAGGAGCAAGTAGTACAGACGCGAGATGAGGTGAAGCAGCAGCCAGACACTATAACTCCTTGTGCCTGTCCTCTAGGACGTCCGTGCCAAGAGCACACTCACCCCCGACGGACGGAGGACAGACAGACGCAGACTCAGCAACAAGACTAGCAGCGTAGTCTAGACGACAGCGAGCAGCAAAGTCGACGAGCTCAGCGACCAGAGCAGACGCAGCAGTGGACTCAAACGAGGGGTCAGTGACGACAGTAGCAAGCAGACGCGTGACAGTAGGACTGGCAGCACGAAGAGAGTCCGACTCAGGGTCGGCAAGCGCAGGAAGAGAGGACTCAGGAGGAGAAGGCAAAGGGGCACGCAGAGGAGCAGTGGACGGACGCAGAGACATCCGGTGCGTGCCAGGGACAGGAGGAGGACGCTGACGCGAACCGCGACCACTAGCGCGAGCAGCACGAACAGGCGACGCGGGACGAGATGCAGGCTCACGACGCTCAGCAAGACTTCCAGTAGGACCAGTGTAAGGAGAGGGAGCAGGCAGAGGAGAGGAAGGCTCCAACAGTGACTGCGACTAGACAGGCCGTGGACACTCTACCGGAGGAGAAAGACCAAGAACCTGCTGCAGGAGCGGAACGAAGTACGGCCGAGGCCACGCGGCAGCTCCAGACTCAGCAGGGACAGCACCAGCACCCTCAGCGACAGCACCAGCGCCACCAACACCTCCAGCGGCAGGACCTCCAGCAGCACCAGCAGCAGAACCACCGCGAGGACAGACAGCAGTGGTCTCAGCACCAACACCCTCAGCAGCGCCAGCTCCAGCAGGACCCGCAGGCCCAGCAGCTCCGGGACCGGCAGCACCAGCACCCTCGACGGTCGAAGAAGCTCCAGCTCCAGCAGCACGCCTCCAGCGGCGAGCAAACCACTCGCGCAGCTCCTGTGGAGAGAGGGGCTCCCGTCGAGACGCAGCAGCAGGAGAAACCCCAGGCTCAGCAGCTCCAGACCCAGCACCCCCAGGCTCAGCAGTCCCAGACTCAGCACCCCCAGGCTCAGCAGCACCCAACTCAGCACCCCCAGGCTCAGCAGCTCCAGGCACAACACCCCCCGGCTCAGCACCCCCAGGCTCAGCACCCTCCGCAGTAGCACCCCCAGGCCCAGCACCCCCAGGCTCAGCACCCCCAGGAGCAGCACCTCCAGGCCCGGCACCCACGCGCACAGCACCCCCAGAGTCAGCACCCCCAGGCTCAGCACCCGCAGCAGCACCAGAGTCACCAGTAACCTCGACCGGGTCAACTGCGTCTACCTGGGACACACCTGAGGGGGCAGGAACCTGAGGGGGGAGGGGGTCTACCGGGGGGGGAACTGGTACAAGGAAGTCCGGCGGGGGGGGGAGGGAAGGAGTGCGGTAGGGGAAGAGGCGGTAAAAGGGGACTGACTCGTCGAACGTGACGTCCTGGGAGGACAGAACACGACGAGAGGAGGGGTGGTAAAACTGCCACCCTGGAGCGTCAGTGGGGAAGCCAAGGAAGACACAGGGAGCAGCACGAGGGGACAGCTTGTCCGCAGACAAGTCGCGGACAAACGCCCGAGATCCCCAGACACGGAACGCCGACGCATCGCCAACCTTCCCCGTCCACAGCAAGACTGGGGACATCGCGGGTCGAGAGACCCTGGGGTGAAAGTTGAGCTGATGCGCCGCGTACCTCACAGCAAACGGCCACAGAAAATGGGGGGCAGCCGCATGCATCATGGACGTACGAGCGACATCCATGACCATGCCAATGCGGCGCTCAGCAATCCCATTTTGCTGTGGAGAGTCCGGAAGCGTGAAGGTCTGGCGGATCCCCCGTGCACGACAGTAGTCTCGCAGAAGGCGAGAGGAGAACTCTCCGCCTCTGTCCGAGTGCAGACGCAGAACAGGAAAGTCCGAGCCGAAGCTCTTCCTGAGCTGGAGACGAGCCTCGCGGATCCAGTCGATCAGCACCTCAGTGACAGCACCCTTGCTGCGCAAGGGGAGGACTGTGGTGTAACGCGAGTAGTCGTCAACCACCAACAGGAAGTAGCGCTCGTGACCCTGCCCACGGACGGGGGCTGGGCCCCACACGTCCATGTGAAGCGTCTGCAGAGGAGCCTCTGTCGGGGGGAACTGGGAGGAGTGAGGAGTAGCCCGGAGGCGACCCTCGACACAGGGGACACAGGAAGGTCCAGGCCCGGAGGGAAGGGGAGGGAGAGACTGGGGAAGACCAGAGACAAGGACACGGGAAGCCATGCTCCGAAGACGGGGCAAGGACGGGTGGCCAAGACGGTGGTGCCACAGGAGAGTCTCGTGAGACAGGAGGCGACAAGAACAGGGGGCAGACTCAGGACCTGACCGGGACGCAGCAGCAAGCACCTGACCTGACGCAGCTACCTGACCGGACGCAGGGACAGGAGGAGACGTAGTGGTCAGGGTGTAGAGACTCGACCCCGGCCGACGTGAGAAGGTGGCCAGGTGTCGGCCTGTGCGTGCGTCCGTGCAGTGGGTCACCCGCTGACTCGCAGGAGTGAACTGGTGAACCCCCGCATCCTGCAGGTCCGCTCCACTCACCAAGTTCGTAGAGAACGAGGGAAGGTACAGACCAGACAGGGTGCCCGAAGGGGCAGCCGGACACGGAAGGAGAGTGGAGAAGTGAGAGAGGACAAGACCCCCAGAGGGGTCAGCCAGGGAGACGGCAACCGGCCTGCCAAGCGGCGTGAGGGTGGTGCGGTCTCGAAAGAAGGAGCGAGAAGCCCCAGAGTCAAGTGTGAAAGTAAGGGAGGACGAGGGCGACGCAGTACCTGAGAGCGCAGTCTCACCAGTACCTGAGAGCGCAGACGCACTGGCACCTAGAGCAGCAGCCTCACAAGCACCTAGCACAGCAGTACCAATGCCCGGGTCGGGCTGGAAACACCGGTAACCCTCAGTCTCCTCACTAATAGTCACAGCATACATAGCAGCAAGGATAGCATCAAAATCAAGATCAAAGATCGCTACACCAGCCCTAAGAAGCTCATCCCAGCGAGGGATCTCACTAGCCCCAGGGAACTGCTGACGCCAAGCGTCCGTCAGGCGGCCAAAGCAGCGCTGGGTGGGGTGGGCACCCCCACACTGCTCACCCGCGCGGTCACCGGAACGAAGGACGTAGGTGCAAGGACCAGTACCCCCACCCCTCTGACGCTGAGTGTACCACTCACGAAGCTGCTGAGGCGGAGGGATGTCCCGCGAACGCTGCTGCTGCGAGCGCTGGCCACCACCACCGCCGCTCCGCTGCTGGGTACCACCCCGACCAGCTCCACCCCCTCCACCACCACCGCCTCCCCCGCTGCCTCCTCCGCCGCCTCCACCTCCGCCGCTGCCACCACCACCACCGCTGCCACCACCACCGCCGCCTCCGCCGCTGCTGCCACCACCACCACCACCCCCGCCACTACTCCCGCCGCCACCCCCACTCCCTCCGCCGCCTCCGCCGCCACAGCCACCGCCCCCTCCAGCTCCACCCGCGCCCTTGCCCCCCTTGCCCTTGCCAGAGCGACGTCTCCCACTAGGGGCAGACGCCGCGCCGACCGACTCAAGACCAAGCAGGTCGGCAGCAGCAGCAGAGGCAACAGAGGGCAGCAAGGGGGAAGGAGAGCACCCCTCAAAGATGGGGGTGCGAGGGTCACCACGAGAAGCTCCTACAGCGACTATGCTCTTCTCCGCTGCGAGAAGGGCCTTCTCGAGGACGTCGACGGTGAGGGTGGTGGGACAGACCGCGAGAAAGTGGTCCCTGACTACGCGAAGGGAGTCAGGGAGGCGCGCGACTATGTAGTAGAGAGTGATGTACATGGGGGGGGGGTTCTTAGCGCAGAACTCAGCAGGAAGGGCAACGCGGTAGCGAGTGTCACTAGTGCGGAGGTGCGTAATGAGGTCAGTGACAGTGGGAAAGGCAGAGAGGTCAGCAAAAAGGTAGGGAAGCATGAGACGGCTCAGTGCAGCAGTGGCAGGGGAGGAGTAGCACGCAACTACAGCGTCGTACAAGGTCTGAGCACTCTTGTACTGACTAAAGTGCGCGCGCTCAGAGGTAGGGAGGTGGCGACGCACAGCAAGACGTGCAGCAGCATCGCGGGTGGCCCACTGAGAGCGCACAGTGGGAACAGCATCAGCAGCAGGAGCAGGAGAGGCGCCAGAGGTAAGGTCAAAGAGAGAGAGGCCGTCTGCCCTATCGCACTGTAAAAACAACTGCAGGTCGTCTACCCTGACCTCAAAGTCAACGGCGCGACCCTCAGCGTCAAAAGCTAGGACACTGGGGGTAGCCATGACGACGACAGCGAAGCAGTGCAAGCAGTAGGAGAAGAGCACGCAGTGACAGTGGGACTGTGCTCACCAGGCAGGGCAGGCCGGGCAACTCTGCAGAGGGGCGGCTCGGCGACTCAGCGACTCGGCTGCTGGGCGGCTCGGCTCCCGGGCGGCTCGGCGGCAGGGCGGCTCGGGTGCAGGGCGGCTCGGCTCCCGGGCGACTCGGCGGCAGGGCGGCTCGGGTCCCGGGCGGCTCGGCGGCAGGGCGGCTCGGGTGCGGGGCGGCTCGGCTGCACTGCTGCTTGGCTGCTGCCGGTGGGCGGCTCGGCTGCTGGAGGTAGGGTGGCGGGGCCGCGGGACCAGGGGCGGCGGGGCCGAAGTAGCAGGGCCGGCAGATGCAGCGGCGGGGACGGTGGGGCCGTCAAGTGTAGCGGCGGGGCCGCGGCTGGTGGAGCGGCGGGGCCGGCAGAGAGGGCGGCGGGGCCGCGGCTGAGCAGGAGGCGGGGCCGGCGTCGTAGCGGGCGGCGGGGCCGCGTCGTAGCCGGCGGCGGGGCCGCGTCGTAGCGGGCGGCGGGGCCGCGTCAGAGCAGGCGGCGGGGCCGCGTCAGATCAGGCGGCGGGGCCGCGTCAGAGGTGGCGGCGGGGCCGCGTAAGAGGTAGCGGCGGGGCCGCGTCAGATCAGGCGGCGGGGCCGCATCAGATCAGGCGGCGGGGCCGCGTCGTAGCGGGCGGCGGGGCCGCGTCAGAGCAGGCGGCAGGGCCGCGTCGAGCAGGCGGTGGGGCCGCTCCGTAGCGGGCGGCGTGGCCGCGTCAGAGCAGGCGGCAGGGCCGCGTCGAGCAGGCGGCGGGGCCGCGTCGTAGCTGGCGGCGGGGCCGCGATCGGGTGGCGGGGCCGCGACGTGGCGGCGGGGCCGCGATCGGGTGGCGGGGCCGCGATCAGAAGGGGTGGCGGGGACGCGTCTAAGGGACGGCGGGGCCACGAGGGAAAGGGCGACTCGAGGGGTCGCTAAAAAAAAGGTGCGCGCCTCGGGGCGCTCTTCGGTGGGCCCTAGGCAACGTTCCCACAGGGAACTCGCTCTATACCATGTGAAACAAATGACCAGGAATGGGAATGACTAAGTCAGAGTTGGGTACAAATACAACCCTAGAAAGCTGTACCCCATATGTGCTACCCCACTATAGCCTACAAACATGCATCAGCTATAATAATCTGACAGTTAGGTAAATAACGGGCTCTGGTTATGCACAACTCTGACAGCACCAGACATCTCACCTGTTGCTGGCTCGGTTGCGAGTGTGGAGCCGTGAGACGGGGGATTGGGATTGTTGGGTGCAGCTGTCATGCTCAAGCTGTGCTGGGAATCTGTCATGCCAGCTACCCTAGCCTGCGCAGTTTGCTCTGAGGGCGGTGCTTGTTGGACTTGTGGATGTGCCGTGCTGGATGCAACGCCCGGTGTTGTGGGTAGGGCATGTGTCAGATGATTATATTCCTGATGCATATATTTAGGCTGTAGTGGGGTAGCCCATAGGGGGTACAACCCAATTAGGGTTGGTACTTGTACTTGTTTCATTTCATAGTGCACTCATTCCTCGCCTCTATCTCAACATGGTATCGAGCAGGTTCCCTAGTGGGAACTGTTCCTAGGGCCCACCTACTATTCCGTCCTGCCCGGAGCGCCCTCTGCCCCAGCCCGAGTCGCGCTGGGCCTTTTTTTTTCCTTTGGCGGCCCGATCGCGTCGAGCCGCCCGCGAATTTTTGACGCGCCACCTACGCGGCCTCGTCGCGCCGCCCCTAGACGGCCGCGCCGCGTCGCGCGTGCCGCCCTCCAGTCGCGGGCCGCCCCCCTCTGACCCTCGCGACGCCGGGGCCGTCTCTGACGGCCCCGCGATCGCCTGCGACGGCCCCGCCGTCCCCTCTACCGGCCCCTCCGCTTCGCTTGACGGCCCCGCCGTCCCCTCTGCCGGCCCCGCCGCTGCGCTTGACGGCCCCGCCGTCCCCTCTGCCGGCCCTGCCGCTGCACCCGACGGCCCCGCTGTCCCCTCTACCGGCCCCGCCGCTGCTTCAGACGGCCCCGCCGCTGCACCTGACGGCCCCGCCATCCCCTGTGACGGCCCCGCCGCTGCACCTAACGGCCCCACCATCCCCTCTGACGGCCCCGCCACTGCACCTACCGGCCCCGCCGCTACCCCTGACGGCCCCACTGCTGCATCTGCAGGCCCCGCCGTCTCACCTGCCGGCCCCGCTGCTGTACCTGACGGCCCCGCCGCTTCACCTACCGGCCCCGCCACTACCCCTAACGGCCCCGCAGCTGCATCTCCCGGCCCCGCCGCCCCAGCAACTGCGCCGCCCCAGCAGCCGAGCCGCCCCAGCAGCCGAGCCGCCCCAGCAACCGAGCCGCCCCAGCAGCCGAGCCGCCCCAGCAGCCGAGCCGCCCCAGCAGCTGAGCCGCCCGAGCCGCCCGAGCCGCCGAGCCGCCCGAGCCGCCCAGCAGCCGACCCGCCGAGCCGCCCGAGCCGCCCGAGCCGCTCGAGCCGCCTGCAGTGCCTTGTCTGGTGAGCACTGAGCTTTACTCTGCGCACTGCCCTTACCCCACTGCTGTCATGGCTACCCCCAGTGTCCTCACCTTCGACGCTGAGGGCAGAGCCATCGACTTTGACGTGTGGGTAGACGACCTGCTGCTTTTCCTACAGTGCGACAGAGCTGACGGCCTCTCTCTCTTTGATCTCACTTCTGGTGCCTCTCCCGCCCCTGCTGCTACTGAGGATGCCACTGTTCGCTCAGTGTGGGCCACACGCGATGCTGCTGCACGTCTTGCTGTGCGTCGCCACCTCCCTCCCTCTGAGCGTGCACACTTTGGGTCGTACAAGAGTGCTCAGACCTTGTACGACGCCGTTATTGCACGCTACTCCACCCCTGCCACTGCTGCACTGAGCCGCCTCATGCTACCGTACCTCTTTCCCGACCTTGCTGCTTTTGCCACAGTCGCCGACCTCATTACCCACCTGCGCACTAGTGACGCTCGCTTCCGCGCTGCGCTTCCTGCTGAGTTCTGCGCCAAGAACCCCCCCCCCCAGTACTTCACTCTCTACTACATTGTCACCCGCCTCCCTGACTCCCTCCGCGGAGTCAGGGACGACTTACTCTCAGTCTGCCCCACCACTCTCACCGTTAACCTCCTCGGGAAGTCCCTCCTAGCAGCCGAGAAGAGCATTCTCGCTGTAGGGGCCTCTCGTGGTGACCCGCGCACCCCCATCTTTGAGGGGTGTTCCCCCTCCCCCCTCCTGCCCTCTGTCACCTCTGCTGCTACGGCCGACCTAGTTGGTTTTGAGTCGGTCGGTGCGGCGTCTGCCCCCAGTGGGAGACGTCGCTCTAGCAAGGGCAAAGGGGGCAGGAGCGGTGGTGGAGGCGGCGGGGGCGGTGGGAGCGGCGGTGGAGGCAGCGGAGGAGGTGGGGGTGGTAGCGGGAGTGGTGTCGGGAGTGGAGGTGTCAGCGGCGGCAGTGGAGGCGGGGGTGGCAGCGGCGGTGGTGGTGGGAGTGGTGGCGGAGGCGGCGGTGGCGGCAGCGACGGTGGGAGTGGCGGTGGCAGCGGAGGTAGTGGCGGCGGCGGCGGAGGAGGCGGCGGAGGAGGTCGTGGCTCGTCGCAGAGGAGTGGCTCCGGTGGCGGTCAGCGCCAACAGCAGCGGCAGCAGCGTGGTCAGGAGACCCTCTCCCCGCAGCAGCTCCGTGAGTGGTACGCTGCACGTCAGAGGGGTGGGGGTACTGGTCCGTGCACCTACGTCTTGCGCACGGGCGACCGTGCGGGTGAGCCGTGTGGTGGTCCACACCCCGCCCAGCGCTGCTTCGGCCGCCTGACTGACGCTTGGCGCCGCCAGTTTCCTGACGCCTCTGAGATCCCTCGCTGGGACCAGCTGTCTAGGGCAGGAGTAGCTATCTTTGATCTTGACTTTGATGCTATTCTTGCTGCCATGTATGCTGTGACTATTAGTGAGGAGGGTGACTGTTACCGGTGTTTCCCGCCCGACCCGGGCATTGGTACTGCGGCTCTAGGTGCTGTTGTGGCTGCTGCTCCAGGTGCTGGTGAGGCTGTCGCTCTAGGTGCCAGTGAGTCTGTGTCCTCAGGTGCTGGTGAGTCTGCTCTCTCAGGTACTGCGTCGGCTCCGCCCTCTCTCACCTTCACTCTTGACTCAGGGGCGTCTCGCTCCTTCTTTCGAGACCGCACCACACTCACGCCGCTTAGTCGGCCAGTGGCGGTCTCCCTGGCGGACCCCTCTGGGGGTCCTGTTCTGGCTCGCTACTCCACTGTCCTGCCGTGCCCTGCGGTCCCGTCTGGCGCCCTGTCTGGTCTCTACCTCCCCTCGTTCTCTACGAACTTGGTGGCGGGTGCTGACCTACAGGATGCAGGGGTCGACCAGTTCACCCCTGCACGCCGACGGGACACCCACTGCACGGACGCGGACACGGGTCGACACTTGACCACGTTCACACGTGGGCCGGGGTCGAGCCTGTACACCCTCACTGTTCCGTCTCCTCCTCCTGCGTCTGGTCAGGTAGCTGCGTCGGGTCAGGTGTTTGCTGCAGCGTCCAGGTCTGGTCCTGAGTCTGCCCCCTGCTCGTGTCGCCTCCTGTCCCACGAGACCCTCCTGTGGCACCACAGGATGGGTCACCCCTCCCTGCCTCGTCTCCGGGGCATGGCCTCTCGCCTTCTTGTCTCTGGCCTTCCCCGGTCCCTCCCTCCCCTTCCTCCGGGGCCTGGCCCTGCCTGTGTCCCCTGTGTCGAGGGGCGCCAGCGTGCTGCCCCTCACTCCTCCCAGTTTCCTCCGACAGAGGCCCCGATGCAGACGCTTCACATGGACGTGTGGGGCCCAGCCCGCGTTCGTGGACAGGGTCACGAGCGCTACTTCCTGCTGGTGGTTGACGACTACTCGCGTTACACCACAGTCTTCCCCTTGCGCAGCAAGGGTGAGGTCACTGAGGTGTTGATCGACTGGATCCGCGCAGCTCGTCTCCAGCTCAGGCGGAGCTTCGGCTCGGACTTTCCTGTTTTGCGTCTGCACTCGGACAGAGGCGGAGAGTTCTCCTCCGGCCTTCTGCGAGCCTACTGTCGGGCACGAGGCATCCGCCAGACCTTCACGCTTCCGGACTCTCCACAGCAGAATGGGATTGCTGAGCGCCGCATCGGCATTGTCATGGACGTCGCCCGTACGTCCATGGTGCATGCGGCTGCCCCCCATTTTCTGTGGCCGTTTGCGGTTCGGTACGCCGCACATCAGATCAACCTTCAGCCCAGCGTCTCCAGACCGGAGACCTCCCCAGCTTTGCTGTGGACGGGGAAGGTTGGCGATGCGTCGGCGTTCCGTGTCTGGGGATCTCGGGCGTTTGTCCGCGACTTGTCTGCGGACAAGCTGTCCCCTCGTGCTGCTCCTTGCGTCTTCCTGGGTTTCCCCCCTGACGCACCTGGGTGGCAGTTTTACCACCCCACCTCTCGTCGTGTTTTGTCCTCCCAGGACGTCACGTTCGACGAGTCGGTTCCCTTCTACCGGCTCTTCCCCTACCGCACTCCGTCCCTCCCCCCCCCGCCCCTCTTCCTGGTCCCAGGTCCCCCCCCGGTAGACCCCCTCCCCCCTCAGGGTCCTGCCCCTTCAGGTGTGTCTCAGGTAGACGCGGTCGAGCCTGTCGAGGTCACTGGTGACTCTGGTGCTGCTGCGGGTGCGGAGCCTCGGGGTGCTGAGACTGGGGGTGCTGAGACTGGGGGTGCTGAGCCTGGGGGTGCTGAGACTGGGGGTGCTGAGCCTGGGGGTGCTGAGCCTGGGGGTACTGAGCCTGGGGGTGCTGAGACTGGGGGTGCTGAGCCTGGGGGTACTGAGCCTGGGGGTGCTGAGCCTGGGGGTGCTGTGCCTGGGGGTGCTGTGCCTGGGGGTGCTGAGCCTGGGGGTTCTGCGTCTGGGAGTGCTGCGCCTGCTGCTTCTGTTCCTGGTGGTCCTCCAGACCGTTCTTCGCGCCGCGAGCCGCTCTCTCCTCTGGAGCTGCGTGAGTGGTTTGCCCGGCGCTGGAGGCGAGCTGCTGGAGCTGGGGGTACTGCGGGTGCTGGAGGTTCCGTTGCTGCCGAGGGAGCTGGTACCACTGGTCCCGGAGGTGCTCGTACTGAGGGTACTGGAGCTGCCGGGCCCGGGGGTGCCTCTGGAGCTGGAGCTGCTGCGGGTGCTGGCGCTGAGGCTACGACTGTCGGTCCTACTGCGGGTACTTCTGCAGCTGCTGGTGGTGCTGGAGTTGGAGCTGCTACTGGTGCTGGTGCTGCCTCTGGAGGTGTTGGTCCTGTCCCTGCTGTCTCTGGCGGTGCTGCGCGGCCTCGGCCGTACTTCATTCCGCTCCTTCAGCAGGTTCTTGGTCTCCCGCCTTCCACTGGTCCTTCTCCTCCCGTAGAGTGTCCGCAGCCTGTCCCGTCACGGTCACAGTTACAGCCCGCCTCTCCTCTGCCTTCTCCTTCTCCCTACGTTGGTCCTTTTGGAGGTCTTGCTGAGCGTCGTGAGCCTGCGTCCCGCCCTGTGTCGCCAGTCCGTGCTGCTCGCACTAGTGGTCGCGGTTCGCGTCAGCGTCCTCCTCCTGTCCCTGGCACGCACCAGATGTCTCTGCGTCCGTCCACTGCTCCTCTGCGTGCCCCTTTGCCTTCTCCTCCTCAGTCTTCTCTTCCTGCTCTTGCCGACCCGGAGTCGGACTCTCACCATGCTGCCAGTCCTACTGTCACGCGTCTTCTTGCTACTCTTGTCACTGACCCTTCCTTTGAGTCCGCTGCTGCGTCTGCCCTAGTTGCTGAGCTGGTCGACTTTGCTGCTGCGTGTCGTCTGGACTACGCTGCCAGTCTTGTTGCTAAGTCTACTGAGTCTGCTGAGTCTGCGTCTGCTGCGTCTGCGTCTGCCTGTCCTCCGTCCGTCGGGGGTGACCGTGCTCTTGGCACGGACGTCCTTGAGGACAGGCAGGAGGAGTTCCAGTGCTTTGCCGCCGCTTTGCCCCATCTCGTGTCCATGCTTGTTGCCCCTAAGGGAGACCCGGATGCTCTAGACATCCCGACCCCACGCTCTTACGCAGAGGCGATGGCCGGTCCCTACTCCTCTCAGTGGCAGTCAGCCATGGACGCAGAGATGGCTTCCTGGAAGTCCACAGGCACCTACGTTGACGCTGTTCCCCCTCCTGGGGCGAACATTGTCAGTGGCATGTGGATCTTCAGGGTGAAGCGGCCGCCGGGTTCTCCGCCTGTCTTCAAGGCGCGCTACGTGGCTCGTGGCTTCACTCAGCGACAGGGAGTTGACTTCTTTCAGACCTTCTCCCCGACCCCGAAGATGACCACTCTTCGGGTTCCACTGCACGTCGCTGCTCAGCGTGACTACGAGCTACACTCTCTTGACTTCAGCACTGCTTTCCTGCAGGGCCGCCTGCACGAGGAGATCTGGCTGCGCCGCCCTCCTGGCTTCACTGGGTCGTTCCCTCCCGGTACCCAGTGGAGCCTCCGGCGGCCAGTCTACGGTCTTCGCCAGGCGCCGCGTGAGTGGCACGACACACTGAGGACTACACTTGCGGCTCTTGGGTTTGCTCCTTCTACTGCTGACCCGTCGCTGTTTCTGCGCACCGACACCTCGCTGCCGCCGTTCAACATCCTCGTGTACGTCGACGACTTGGTCTTTGCCACTGCGGACACTGCCGCACTCGCCCACGTGAAGTCCGAGCTGCAGAAGAGACACACGTGCACAGACCTGGGTGAACTGACAAGCTATCTTGGCTTGCGGATCACCCGGGACAGAGCACGCCGCACCATTACCCTGACTCAGTCACACATGGTGCAGCAGGTCCTTCAGCGCTTCGGCTTCACGTACTCCTCGCCTCAGTCCACTCCTCTGCCTACGGGACACTCGCTCTCAGCTCTGCCTTCGGATGAGTCCGTAGAGTCGAGTGGTCCGTATCCAGAGCTTGTGGGCTGCCTCATGTACCTGATGACTTGCACTCGACCTGACCTCGCATACCCTCTCAGCATCTTAGCACGCTATGTTGCTCCCGGCCGTCACCGGAAGGAGCACATGGATGCAGCTAAGAGGGTGTTGCGCTACTTGTGCAGTACGTCGGGCATGGGGCTAGTGCTTGGAGGGCGTGAGCGGCCTGTGCTCACTGGGCACTCAGACGCTTCTTGGGCTGACGACCAGGCTACTCAGAGGTCGTCTCAGGGTTACACCTTCAGTCTTGGCTCTGGCTCTGTCTCTTGGCGCTCTACTTGCTCTTCTTCGGTTCTCAGCTCCAGCTGTGAGGCTGAGATCTACGCCACGGCCATGGCTGCCCAGGAGCTTCGCTGGCTCACCTACCTGGTGACTGACCTTGGAGAGCGGCCTCGTTCTCCTCCAGTACTGTACGTCGACAACAAGGCAACCATTGCCTTGTGTGAGGAGCACAGACTGGAGCACAGGACGAAGCACATTGCTCTGCGCTACTTCTTTGCTCGAGAGCTGCAGCAGCGTGGTCAGCTTCGCCTGCGTTTCGTAGCCACTGAGGCCAACACTGCTGATGTGTTCACCAAGGCACTTCCGCCTCGTGACCATCAGCGCTTTTGCACTCTGCTAGGCCTTGTGCCCACTGGGCCTCACTTGCTTACCTCTTGACCTTGCTTGTACTGGTGCATATATATATCCTTGCTCTTGCTTGTTTAGCACTGTTATATATATATGCTCTGCTGCATGTGAACTGGCCTTGTGGCCTTGACCTTGTGCTCGGAATTTGTGTGGTATCCTTGAGATCCACCCTGAGCTTGCTTTGCTTTGCTTTGCTTTGCTTGACTGGTCTTGTGACCCCTTGCTCTCCCCCACTTTGCCTATGGGGGTGTGTCAGATGATTATATTACTGATGCATATATTTAGGCTGTAGTGGGGTAGCCCATAGGGGGTACAACCCAATTAGGGTTGGTACTTGTACTTGTTTCGTTTCATAGTGCACTCATTTCTCGCCTCTATCTCAACAGCATGCGGATGGGGTGCTGTGTTCTGTGTTGCGACATGGCCAGCAGGGTTGGGTACTGAACCGGCTGGGGGTACCGACATAGGTGCTTGCACCTGGCTGAACGGATGGATAGGGATGTGGTTGAAAAATGGAAAATGGAGGTTGGGCAGATGGTTGCTCTGGGTGTACGGCTGCCATCCACCATGGTTTAGGGATGCACTGGCCTGTCCCACGAAAGCGGCAGCTGGCGTGTGATAGTTGCCGAACGTGGGTCTAGGGTGCTGGTGGGAAAAGGGAGGTGGAGCCTGTGTGTGAACTCCTGCTGGCGCTGGGGTGGAAGGCTCGGGGAGGCTGCTGAGCACTACACGCCAGTTCCTCCACTCCGCCCACCGCTTGGCTTCCACAATCCTCTCAACCCCAATCGAACTCAGACCCTCCAAGCACCTCCTATCCTCCTCGCTCAACTCCACCATTTTAGAACTGGAGATGGACGGTCGGCAGATGTGAGCGGCTGCTGCATAGGCTGTTGCGGCATCCAAGATCTCGGTGTACCGTCCCAGCGCAAGGAACTTGTTATTAGCGCTATCAATGCACAGTCGTGCGGCCCACTTACCTTCCTATTTGCTTATACCTGTGTAACCTGAGCTAAGAGCTCGACCACGCGTCGTGTTGCGACTCGTCGTCTCAGTCCCTGCGCTGTGTGCAGGCACCACATTCACATTCGATGCTGTCACACCATGCCCAGCACCCATGGCCTCTCCAGCACCTCTGTTTCCATCCGTAGTACCCATCATGCCTCCAGCACCTGCATCATGCACCCTCGCTTTTCCATTGTCACTCCTCGCACCGACAGGTGTATCCCCCTCCACACCACCTTCACGCACACTGACATTCACTGCATCCGTCTCAACGTCAGCCACAGGACCCTCACCATGTGCACCTCCTATGCTGTCATGTTTGCCACCATTGTCCCCACCCATGACTACCACGGGTGCCGGAGCACCAGGTCCACCGTCCGGTGCCACATCACCATGCCCTTCCCCTACAGCGGCAGAGTCAACACCATGATGCGGAGGACGATCTAGCATAAGCTCCCGTAATTGCCTCTCAAGCTTGGCAATAGCCACCGCCTGACTCTTGTTGCGAACCTCCAGCCGATGCATCCGTTCTGCCATCTCTGCTCTCCACTCCCTATCCTCCACCTCATCACCAATCACATCGACCTCAGGTGGTTTCCTTATCTCATTGCCACAAGGGATCTCATGCCCTACTGCCGTGAGCTCGCCGATCAGCCGACCCTCTGCAAGAGCGCACACATCATCCCGTAACCCACGACGGTACGCCAATGGGCTCATGCTGAACCGCACCCCATTCTCAGCACCTTCGAAGCACGCCTCCACAAGCGCATGAATGTACTGGCAGACGAAGATGCCGCAGTAAAAAACGTTCTGCTGTAGAGGCATCTGCCACGCCTGCAATACACAATAGGCACATGGAGCGTAAAGAATAGCGGACAGGCATGACCATGGTGCATCATTTGTTAAACGGGGTTTGTTGAATGTACTATGTCACAAACGCACCGTGCACGAAGAGTTAAATCTCTGCACGGTCATGGGTACACAATGATGACTAAATTCATATTCTATGCATTCCCGATTAGAGAGTCGTAATGCAGTGCCGACACAGCTCTCCAGCCTACTGCATGACACCATATGCGTGAATACATGTTTCTATATCAACTTACGGAGCATCACAACATATCTGTGGGAGTTTTGACCTATACAACCATTATTTCATTGTATTTATAGCACTAACTAAACTACTATACTGTATCTGTCTTTCGCACGTAACGGTATGAGCTGTCAGAACATATAGCTTACTTGTTTGTGTAGGCTATAGTGGGGTATCCCATAGGGGGTACAACACATTAGGGTTTCCTATTTGTATTCACTTCACTTCATAGTCATTCATTCTCGTTCTTTGCTTTCACATGGAATCAGAGCAGGTTCCCTCCTAGGGACTGCTTCTAGGGCCCACCGAACCGCGCCCCGAGGCGCGTTTTTTTTTTTAGCGACCCGTCGTGTCGCCCCTAGCGGCCCGTTGCGCCGCCCTTCCCCTAGCGGCTCCGCCGCCCTTCCCTAGCGGCCCCGCCGCTCTTCGATCGCGGCCCCGCCGCCCTCTGCTACGCGGCCCCACCGCCGCCCTTCGATCGCGGCCCCGCCGCCCTCGGCTACGCGGCCCCGCCGCCCTCTGCCACGCGGCCCCGCCGCCCTCTGATACGCGGCCCCGCCGCCCTTCGATTGCGGCCCCGCCGCCCTCTACTACGCGGCCCCGCCGCCCTCTGCTACGCGGCCCTGCCGCCCTCTACTACGCGGCCCCGCCGCCCTCTGCTACGCGGCCCCGCCGCCCTCTGCTACGCGGCCCCGCCGCCCTTCGATCGCGGCCCCGCCGCCCTCTGCTACGCGGCCCCGCCGCCCTCTGCTACGCGGCCCCGCCGCCCTCTGCTACGCGGCCCCGCCGCCCTCTTCGGTCGCGGCCCCGCCGCCCTCTGCTACGCGGCCCCGCCGAGCCGCCCAGCATCAGCCGAGCCGCCCAGCAACAGCCGAGCCGCCGCCGAGCCGCCGCCGCCTGAGCCGCCGCCCGGGCCACCCGAGCCGCCGCTGAGCTGCGGCCGAGCCGCCGCCCGAGCAGCCCGAGCCGCCCGTGCCGCCCGAGCCGCCCGAGCCGCCCGAGCCGCCCGAGCCGCCCGAGCCGCCCGAGCCGCCCGAGCCGCCCGAGCCGCCCGAGCCGCCTGAGGAGCCGTGCTGCTGTTCCTGAGCTGTGTTCCTCTGCTGCTGACCTACCCGACTCTCCCAGCCCAGTGAGACTTTCAGCTGCTGCCATGGCCACCCCCAATGTTCTTACTTTTGACGCTGAGGGGAGGGCCATTGACTTTGCCGTCTGGATTGAAGACCTGCAGCTGTACTTACTGTGTGATGCGATAGATGAGGTCTCTCTCTTTGACTTTGTCTCTGGCGCTGTCCCTGCCCCACCTGCTGATGCTGACTCTGCCGTTCGCTCCAAGTGGGCGACCCGCGATGCTGCTGCACGTCTTGCTGTGCGTCGCCACCTCCCTTCCTCTGAGCGTGCCCACTTTAGTCAGTGCAAGACCGCTCAGGCCTTGTACGACGCTGTAGTTGCACGCTACTCCTCCCCTTCCTCCGCTACCCTTAGCCGCCTCATGCTACCGTTTCTCTTCCCTGACCTCGCTTCCTTTCCCACTGTCGCTGACCTCGTTACCCACCTCCGTGCTAGTGACACCCGCTACCGCGCTGCCCTTCCTGCTGAGTTCCGCGCTGCGAACCCTCCTCCCATGTACATCACTCTCTACTTTCTCGTCACCCGTCTCCCTGAGTCCCTTCGTGTCGTTAGGGACCAGTTTCTCTCTGTCTGTCCCACCACTCTCACTGTCGACCTCCTTGAGGAGTCCCTGCTAGCGGCTGAGAAGAGTATTGTCGCTGTAGGGGCCTCTCGGGGTGACCCTCGCACCCCCATCTTTGAGGGGTGTGGTCCTTCCCCCCTGCTGCCCTCTGTCGCCTCTGCCGCTGCGGCCGACCTCACTGGTTTTGAGTCGGTCGGCGCGGCGTCTGCTGTAGAGGCATCTGCCACGCCTGCAATACACAATAGGCACATGGAGCGTAAAGAATAGCGGACAGGCATGACCATGGTGCATCATTTGTTAAACGGGGTTTGTTGAATGTACTATGTCACAAACGCACCGTGCACGAAGAGTTAAATCTCTGCACGGTCATGGGTACACAATGATGACTAAATTCATATTCTATGCATTCCCGATTAGAGAGTCGTAATGCAGTGCCGACACAGCTCTCCAGCCTACTGCATGACACCATATGCGTGAATACATGTTTCTATATCAACTTACGGAGCATCACAACATATCTGTGGGAGTTTTGACCTATACAACCATTATTTCATTGTATTTATAGCACTAACTAAACTACTATACTGTATCTGTCTTTCGCACGTAACGGTATGAGCGTGCGTTAACAACGAACCCAAAAATTCGGCTAGTGGACCGTTCATATGCGCGTTGTGTTTCGACCAGTCACGTGTTCATGTGTATATGACCGGTCATATACGCGGGAGCATATGCGCAGTCATCTGTGCGTGTGTGTATTACTGGTCAAGTGCCGATGCATCCGTTCTGCCATCTCTGCTCTCCACTCCCTATCCTCCACCTCATCACCAATCACATCGACCTCAGGTGGTTTCCTTATCTCATTGCCACAAGGGATCTCATGCCCTGCTGCCGTGAGCTCGCCGATCAGCCGACCCTCTGCAAGAGCGCACACATCATCCCGTAACCCACGACGGTACGCCAATGGGCTCATGCTGAACCGCACCCCATTCTCAGCACCTTCGAAGCACGCCTCCACAAGCGCATGAATGTACTGGCAGACGAAGATGCCGCAGTAAAAAACGTTCTGCTGCAGAGGCATCTGCCACGCCTGCAATACACAATAGGCACATGGAGCGTAAAGAATAGCGGACAGGCGTGACCATGGTGCATCATTTGTTAAACGGGGTTTGTTGAATGTACTATGTCACAAACGCACCGTGCACGAAGAGTTAAATCTCTGCACGGTCATGGGTACACAATGATGACTAAATTCATATTCTATGCATTCCCGATTAGAGAGTCGTAATGCAGTGCCGACACAGCTCTCCAGCCTACTGCATGACACCATATGCGTGAATACATGTTTCTATATCAACTTACGGAGCATCACAACATATCTGTGGGAGTTTTGACCTATACAACCATTATTTCATTGTATTTATAGCACTAACTAAACTACTATACTGTATCTGTCTTTCGCACGTAACGGTATGAGCGTGCGTTAACAACGAACCCAAAAATTTGGCTAGTGGACCGTTCATATGCGCGTTGTGTTTCGACCAGTCACGTGTTCATGTGTATATGACCGGTCATATACGCGGGAGCATATGCGCAGTCATCTGTGCGTGTGTGTATTACTGGTCAAATGCGGTATACTATAGGGCCATTCAATTGTTCGAGAGTATATTATTGGTCAGGAGCGTAAAGTTATATGACTGGTCATATGTGGGATCATTAATCTTTTTTCTTGGCAGTCACCAATATTCATCTAGAAGCAAAGAACAAGCAGCCTACCACAGTCCCTATTATTCAAGACTAAGCACGTTATTGCACCCCCCCATTAGTTTGCTACATGATACACCTCTGACCCCCCATATTTTCCCTTACACTTCTTCCTGGTATACTGAGTAGACCCACAGTCGCCACACTTGTATGTCCACTTTGGTGCTTCACGCCTTCGGTTAGATTGTGGCCGCCCTGATCCTCTCTGCACAAAAACGGGGGGATCACAAACTCCCCCCTCAACGGGCTTGGTCTCTGCAATGACCGTGTCTATACACGAATACGGAATGAGCGCCGAGTACGTCCTTCTCCAATTGTTCGTCTTCCAATACCTGGTGATCAAGGGGATAACATCCATTTGCCTATCCCGTAAGTGTGCAAACGCATGAGAACAGGGAAACCGATATTCTTGCCAGTTCTTGCACTCGCACATTCTCTCTCCCACATCATTGTTGAAGGAGAGAGGACGTCGATCCAACGCGCTCCCCTTGTTCCGAACCATTGCCTTGCTTGGACCATTTCGTGTGACCCTGTATCCTCGGCTTCGGTTCTGTTTCAGATCAAACCGCTTCTCAGCTTCAACCGTCAATGCATGCTGCCAGTTGGATGACTTCCGCTGCCCATCCGAGTAGATTTTTGCCATCCAATCCCACATGCCCGCCATTACGTAAGATACCGGCAAGATGCGGATCTTCTTAATGGCGTTGTTGATGGACTCCACCATCTGGCTGCTGTAGATGCCAAACCGACATATGAGGGCATAACACCGTGCCCATTGCTTGATGAATATTGTGATTTTTTTCCTCCTCTTGTTTCTCGGTCCATCCTGGCCCGTGCGCACAATAATGGCCGCCCCTTCCTCCATGGTGTCACTGTCCACCCGCTCAGCATCCGCATTGCCCAAGCCCCCCAGTCCCGTTTGTCGTCCGTGGTTGACGTCCGTGGCCTCTGCGGCGTCGTTGGCCTGACCCATGTCTGTCTTAACACCCTGCTGCGGTGTTGGCTGACGCGCACTTTGGCTCCCTTGCGTTGGCAGCCGTGCTACTGGTGTTCCAGCTCGTTCCCGCCCTCTTGCACCTGCCTCTCTTGCATTTCGCCTTCCCCTAATAATTTCCATCTGCCGTTGGCTTCTCATGGCCGCTTGTTGCGCTGTTGTGGTGGATAGAGGATGAGTTGCAGTATTGGTGGATTGGGAGCTGTGACCCATGTCTGCACGCTCCTCATCCTCATCAGGCCCCGGCTCCTCCCCGCAGCTGATTTGGCTCCCATCCTCCACGTCAAAGTGCTCCTTGAACACTTCTTCTGTGGTATCTGCCTCGGCCTCACTATCGGATATGGTTGTAGCTCTATCTCTTGCATTCTCGCCTGCCAAAGAAGGGTGCTCTATCTCTCTATCGGACGTGGTTGCTGTGACACGTTCAAGTGGATGCACGTTGTCAGCAGCCGTAGATTGAGGCTGCATGTCACTAGGGCGGTCACGCGTAAGATTTGCAGTTGGCATGGGTCCGAACCCATGGTCCCTATAGGGCGTCTGAGATGGTTGCTGCTGAGATGGCTGCTGCTGGGATGATGGCTGTTGGGATGGTTGCTGCTGATGTACCCTTCTCTGATTTGACGGTGTTTGCTGAGATGGTGGCTGCTGAAATGGTCGTTGCTCAGATGGTGTCTGCCGAGAAGGTGCCTGCTATGATGGTGCCTGCTGTGATGGTGCCTGCTGCTGTCCCCTGCGACCACTCCTCATTTGCCGCCGCACTTCCGTCCTTGCCATTCTCGCTCTTCTTGCGGCACCCGTGCGGCTTCCAAACCCATCCCCTGCCTCTGGCTCCCGTGCACGCTGGTTGGCCCCGCGTCCGCCGCGGGTCTGCTGCGCACTAGTCTCCTCGACCCCAAAGAGATAGTTAGCCATTCCAGCACATTCGGCCCGGCATCTCCTCACGAGTTTGCCAAACTTCCGCTTGGTGCGGCAGTTGGCGAGCTTCTTGAAGAGTTCAGAGGCGTTAGGGCCAAACTTGAGCACATTCTGTTCCAAGTGCCAGCTGCAAAAGTAGTGGGGGAACTGGGTTGGGAAAACTTCTTTAACCGCCGGTATTAACCCCTTGTCACGATCGCTGATGAGGGAGGCATCCTGGGTGTCCGGCCACGACGGAAAATGCTTCAACAAGTTCGCACAAAACCACATCCAACTATCTTTGTTCTCACTCTTGCACAGGCCATAAGCAAGTGGAACAAGCTGGTTATTTCCATCCTTAGCAGCTGCTACCAAGAGCGTGGCCCGCTGCGCACGAATGAGAAATGTACCATCCATACCAATGACTGGTCGACAGAACCTTAGAGCTGTTCATGACGCCGATGGGGCGACAAAAGCCCGGAAGAAAGCGTGATCCTTTGTCACCAGGTCGAGCGTTGAATGTGGGTCTATCTCTTTGAACCGTTCCAAGACCCGCGGAATGTAGCGAAAAGAAGTTTTCCAATATCCAAAACGTTCCTTCAACATCTTTTCCTTTAGCCTGCAGAAACAGACGACGGTGTACAAGAAAACAGAAGCAGGTACCCACAAACATGAGGTGGATGGGGCGATTAAGAACGTGCATGTGACAATGGCGGTCATGTGGATCGAACGTTTGGAAACGTACCGCCATGATTGCTGATAATATATATCGGGACCACCAGTAGACGCAATCTGTTCCTTGTACGTCCCGGGAGGGTGATGTGGTGCAGCTTGGACAAGATTGCCGTGATGACGCTGCAGATATGACACTTTATTTGTCGTGTGTTGCACGTAGCGGTCCCGATCAACGACTGAGCAGCAATGGGATGATGGGGCGGACAGTTTGTCAACACGCCAAAACCCACCCACTCCGTCAGTAGAGTACTCACACCGCCACCGGCACGCAGGTTTACGACGCTCATGTTTACTCATGCATATGGCCTGGGCTCTGTTTCGCCTACTCCTCGTAACCCTAAAACCAAAGTTGCAAGCTACCGAATAGTGCTCTAGTGCTTCGTACAAAAATTTCTTAGAGGAGTATAGCTGACCTTCACACAACGGTGCTCGATCGTCTATGACGATTTGTGGCGATGGGGCCTCGTCGACGACCATTTCCCGCAGCAACGCACGGTACATATCACTTTGTTTGGGCTCTCCGGTTCCAACGAAGCAAAACTCTGTGTCCTCATCCCCTGAGTCGGACTCTGTGTTACAAGTATAAGACGTCGAACTCATTGCGGTTAATATGAACGATATAACCGTAGGACCTCCCAGATGAACCTCCTTTAAGGACCTAACTGGTCTAATCAAGGGCTAAGGTAGATGTGAACCCTAAAACGACGAGAGGAAATGGTGTGAGCAATCTGTAGCATATGGATCAAATGATGAAGCGCGGGAAGTTGAAAAGGGCATACCAAACCAGTTTGAGTGCGTTAATTCGAAACTTTTGTGCGAGACTATTTAGTATATGATTGGCGGGATCATATAGTAAATTGTGTTTAATGAACGCGTTCAAATATGATCGGCAATCCGTAAATCTTGTGCCTGATTAGACGCGCAGTGGCAACAAATGCACCACTCAATCTCCTGACCAATCGAGCGCGGTCGTTTTGCTGTTTCGG
Organism: Closterium sp. NIES-65; assembly: GCA_948144175.1. NCBI lineage: Eukaryota > Viridiplantae > Streptophyta > Zygnematophyceae > Desmidiales > Closteriaceae > Closterium > Closterium sp. NIES-65. Next base: position 123,473 of record CANXME010002139.1, read on the forward strand.
TTCGTTTCGGGTGAAATGCAGTATATGATCGCGAAGTCATATGCTCGATCGCTGATTGGATGTTAACTAGATGGACCGCGCGCTCATTGGTCGTGCATTTGGCCGAAATTGACCGGTCAATGTACTGTTGGTCGGTTTCTTGTACAGTGGGCGGGCCACTTTCGCGTCCGTGAGCCTGGCGAAATTTTAAGTTGCGGAACAGAACGGAACACTACCTAGGGATACCACTCGCACGAATAAGGAATTTCGGGGCTACAAATCCCCGTAGGGTAATTCGCCGGTGAAAAAAAAGCGAGCAGGAATCCCCTGGCGTGGCCACTCGAGTAATTATCACCCAATTTCGTGGCCACTCGAGTAAATCGAGGCCCCCCGAGAGAGGACAAATCACCCGATTGGCCACTGGAGAAATGTCAGATTTATATGACATAGTTGCTGTAGGCTATAGTGGGGTAGCACATATGGGGTACAGGGTTTCTAGGGTTGTATTTGTACCCAATATTTCCTTAGTCATTCCCATTCCTGTTTCTTGTTTCACATGGTATAGAGCGGGTCCTTCCTAAGGACCATTTTTTTAGGGCCCACCGAAGCGTGCCCCGAGGCGCGCATTTTCTTTTAGCGACCCCTCGAGTCGCCATTTCCCTCGCGGCCCCGCTGCCCCTCCTGATCGCGGCCCCGCCGCCTGCTTGACGCGGCCCCGCCGCCTCCACTGACGCGGCCCAGCCGCCTGCTTGACGCGGCCCCGCCGCCTCCACTGTCGCGGCCCCGCCGCCTGCTCTGACGCGGCCCTGCCGGCCCGCCGCTGCACCTGACGGCCCCGCCGCTGCACCTGCCGGCCCGCCGCTGCACCCTACGGCCCGCCGCTGCACCCTACGGCCCGCCGCCTCACCTGCCGGCCCCGCCGCTACGCCTGCCGGCCCGCCGCTGCACCCTACGGCCCGCCGCTGCGCCCAGCGGCCCGCCGCTTCACCTGACGGCCCAGCCGCTGCACCTACGGCCCGCCGCTGCACCCAGCGGCCCGCCGCTTCACCTGACGGCCCCGCCGCTGCACCTACCGGCCCGCCGCTGCACCCTACGGCCCCGCCGCTGCACCTGCTGGCCCGCCGTTGCACCGGTCGACCCGCCGCTGCACCTGACGGCCCCGCCCCTGCAACTCCCGGCCGAGCCGCCCCAGCAGCAGAGCCGCCCCAGCAGCCGAGCCGCCCCAGCCGCCGAGCCGCCCCAGCAGCCGAGCTGCCCCAACAGCGGAGCCGCCCCAGCAGCCGAGCCGCCCCAGCTGCAGTGCCGCCCGACCCGCCCGAGCCGCCGCGTTGCCCGAGCCGCCCAGCAGTCGAGCCGCCCGAGCCGCCAGAGCCGCCCGAGCCGCCCAGGCCGCCCGAGCCGCCCGAGCCCTCCCTGCACTGCCTTGTCTGGTGAGCACTGAGCTTTACTCTGCGCACTGCCCTCTCTCTACTGCTGTCATGGCTACCCCCAGTGTCCTCGCCTTTGACGGGCAGAGCCATTGACTTTGACGTGTGGGTAGACGACCTACTGCTTTTCCTACAGTGCGACAGAGCTGACGGCCTCTCTCTCTTTGATCTCACTTCTGGTGCCTCTCCCGCCCCTGCTGCTACTGAGGATGCCACTGTTTGCTCAGTGTGGGCCACACGCGATGGTGCTGCACGTCTTGCTGTGCGTCGCCACCTCCCTCCCGCTGAGCGTGCGCACTTTGGGTCGTACAAGAGTGCTAAGACCTTGTACGACGCCGTTATCGCACGCTACTCCACCCCTGCCACTGCTGCACTGAGCCGCCTCATGCTACCGTACCTCTTTCCCGACCTTGCTGCTTTTGCCACAGTCGCCGACCTCATTACCCACCTGCGCACTAGTGACGCTCGTTTCCGCGCTGCACTTCCTGCTGAGTTCTGCGCCAAGAACCCCCCCCCCCAGTACTTCACTCTCTACTACATTGTCACCCGCCTCCCTGACTCCCTTCGCGGAGTCAGGGACGACCTACTCGCAGTCTGCCCCACCACTCTCACTGTCGAGATCCTCGAGAAGTCCCTCCTAGCAGCCGAGAAGAGCATTCTCGCTGTAGGGGCCTCTCGTGGTGACCCGCGCGCCCCCATCTTTGAGGGGTGTTCCCCCTCCCCCCTCCTGCCCTCTGTCGCCTCTGCTGCTACGGCCGACCTTGTTGGTTTTGAGTCGGTCGGAGCGGCGTCTGCCCCCAGCGGGAGACGTCGCTCTGGCAAGAGCAAGGGGGGCAGGGGCGGTGGTGGAGGCAGCGGGGGCGGTGGAGGCGGAGGTAGAGGCAGCGGTGGAGGTGAGGGTGGTAGCGGGAGTGTCGGCGGGAGTGGAGGTGTCGGCGGAGGCAGTGGAGGCGGGGGCGGCAGCGGCGGTGGTAGTGGGGGTGGAGGCGGAGGCGGCGGTGGCGGCGGGGACGGTGGGAGTGGCGGTGGCGGTGGAGGTGGTGGCGGCGGCGGCGGAGGAGGCGGTGGGGGTCGTGGCGCGCCGAGGAGGAGTGGCTCCGGTGGTGGTCAGCGCCAGCAGCAGCAGCGTGGTCAGGAGACCCTCTCCCCGCAGCAGCTCCGTGAGTGGTACTCTGCGCGTCAGCGGGGTGGGGGTACTGGTCCGTGCACTTACGTCCTGCGCACTGGCGACCGTGCGGGTGAGCAGTATGGTGGTCCACACTCCGCCCAGCGTTGCTTCGGCCGCCTGACTGACGCTTGGCGCCGCCAGTTTCCTGACGCCTCTGAGATCCCTCGCTGGGACCAGCTGTCTAGGGCTGGAGTAGCTATCTTTGATCTTGACTTTGATGCTATTCTTGCTGCTTTGTATGCTGTGACTATTAGTGAGGAGGGTGACTGTTACCGGTGTTTCCCGCCCGACCCGGGCATTGGTACTGCGGCTCTAGGTGCTGTTGAGGCTGCTGCTCCAGGTGCTGGTGAGGCTGTTGCTCTAGGTGCCAGTGAGTCTGAGTCCTCTAGTGCTGGTGAGTCTGCTCTCTCCGGTACTGTGTCGACTTCACCCTCTCTCACTTTCACTCTTGACTCCGGGGCGTCTCGCTCCTTCTTTCGAGACCGCACCACACTCACGCCGCTTAGTCGGCCAGTGGCGGTCTCCTTGGCGGACCCCTCCGGGGGTCCTGTTCTGGCTTGCTACTCCACTGTCCTCCCGTGCCCTGCGGTCCCGTCTGGCGCCCTGTCTGGTCTCTACCTCCCCTCGTTCTCTACGAACTTGGTGGCGGGTGCTGACCTACAGGATGAAGGGGTTGACCAGTTCACCCCTGCGCGCCGACGAGTCACCCACTGCACGGACGCGGACACGGGTCGACACCTGACCACATTCACACGTGGTCCAGGGTCGAGCCTGTACACACTCACTGTTCCGTCTACTTCTCCTGCGTCTGGTCAGGTAGCTGTGTCGGGTCAGGTGTTTGCTGCAGCGTCCAGGTCTGGTCCTGAGTCTGCCCCCTGCTCGTGTCGCCTCCTGTCCCTCGAGACCCTCCTGTGGCACCACAGGATGGGTCACCCCTCCCTGCCTCGTCTCCGGGGCATGGCCTCTCGCCTTCTTGTCTCTGGCCTTCCCCGGTCCCTCCCTCCCCTTCCTCCGGGGCCTGGCCCTCCCTGTGTCCCCTGTGTCGAGGGTCGCCTGCGGGCTACCCCTCACTCCTCCCCGTTCCCTCCGACGGAGGCCCCGATGCAGACGCTTCACATGGACGTGTGGGGCCCAGCCCGCGTCCGTGGACAGGGTCACGAGCGCTACTTCCTGGTGGTGGTTGACGACTACTCGCGTTACACCACAGTCTTCCCCTTGCGCAGCAAGGGTGAGGTCACTGAGGTGTTGATCGACTGGATCCGCGCAGCTCGTCTCCAGCTCAGGCGGAGCTTCGGCTCGGACTTTCCTGTTCTGCGTCTGCATTCGGACAGAGGCGGAGAGTTCTCCTCCGGCCTTCTGCGAGCCTACTGTCGGGCACGAGGCATCCGCCAGACCTTCACGCTTCCGGACTCTCCACAGCAGAATGGGATTGCTGAGCGCCGCATCGGCATTGTCATGGACGTCGCCCGTACGTCCATGGTGCATGCGGCTGCCCCCCATTTTCTGTGGCCGTTAGCGGTTCGGTACGCCGCGCATCAGATCAACCTTCAGCCCAGAGTCTCCCGACCGGAGACCTCCCCAGCTTTGCTGTGGACGGGGAAGGTTGGCGATGCGTCGGCGTTCCGTGTCTGGGGATCTCGGGCGTTTGTCCGCGACCTGTCTGCAGACAAGCTGTCCCCTCGTGCTGCTCCCTGTGTCTTCCTTGGCTTCCCCACGGACGCTCCCGGGTGGCAGTTTTACCACCCCTCCTCTCGTAGTGTTCTGTCCTCGCAGGACGTCACGTTCGACGAGTCAGTCCCCTTCTACCGCCTCTTCCCCTACCGCACTCCTTCCCTCCCCCCTCCGCCGGACTTCCTTGTGCCAGTTCCCCCCCCGGTAGACCCCCTACCCCCTCAGGTTCCTGCCCCCTCAGGTGTGTCCCAGGTAGACGCAGTTGACCCGGTCGAGGTTACTGGTGACTCTGGTGCTGCTGCGGGTGCTGGGCCTGGGGGTGCTGACTCTGGGGGTGCTGTGCGCGGGGGTGCCGAGCCTGGAGGTGCTGCTACTGGGTGTGCTGAGCCTGGGGGTGCTGGGCCTGGGAGTGCTACTGCGGAGGGTGCTGAGCCTGGGGGTGCTGAGCCGGGGGGTACGGTGCCTGGAGCTGCTGAGCTAGGGGGTGCTGGGTCTGGGGGTGCTGGGTCGGGAGCTGCTGAGCCTAGGGGTACTGAGTCTTGAGCTGTTGAGCCTGGGGTTTCTCCTGCTGCTGCGTCTGGCCGGGAGCCCCTCTCTCCACAGGAGCTGCGCGAGTGGTTTGCTCGCCGCTGGAGGCGTGCTACTGGAGCTGGAGCTTCCTCGACTGTCGAGGGTGCTGGTCCTGCCGGTCCCGGAGCTGCTGGGCCTGCGGGTCCTACTGGAGCTGGAGCTGCTGAGGGTGTTGGTGCTGAGCCAGCTGCTGTCTGTCCTGGCGGTGGTTCTGCTGCTGGTGCTGCTGGAGGTCCTGCTGCTGGGGGTGCTGGTGGCGCTGGTGCTGTCGCTGAGGGTGCTGGTGCTGTCCCTGCTGAGTCTGGAGTTGCCGCGCGGCCTCGGCCGTACTTCGTTCCGCTCCTGCAGCAGGTTCTTGGTCTTTCTCCTCCGGTAGAGTGTCCACAGCCTGTCCAGTCGCAGTCACTGTTGGAGCCTTCCTCTCCACTGCCTGCTCCCTCTCCTTACACTGGTCCTACTGGAGGTCTTGCTGAGCGTCGTGAGCCTGCGTCTCGTCCTGCGTCGCCTGTTCGTGCTGCTCGCACTAGTGGTCGCAGTTCGCGTCAGCGTCCTCCTCCTGTCCCTGGCACGCACCGAATGTCTCTGCGTCCGTCCACTGCTCCTCTGCGTGCCCCTTTGCCTTCTCCTCCTGAGTCCTCTCTTCCTGCGCTTGCCGACCCTGAGTCGGACTCTCTTCGTGCTGCCAGTCCTACTGTCACGCGTCTCCTTGCTACTGTCGTCACTGACCCCTCGTTTGAGTCCACTGCTGCGTCTGCCCTTGTCGCTGAGCTCGTCGACTTTGCTGCTCGCTGTCGCCTAGACTACGCTACTAGTCTTGTTGCTGAGTCTGCGTCTGTCTGTCCTCCGTCCGTCGGGGGTGAGTGTGCTCTTGGCACGGACGTCCTAGAGGACAGGCAGGAGGAGTTACAGTGTCTGGCGGCTGCTTCACCTCATCTTGCGTCTGTAGTGCTTGCTCCTGAGGGAGGCCCGGATGCACTAGACATCCCGACTCCGCGCTCTTACGCGGAGGCCGTAGAGGGTCCCTACTCCTCTCAGTGGCAGGCAGCTATGGATGCAGAGATGGCTTCCTGGAAGTCCACAGGCACCTACGTTGACGCAGTTCCCCCTCCTGGGGCGAACATCGTCAGTGGCATGTGGATCTTCAGGGTGAAGCGGCCGCCGGGCTCTCCACCTGTCTTCAAGGCGCGGTACGTTGCTCGTGGCTTCAGTCAGCGGCAGGGAGCTGACTACTTTCACACCTTCTCTCCCACCCCGAAGATGACCACTCTTCGGGTGCTGCTGCACATAGCCGCTCAGCGCGACTACGAGCTTCACTCTCTCGACTTCAGCACTGCGTTCCTGCAGGGTAGCCTGCACGAGGAGATCTGGCTGCGCCGTCCACCTGGCTTCACTGGGACTTTCCCTCCTGGCACCCAGTGGAGCCTCCGACGGCCAGTCTACGGTCTCCGCCAGGCACCGCGTGAGTGGCACGACACAGTGAGGACTACACTTGCGGCTCTTGGGTTCGCTCCTTCTACTGCTGACCCGTCGCTGTTTCTGCGCACTGACACTTCACTGCCGCCGTTCTACATCCTCGTGTACGTCGACGACTTGGTCTTTGCCACAGCGGACACTGCTAGACTCGCCTACGTGAAGTCCGAGCTGCTGAAGAGACACACGTGCACAGACCTGGGTGAACTGCGCCGCTACCTTGGCTTGCAGATCACTCGGGACAGAGCACGCCGCACCATTACCTTGACTCAGTCACACATGGTGCAGCAGGTCCTTCAGCGCTTCGGCTTCACGTACTCCTCGCCTCAGGCCACTCCTCTGTCTACTCGCCACTCGCTCTCAGCTCTGCCTTCGGATGAGTCCGTAGAGTCGAGTGGCCCGTACCCAGAGCTTGTTGGCTGCCTCATGTACCTGATGACCTGCACACGACCTGACCTTGCATACCCTCTGAGCATTCTTGCACGCTATGTTGCTCCTGGGAGACACCGACCAGAGCACATGGCTGCAGCGAAGAGGGTGTTGCGCTACCTGTGCAGTACGTCGGGCATGGGGCTAGTGCTTGGAGGGCGGAGTCCAGTGGTCCTTACAGAACACGCGGACGCTTCTTGGGCTGACGACCAGGCTACACAGCGGTCGTCACAGGGTTACACCTTCAGTCTTGGTTCCGGCTCTGTCTCGTGGCGGGCTACTCGCTCGTCTTCGGTTCTCAGCTCCAGTTGTGAGGCTGAGATCTACGCTGGGGCCATGGCTGCACAGGAGCTTCGCTGGCTCACCTACCTGCTGACTGAACTTGGAGAGCCGCCTCGTTCTCCTCCAGTGCTGTACGTAGACAACAAGGCCATGCTGGCCTTGTGTCGAGAGTAGCGTCTGGAGCACAGAACGAAGCACATTGCTCTTCGCTACTTCCTTGCTCGTGAGCTGCAGCAGCGTGGATAGTTGCGGCTTGCGTACGTGGCCTCTGAGGCCAACACTGCTGATGTGTTCACCAAGGCACTCGCGCCTTGTGACCATCAGCGCCTCTGCACCCAGCTGGGTCTTGTGCCTGTCTTGCCTCACTTGCTCTCCTCTTGACTTTACTTGTACTGTGACATATATATACCTGCTCTTGCTTGTCTAGTTTTATATATATATGTCTGTACTCCTGCATGTGAACTGGCCACTGGCCCTGCTCTTGTGCTCGGACTGTGTGGTGACGTTGTGATCCACCCTGAGCTTGCTCTGCTTTGCTTTACTTGACTGGTCTTGTGACCCCTTGTTCTCCCCCACTTTGCCTATGGGGGTGTGTCAGATTTATATGACATAGTTGCTGTAGGCTATAGTGGGGTAGCACATATGGGGTACAGGGTTTCTAGGGTTGTATTTGTACCCAATCTTTCCTTAGTCATTCCCATTCCTGTTTCTTGTTTCACAAGAAATTCTCTCCAAAGATTGGCGACGTAAGAAGTATCACACGACATGCAACTAGGTGTTGTCGTGGGTGATGTGGTGCAATCCGATTTTTTCCGAGTGATTGATGAAATCAGAGCTCTTCGCTCGAGAGAGACCAAGGCCCCTTCCGAAAGCTTAAAGCCTCTCTGATTTGCAATGTAGGGTTTCGTGTGTTACCCGGCGAAAGATGTCGCAAGCCATTGACGAGGCCATATGTTCGACCACAGGAGCAACCAAACAAATGTTCGTAGGGATCTTCCACGCCCTAAGTAAAGGGAAAACAATGTCATTTTTGCGCGGCAGGGGCTGTGGTGGGGTGGGGAGCAGGCCCCTAGATTCGTTTTGAGGTAGTCTGTCAGAGGTGCCTCAAAATTTTAGTCTGAAAATTCAGACAAGCACAATTTTTTCTGTCTGAACTGTCAGAGTTACTTCAAATTTTAAGATGTTCATGCAGTTTCATAAAAGCAGTTACAATAGCATTGAGGCTGATTACAGCCTACTATACCAACGCATCAGGCAACGTGCTCGTGCTCGTGCATCGCCTCTGCTCATGTCGGCGGCGTTCCAGTGTTTTTGTCACGTGCAGTGCATGGTTGTTTCTGCTCTGCTGGTCTCATTTCGTTTTGTCGTGTGTGTGATTACCGTCCTGTACCCATTTTCTCGCATGTGTGCCGATTTTGTCAGTTTTGGATTTGCTTTTCAAGCGATTCGATCGTTCACCCGATCTGTATCAGGTGGGCCAAGTGCCACGCAGCTGAGCTGGCAGCAGGCAGAAACTGTTGCTTGGCGTGGCATGCGAGGATCAGACAGTGCCACACGAAACTTTTAGTACGAATCAGGAACTTCACAATTCACACCAGTGCGTGCTGCAGATGTTTTTACAGCGAATCAGCATCAAAGTCGCCTATTCTTTACAACACATTAGCGATAACTTACATGTGACGAGATTTTGTCTTCAGAAATCTCATAATCACGCAACCATTTCCTCAGCGTAACTGGAAGATATTCTCGACGAACGAGTGTATTTGGATGTCCCAGCTGTCGAAGTGAGCGTTGCTCACGTCCTGGCACTCCACTACCATCTCGGAAGTGGGCATATCGGAAGGAAACATCCAGGAAACTTTGCTCCAATAAGCGCGCAGAGTGTACCCCCGATACAAGTCTGAGGCTCAGCCTACCCCAGTAAAATTAGGCTGAAATTTTAGACAACTCATAAGAAAAAACTCTGGAAAATCAGACAAGGTACATAAATAAATTCTTTGAGTTCAGACTAGGTACAAAAAAAAAGTCTGAACGGACTCTGATTCAGACTCCAAAGTCTGATATCTAGGGCACTGGTGGGGAGGGGAGAAAATATGACCGTTGGAGAATGCAGCGCGACGCTTTCCCAGTCAAATTCCAACCGCCCATATGTTCTCTATGTTACCGCCTTGAACCGCAACGCATGACCTGGAAACTGCTCAAGCTTCCTCAAGTTTATGATATGCTTGAAGAAATTACATTGGTTGTGCACGGTTCTGTACGCTGCCGCATGGTGTTGCAACAAAATTTCACACAGGTACGGTCAGATAGAATCCATGGATCCTTATGGCGAACATACTTTTCTAAAAGGCTTGTAGTCTGTGAGTGGAATTTGGAGGTTTAGTGGTGTTACTCGAGCAATGCTTGAAAAAATGATTTGCCACACTTCAATACTACTCAGCACAGCAGCATATAGACAGCAATCTGCCACCAAAATGGCTTCAAATGGAGAATAAAATACCCAACTGAATGCAACCACGGATAGAATCAGACAGACTTCAAAATATAAAATCATTGAGGGAACCCAGCACAAGGAGAGTGAAACCAGAATAACATTGAGCAAAGAAGTAAAATTGCATACCGTCATCACCTGGATATAAGACAGTGTTGAATAGTAGACAGGGGTTGTCTATTATACGGGTGTCTCTTATAAACAGGGTAGCCTCATTATAAGACACCTATTTGTGTGTAGGGGCAAATGACAAATGTATAACGAGGAAGTACGGTATCTTCTAAACGGATTTTTGTCCATTTATAAGACTGATTTTTTTAATATATGAGATAAGACATACATGTCTTATATCCGGGGGATGACGGTAACCCTCAACAATACAGGGAAACCAAAAGGGGTTTACCAAGAACAAAATCAGAGTGAGTGGAGTCCAGAAAGATACAGTAATGACACGTTCAAAGGGCAAGGGAAAAAAAAAATCCAGCAAACAGGGCTAATCACAGTCAACAGCATTGGCAGAGAAGCGGTGAAGCATGCCTAGCACCAGGCTCGGGAGGACACAGAAGCAGACCCAATGGAGAGAATTGAGATGCTCCCGATAGAACGAATGCAGTAAGAGAGGTTTTATAAGATGATAAGGACCGATGTCAGAGAGTCAGAACTGAGAGATGCTCCCGATGAACAAAGAGAACTGAGAGAGCGTGGAACAATCCACAGCAGAGAGTCAGCAACCGAAGTGATGACAAAACACAGGTAAGAGGTTCGGAGTGAACAAGGCGGCATCGAACTGGAGGCAGAACTGCAACGTACGAAGAGGCAGAGCCGGAAGCCATGAAAAGACGTAGGTGAGGTGAGGAGCGAAAGCAAGAAGAGAGAAGATCAGAGCCGAAGTTTGCGCCAGGAGCCAGCAGGTAGTGGAATTGAAACTCAGAGAGAGGAGCTTGTCCGAGACAGGCTGGAGAAAACAAGGTGAAACGGTGTGCAGAAAGCTTCATGGTGAGAGATCAGCTAAGCAAGAAGGAGAAGGAGCTCAGGAGGAGGTGTAAACGTGTGGCAAGCCAACACAAACCTCCGTGAACTTGGCAGCAGCAGACGGAAGCAGCAAATGGTAGAGAGAAACAGACGGGCTAGCGTAGACACAAGCAGCCATCAACAACCAAAAGCTATCACCCCTCCCAGATGCTGCAATCGCTCCCACCAGCCTTCAACACATTCACTGGGAGCCAAAACCACCCCCTTTTCAGGCGCCTCAGAAGTAGCCTCCAACTCAACAGACTCATACCTACAGAGCAGCATCTTAACAGAGACTCTTGGGCACAGCTCACAGTCTTGAACAGGGTGTCACGCACAGCTGCAGCTACTGTGCGCCATAGTACCCTGCATACACCACCCCCTGCTGCTGCTGCCCTGCCCCCTGCTGCTGCTGCAGCTGTGGTGTTACAGGGTAGCTCGGCCGCCCCGCAGCCCCTCCTGCTGCTGCTGCGCCAGGCTGGGGGGAAGCTTCCCCAGCGCCGCCTTTCCCTCCCTGCTGCTGCCCCTGTAGCTGCGCCTGCCCCTGCATCTGCCCCTGAATCTGCCCCTGCATCTGCCCCTGCGCCTGCCCCTGAGCCTGTGCCTGCAGCGGGTAGTAAACCCCCCCTTGCGGCGCAACACCCGCTTGCACGTATCCGCCCTGCGCAGGCACTGCCCCCTGGGCCGCATAGTAGCCCTGCGCGGGCGCCGCTTGCGCGGGGTAACCCTGGGGGGAGGGCGCAGCAGGCGCAGGCTGCAACTGCGCCGCTTGTGGGGCGGCGGGGGGGGCTGCGAGAGTTGGGGCGGCAACAGCAGGGGCTACGTACACAGGCTGCTGTTGGTAACCAGCTGCGACCTGCTGGTAACCACCTGCGGGCTGCTGGTAACCAGCCGGGGCCTGTTGTTGGTAGCCAGCTGCGGCTTGCTGCTGGTAACCAGCTACCTGCTGCTGGTACGCGGCGGCGGCGGGCGCTTGCTGGTAGTACTGCGCTTGCAGCGGAACTTGTCCCTGCGCCTGCGCCTGTGCCTGCGCCTGCGCCTGCACCTGTGCCTGGGCCTGTGCTTGCGCTTGCGCCTGAGCCTGCGCCTGCTGCGCGTACACGTCCGCCACCTGATACACCTGCTGCTGCTGCGGAACCGCCTGGAACTGCTGCGCCTGCGCCTGCTGCGCGAACGCGGCGGCGTAAGCGGCGGCTTGCGCGTCCCCCCCATAAAACACCATCTGCGGATACCCCTGCTGCTGCTCCGCCTCCGCCACCCCTGGTAGCATCATTAGCCCCGGCTGCTGCTGTTGCTGCTGCTGCAGCTGCTGCTTGCCTCTGTTTTCGCCGGCGAGCTTGCAAAACACCTGATGCCCGTGAATGATCTTATTCGGCTCCTGCAGAACATTCTGCGCACCTTCCGCGGTCTTAAAAACGAAGATCGCGTACCCGCGACTCTTCCTCGTGCTCTTATCAAATCCGATCGGCCCCTCCTCGATATCTCCGTACTGCGAGAAGAACGACAGCAGCTGCTCTGAAGACAGCTCCACGTGGACGTTCCCGACGAAAATCTTCCGCGCCGCCACGTCAGCACTCGCCGAGCCGCCGCCCGGGCCGAGCGTCGCCAGCTGGCACACGACCATTCGTCCGTCGACGAGCTTAGAGGGCTCCTCCAAGGCGCGAATGGCGCCGCGCAGCGAGCGGTAGGTGACGAAGCCGAAGCCGCGCGAGCGACCCGTCCCCTTCTCCTTGATGATCTGCGCGCACCCAGGGAGGCGGGGAGGGCGGGGAGACGGGATAAACGCGGGAAACGAAGCGGAACTTGAGATGCATCGTATGCGACAGCGTTTACTCTCAGCAACTCGACACCCTGAAAATCGGATCCTGCTCGGATAAAAACTCGATCCGCCCTCTTGAAATCTGATCTTGCCTTCTCACGGGCCGATCTCCTGCCATCCTGCCATCAAGGTCTCAACATATGCATGATACGGGCTGAAACCGTGCCCTCTCAAAGCCTAGTCGCTTCATCCTCCCCATCCTCCCCATCCTCCCTACCTGAAGGTCCTCCACGTCGCCGAAGGACACGAAGATTCGGCGAAGCGTCTCGTTGGTGGTGTTGAAGTCGAGTCCGCGCACGAAGATTCGGCGCTGCTGCGAGTCGCGACCCACGATCTCCATGATCGCGTCGGCGACGGCGCTGTGCGACATCGCCGCGCTCACGAGCGCTTCGCGAACGTCGCCGTCCTTCATGACGTCCACGAGCATGCGCGCCTGATGCGCCGTGAGCGCCGCGGGCGGGTCCTCGAACCTGGTGTGGTGACGACCGGAGCCTGACTCGCCGTTGCCATCCTTTCCTTCCGCTTTGCGTTTCTTCGAATCCTCCATCGCCATTGCCGATAAACCCGCTTCTGAACGACGCGGGGAGCCTAAATCTAACCAGGCTATCGACTATCTAGCGATTTCGATACCTAACCGGCTAAAGAAAGGCGATCTACGGGTATTCCTGTTCTGGGCGTTGATAGCAGGAAGATGAGACTACGCAAAACCCTCCCCAGATCTAGCTTGGAATTGCTTTCTTGTCAAAAGCGGGTTCTGGAACATCAAGGTGTTTTGGAACATCAAGGTGTTTTGGAACATCAAGGGCGCGGTACAAGAGCTGCTTCAAAGCCTTTGAACTTCAGGAGTATATTTTTGGTTCAGATCTGAAATGCTCACAGTGTGCGAATTTTTGTTGCAGCACCATGCGACAGCGTACAGCACCGTGCAAAACCAGTGTAATTTGTATATGCATATGAGCACTCGCACAACAGACGATCTTGGGAGTTCGTCGCCGAACGGTAGGAACTCGAGAATGAATGCCTCGGATCATGATTGCTGCGATGTGTGAGCTGTTTCTGGATCAATTTCATGAGTCTGTGGTCTGCGTTGCGGTTCAAAGCGGTAAATTGAAAAACACATGGGGGTTTGGAATTTGACTGCCATAGTGTCGCGCGGCAATTTCCAACGCTCATATGTTTTCCCCTCCCCCCACAGCTCTAACGGTCATTGTTGTCCCTTGGCTCGCTCACCAGCACGGAGTTTCGTTCTATAGCATTTACGTCTGGAAGAGGAACAAGCGTTGGATGTGAATCTGTCAGCCATTCGCTGTTGCTGTCACGGCTGCTAAATACGTCTGCTGGTGCTTCCGTTGGAGCGTTTCGGTAGACTCGAACCTGACAAATCTCTCGAAAACGTTTGTGAACCTAACGAGCACTCGTACCACTCCATCTTCCAGGATTAATAAGGTTCGTGATGTGCCATGTGTAGAAGTCAAAGACTAGCAGGTGTGGTTAACTCTAAGATTATCGTGCAACGATGGTTTGAATCTTGATTATGCAGCAATGTAAACGACGATCACCAACATTTTCGCCAATCCTAATCACCGGCAATGTGCATCTGATCATGAAACGACCATGTCTCTCATGATTATCAACGATGTCAGTCGTTATCAGCACCGATGTCAATCATGAACACCAGCAATGTCATAAAATACCAACGCCGATGATTATGCAGCAATGTGACCATGATGCTCGGCGATGTCTGTAATAAACATCAGCAACGTCTATCTCGACCATCAGCAGCACCAACCTGGATCATCAGCAATATCCTGGATCATGATGCTCACGCAGCAGTGCCTCGGGAGTCGCAGCAAATCTGATCCCAAACCTCATTTATGTGCTCTCACAATTCGCAGATCGAGTTAGAAATTCGCTAATGATCCGTGACATGGACCCTTGCAGCAGGACAAAGTCACTGATCTCATCCAGAACTCCACCGATCAAGATTATCCTGAAGTTTGTGCGCATTTCAAGGAAATCGTTCATCTGGTGCGTTTTTTCTGCTTTCACCTACATATCTTATTCTCCATCCAGACAAGTGGTGTCGAGGTAGAGATGTCTAACGTCGTATGCAAGTTCTGTCAATGGTCAATTCAGGAAATGGATACCAACGAGACAGTGTCAGCAACAGAGTCTGCTATACTGCGTACGACCTACCGCAACGATACGACCAATCATGATGTTGGTAATGAAGTCATCTCATTTGAAGAGGTCGCCATACTGTTGAAGAATAAGGGGATCGACCTCAACATTGAATGTCTTCACGTCCTTCAGGTGCGGTGTTTCTGTAGTTGATTCGGCGGAGCGTCTCGTTGCAAGTATTTCAAGTTACAACTGGCTTTTCACAAGTGTTGAGGATTGCAGGGCGAGTTGGAGCGGGTTGCGACAATGAAACCAAAGGCACAGTGGTCTCATGAGGAGGGTTTGCTGGAGTACCTTGAGAAGGTGATTGGAACGAACAAGTACATCGAGCAGATCAAGGAGAAAGCCCAACGGTAACGTATTCTTGTATACGCATGTACGGATGGTGCAAGATTCGCATTCATTCTTCATCATTTGATCGTACTGCGTTTGTTTCTAGAGTAAGTACCACTAGCTCGCAGAAATGAATCACCCTGAATCCTATCATCATTAGGTTCTCCCTGTGGCTGAATGCCTCTGGTCCTTATTGTTGTGGCTCTCAGAGAACTTGACTTAGACTCGTCTGCTATTATCCTTGTTTGCCGGCTTCCTTGACTGCTTGCCTCCTTGTCTGCCTGCCTCTCTGCCTGTCCGTTTGTGTGCAGGCTTGAGGATCTGAATGAGAGAAGGGTGGGCTTCATGGAAAAAATGCGATTAGCGGAGAGAGAAAAGGTCCAGCTGGAGGTGAGTGCATAGATAGAGCAAGCATTATAGAGTACTCATAGAGATTGAACTCTGCGAGCAAGCATGCACTGAAGAAGGAGCTTGGAAGTTATGTAAGTAATGTCTCAAGTCCTTCCTGTTGCAGATGCCTCAACCTTAATCTCCATACCTTTCCTAGCCAAAGCACTTGGCTTGAGTTCCATTCCATCTGCTCCAGGAGCCAAAGAGAGCGCCTGTACCGGGATGGTCAAAGCTCCATACTTTGCAGATCAGTGCTTTCTGCATGCCGCAGAACAACATTAGTACTGGGATGCAGCATGTCCTATGGATTTCAAAGACCATTACGTTCGTTCCTACAGGATCTTCTTGATGCTCGTGTCACTCACTCTCCCTTTCCCACTCCGCATGAACTCTTCAAGCCATCTCTTTCGTTTCTACACGCAGTGAAGAGAGCAGCTTCAAGTGTTCCCATTGGAGGAGGCACAGCGAACGCAGCTGTGCATGACAGAGGCACACTATCTTTCCTGGCGCTGCACTTCATACTCCTCATCTCACCCACTTCCGTCTTCAATCAACCCCATGGCTTGCATGCCCTTCCCTCCAGGAGCACAAGAAGGCGGCTGAAGCTTTTCTGCTGAAGGAAGCGCAGCTCACCCAGCTGAACATGGCGGCAGTTTATTTGCAGCTGCAGGAGCGTGAGCAAACAATGAAAAGGTCTAGCAGGCTGGCCGCAGACCTTGAAAGGGTGATCGACACAGACAGGTGAGGCTGGGAGTTGTTGTGGGGTAGAAGGTTGGTGGGATGCGAGTTGAGATGTTCCTGATGCGGCAGAGCACTTAGAAATGTCATGGCTTCGGTACTTGTCCTGTCGTCATCCAGTACTGGATGGGTACTGGAAAGAGAGGTCGTATCCGACCATGAGTGTCTGAGCCCGCTGACTGTAGCACCGTTTGACGCAGGAAAACCGTTTTGATGCTTTCGGCAGAGTTGAAGTGCAAAGAACTCGAGTATGATAAATGCGCAAAGGAGTTTAAAGTGAGTCTGGGGGGCAGTGAGTAGCAAGGGAGTGGAAAGTTGGCCCAGAAAGATGGCTGATTTTTCAAGCTTAGCCTTGAGAGTTCCCCCTTGTGTGTGCTCCTAATGTTGCAAGCTTTCTTGACAGGCGGTCATTCCAGAGCTGAAGGCTGCCAATAAAGAGCTCAACGCACTGGCGAAGAAGTTGCCTGCCTGCAAGACAGGCAAGGTGGGTGGGTGACTGAACAATGGGGATGAAATTTTTGAGTAGGATGAAAAGGTCCGGATGTTCCGCATCTTGCGGGTAAGAGCAGATGCGCCAGTACGAGGTTTAGATGAGAGGATAAATCTGTAGAATATGTGCTCTGTGGTACTGAAATGACCTGTCCATAACATATCCACATGCCAGACGCTCACTCACACTTACTCACACGGCAACCACTATATTTTCTGTCCTCGTTGCATCTGCAGGAGAACAAACAACCCAAGCAAGACAAGAGCCCGAGCCACTCTATAGGGGGCGTGAGCAGCAGAGGCACGAGCAGTAAAGTTACGAGCAGCAGAGGCATGAGTAGCAAAGGCATGAATAGGAAGGGAAGCAGCACGGAGGACAAAAAACTTTTTCTGCAGATGCATATAGTGGATGAGAAGCGCAAAAGGTTGAAACAGGTGTGTCTGTCGAGGAAGGTTTGTAGACGGCTCTGGGAGTTACGCGACAGAGCCCTTGGGAAAGTGACGCATTGAAATATTACCATGCAATGCAAGCTCACACGCTTATCCTTTCCCTCGTCCTTACCACTTTTCCATCCCTGCCACTCTTCCTGCCTGCTATGTCGTCTTACGTTTATGCCTGCATAGGCAGAGCAGAGGGCTGCTACAGGGAGGGAGCTAAGCAAAAATCACCACCTTTTCCAACTCCCCGCATCCCCCTCCCCTGGTTACGCCTGTACTAGCAGGCAGTGTGGTGCAGGCAGGAGGAGTGGCTCCTCAAGGCAAGGAAAATGACTCTGAGGTCACCACTTGATCCTGCTCCTGCATCCCCCTCCCCTGGTTGCACCTGTGCTGGCAGCTAATGAAGCGCAAGGGTGTCGAGTGCCTTGACAGGAGAAGGGAGATACGTGCAGTTCTTAGCCAGTCGGAGGAAACCTTATTGCGAGCGGTGAGATGGGGCAGGGCAGGTGAGGTGGGCGCAGGGGAGGTGAGTGGGGCGTGGGGGAGATGAGATAGCCGCAGGGGAGGTGATATAGGCGCACGGGGGAAGGGAAGATTTTCCAGGTGAGGGCCATGAAGAGGGATCTGGGTAGGTGCTTGAATTTGTTCAGGGCCGAATGTATATCTTATACGTGCATTGGGCTCTGCTTCCTTTCCTGCAATTCACACTGGAAGCACACACACACACTCACATTCCGTGTGTCCTCACGCACCTTCCCCAACTATTTTTCTGTTTCCGTGGTCAAGTGATTCTCCACGCACATTCCTTGTGAGCGGTTTGCTGTGTAAGCATGCAGGGGGAGGGCAAGGTTGATAAAGTTAAGCATTTAGAATTTGCGAAAGGGAAATTGGCATCATGAACTAAGCTCATCTTTCTCTCTTGCCATTCCATTGGAAAATGACAGTATCCCTACTCTAACCCTGAGATTATGCCTTGCTATGAGTTCCACTTTGCTCATCCTCTTTCTTCACCCACACACCTTTGCGTTCTTCCGTTGGTCTCCAAACGGTCAGAAGAAGGGACTTTCACAGCTGGAGGAGTTCAGTCGCATTCATCAAGTGAGTGTGGACCATTCACGCCTGGCGAGAAATGAGCTCAAGTCCCTGGGGAAGCACCTCTCATGCCAGATCTCAAAGTGAGTCCGTAATGCCAGCTCTCTGACTTTGCTCGCTACTCTGAGCTGTCCTCATTTTTTTCTGCCCTCTGCTCGTTACTCTTAAGCGTTTATGCACTGCTACACCTGAGTCTCGAAAGGAGCTCCATTAGAAACCCTGAAAGCGAGTGTGTGTGGGTATGGATAAGACCGGCCTTCCTCGCCCATCACAGGTGTTTTTGAGCTGTATTTTCTCCCCTCTTTTTTGGCAGCATGCAAGAAAAGCGCGTGTCAGACGAGGATATGGAGGAGGCATGCCTTCCTCACGCTCTCAACGAAGTTCTGGGCGAGTGGTTAGAGGCGGCAGGTGGGGATGCAGTTCTTTCTGAAGAAGTGGCTGAGGCTGAGGCTGCAGAAAGTGTGGTTGAGGCTGCAGAAGGGTCTGAGGCTGCAGAGGGTGTGGTTGAGGCTGCAGAGGGTGTGGTTGAGGCTGCAGAGGGTGTGGTTGAGGCTGCAGAGGGGAGTGAGGCTGTAGAGGGGATTGAGGCTGTAGAGGGGAGTGAGGGTGCAGAGGGGAGTGAGGCTGTAGAGGGGAGTGAGGCTGTAGAGGGGAGTGAGGGTGCAGAGGGGAGTGAGGCGCAATGCCAAGTAATTGAGCCTGCAGCAGACGCATCCGAAAAAGTGATGCAGAAACTGGGAAGGCTGCTGTGCTGGCTGTGCAGTAACTGCATGAGCGCAGGAGCCAGCTACGATGAGGTGCTGACAAAGCACGAGTCCCTGGGAGAAGAGCTCAAGGCGCTCTGGGAAACGGTTGACATGAGCTACATTGACGAGTAAGTGAGAGCTGTGAGCATGCAGGTGGGGTAAGTGCGGGTGTGATTGGATGAGTGAGTGTGAGTGTGCCAGTAAGGAGGTTGTACTGTGCAAGCATGTGTGTGCATGAAAGGAGGTAGAGACTCGATGTGTACACTGATAGGTCCTGTTTTTACGAATATAGTGCTCTGAGAGTGATGCAGTCTGCTGTGATACCACTCTCTTACTTAACAAGAGGGCTTGAAGCAGAACGCACTACATATCAACTGCAATCCTATTTTTATCTTCTGAACTTGCTCAGGTACCACAAACAAGATGACGCCTTTTTCGAGGCGTTCTTTGAAGCAACAGATGTGACACCTGAGAGGGATGCTGTGAAGCAGGAGCACAAGGCCCTGATAAGGCGTCGGCAGGCAGAGTTTACAGCAGGCCTTGATGCTATCAGGACGCGGGTGAAGGAGAACTACCAGATTATGGCGCCAGGTGGCGATGCTGACCTGGCACCTGTTGACCCGCGTGACCCGTTCAGCCAGGGGATTCGCTTCTCTGTGTGCCCGCCACAGCAGCAGTGCTGGAGGAACGTTGCCGACCTTGATGGAGAAGACCAGGTGAGAGCGGCCCTTTTGTCCCATGGCTGTGCCCGTCCATTTCTAGCAGCCCTTTTTATGTTGGACCAGGCCATTCTAAGGGGTCAGTCCGTTCTCGACTTCAAGGAAATGCATGCATCTAAGTTTTTTTCAAAAGCATTGCAAAACAGAGGCGTGCATCAAATGGAATAAATGTGTCTCATCGCATCACATCACACCATTCCTCCGCAGGCACTCAGCTCCTTGGCGTTGCTGTTGGCAATCCACCTGTTGAAGACAGACTCGTCCCTTAATACCATTGATCTTAATATTGCCATGGGTATGTCCTCTGAAACCATGGTTCTGGTAGTTCGTGGTAGGTGCTGGTAGGTGCTGGAGGGTCCTGGCACCAGTGCCTGTTACTGCTTGCATGATTGGTATCGCGAACTGGCAGAATGCATTCTAGATTCCACATCTCGCCCACACGCACTCATCTCAACCCTAACCCTCTAAACTCCCAGCTCACCCTCTCCAACATACACCCCTACCCTGTTTTCTGCAGCCTTCAAGAACACGTCCATTCTGGCTGAATACATGGAGCGGCATGCCACTCAGTACAAGAACACACCTGTGTGACCTAGCATGAACCCCAACCCAATTTCCTCTAGCCATTAAGAGCATGTTCATTCTGGCTGAATGCATGGAGCAGCATGACACAAGCACATGAGGACACAAGCACCACCAGCCAGTCACTGCAGGAACAGCCTGAGGAGAGTTCCGCCGCAGCCCTGGAGGGTGGAAGTTGCAGCAGTGGCACTGGCCAGCTTTGCAGTTCTGAGGACCAGACCCGTCTTCCCAGCTGAGTACATGAAGCACTTACAAGGCCAGAGCACTAGGGCGTTATGCACAGGAATGCAGTAGCAGTGGCACCAAGTCCAGGGCACTCTGGTGGTTTGTCCTTGTTGGAACTTGGAACGATTGTGGCAATTACTGACCAAGTGCCGTATAAGGGTACATTCCGCTCTGGACATGTCCCAATCGATTCCACCGCTCTGCATCTTATTACACCGAATTACACCCTAGTTTCAAACATTGTCAAAATTTTCGCGTCTCTGGTTTAGTTTGGTTCGGAGCGGTGGAATCGATTGGGACATGTACGATTGGGACATGTCCAGAGCGGAATGTACCCTAATAGTAGGACGAGACAACAAGCCAGGGAAACATAAAACATAATGCATGCAAGCTACTGACAAGGATGAGCAAGCGACGCATAGCTGTGATCATTGATCTTCATTGGATTTTTGCAGAGGGGGGGCATGTGATGGTGTGGATGGGGCACAGGGGTTGCCAGAAAGGACGAGAGACCTGTCGTGGGATAGTGGGGCATGCATGGGACGAAAGGGGTGAATAGCATGTTGAGAGTGTATGGGATGGGAGGGGTGAGAGTCATAGGGAGAGTGCATGGGATGATGTAGAACGATGCCCAAAGGGACCATTCTAGAATCTGAAGTGCATCAAAGAAAATTACACACATGCAGAGACATATAGCAGTTGCACAAGGGATGTTGTGAGGTGGTAATGTGGTGTTGAGAGATGGTTGTGAGAGGGAGGTGCAATGCATATTTGCTCGTGCCCTAAATCAAGGACTCGCTCACTTATTAAAGGTGCCGAAGTGAGAGGTTGTGGGAGAGAAGAGGCATGGCATGCAATGGGGTGTGAAATGCAATGGGATGTGAAATGCAATGGGGTGTGAAATGCAATGGGGTGTGAAATGCAATGGGATGTGAAATGCAATGGGATGTGAAATGCAATGGGATGTGAAATGCAATGGGTAATATTTGATCGTGTCCTCTTCAGTATGACTCACTTGAGGTGTGGAAGGGCGGACGTGAGGTGGAGAGGAGAGGCGGTTGTGGGAGAGGTGTGCAACCAACCCAGTGAGTGTGGTGTGGTACTGATTGTTCATGCTCTCTGTTTGACGCACTCACGTGAGGTGTGGGAGGGCGGAAGTGAGGTGGAGAGGCGGTTGTGGGAGAGGTGTGGCATGCAATGAGTGTGTTACATGCCCTCCTGCCCTCTATACGCATCACTCACTTCAGGTGTGGAAGGGCGGAGGTGAGGTCGAAGGGAGGGGAGGAGAGGCGGTTGTGGGAGAGGTCTAGATGGCGGAGGGAGGTGAGGGAGGAGAGCGATTCAGGGAGAGCTTCCAGGCTGCAAAGGGAGGGAATTGGGAGAGACGGTTGTGGGAGAGGGGGTAGGGAGGACAGAAGGGACAGGTGGGTCATTCATAGGAGAGGCGGTTGTGGGAGAGGTCGAGATGGCGCAGGGTGGTGAATGGGAACACTTTTGAGCAGGCGGTATCTGAACCACTAAACCAGGCACGGTTAGCGACTGAGCAGGCGCCTCAGAAGTGTTCTCACCCGTTGTGCGCGAGAGTGAGAGAGGTGAGGCGCGGCAAACGGGAGAGGGCAACGCCCAAGCGACATATGCAGGGCTCCGTGACCTGGTGAGGAGGGGATGGAGAGAAAGAGAGTGGATAGGAGGGTTGGTGCAGCGCAAATCCTCACCTTGTCTCTCACCCGCCCCACCTTGTCCGCCCCACCTCGCCCCACCTCGCCCCAACTCGCCCCACCTCGCCTCACCGCACCTCACCTGAAGGCATCTGAGGTTGGTGCAGCGCAGGTCGTCACTGCCCCTCACCAAATAACCCCTCCGCCCCACCTTATGTCACCTCGCCTCACCTTGGGGCACATGAGGTTGGTGCAGCACAGACCACCCACTCGCCACATCGCCCTACCTCGCCCCACCTCGCCCCATCTCGCCCCACCGCACCTCACCTTGGGGCACATAAGGTTCGTGCATTGCAGATCGTCACTGGCAGTTAAGTCCAGATGCTGCTGACATGGCATGTGGTGGCGGGTGGGGAGTGGGGGGTAAGGGTGATGGACATGGAAGAGGGTGAGGGAAGGAAGTGTGGAGAAGAAAGAGGCTGGAGCGGAAGGATTGATATGCGAGCAAAGGAGAGAGGGGGCAAAGGGCGCAGTGGGAGCACTGGGGGAATTGGGGGCATTGGAGGCATTGCGGGCAAAGGGGGAATTGAGGGTATCGGGGGCAGTGGTGGGGGAGGGGCATTGGGAGCATTGGGAAGGAAGTGAGAAGCGGAGCAAGGGAAGACAAGACACAACATGTGCGTGAGGAGGGAGGCGGGAGGGAGGCTGGGGAAAGGTGGAGGGAGGTAGGGGAGGTAGGGCGAACGGGGGAAAATGGCGGGGAGAAGGGAGGTAGTGGGGTGGTGGAAAAGGGGAGGGAGGGGACAGTGAGGGGAACGGGAGCAGAGGGAGGGAGATGGGATCCGTAAATGAGACAAGAGTGAGGCATAGCAGCACTACCTCACAAGCTCCCCTCCCTGCTCCCCTCGCTGCTCCCCTCACTGTCCCCTCGCTGCACTGCACCTCACACGTTAAAGTTACCAGCTTTCCATCCCGTCCTGCACTCACCTCAACAGTCGCCGCGTTTCGCAGGGCAACAGACAGCGAGTTCGCCCGCTTCGCCGCTTCGCCATCTCGTCGCCAACCGGCGCCGTCGTCGTCCCGCGAGTCGCAGCGACCATCAATGCTCGCCGCGCCCTCTGCTGCCATCGTCGACGCATCAACCGGCCGCGTCGCGACGCCCTCTGCTGCCCCACCATCGGGCGCCATCGTCAAGACGTCACCCCGCGGGTCGCAGCGCCCGTCAATGCTCGCCGCGCCATCTGCTGCCCCTCCATCTGGCGTCATTGTGGCCGCATTTATTGGTCGCATGGAAGCATGCGAAGCCGAATCACCCGCGGGGTTCACCGAAACGCGATCTCCGAATTGCGAGATCGAGACTGAAACGCGATTCCGGTTCTCGCCACTCCACGACGAGCCGAACGGATTTATCTCGCGGCGGTCGATATCGCCGCACGTTGCACCCGCACTCTCGTTCCCCCTCGCGTCCCCCATCGCTTCCCCCCTCGCGCCGACCCGCTCATTCGCTGCTTGCGCGCATACAGCATCGTCCGCGCGGGCATCGCGTGACGCTCCGCTCCGCGCGGCCGCCGCGAAATCGCCCTCAAGAGCTCGAGTGATTCCGCGCCGCTGCAGCAGCGACGCAGGGAGAGGATGGGGAATGAAACGCGAGTGGAATAACATCGTCCGAGGATAAACCACATAAGAGTCAAGGGCTCAATTTATAAAGCTTCTAAAAGTTTAGTTATTTTAATTCTGGTGTTAATCGTGGCCCATTAGCTCAGTTGGTTAGAGCGTCGTGCTAATAACGCGAAGGTCACAGGTTCGAAACCTGTATGGGCCAGAATTTTGCGAGTCTCACACACAAATGTGCCCTCCTGGGGTCTCACTGCTACCATGACTACCAGGTGCTTCGTTTGTCTTCGTTCGACTGACGAGGCGCGCGGCTAGTTTGTACCCGCGCTCACTGACTCGCACCGAACTGAACCGAAGGGGTGCCCCGCTTCTTCAACTCGTACGAACACGATCTTGGAAGGTCCTCTTCGTTTCAGAAATCCTCCTCCTATGGTTACCCTAGTTACCAACTTTTACTAGAAATGATTACCTGCCGGCTGACTCTCCTTGTCTCACGGTACATAGTACGCTACATAGTACTACTACCACCACGAGTCTGAATCATGCGCAGTACCACGCCGGAAAATCGCTTTCCCAAGCCCGCCGCGTCGCGTTCTGCAAATGACGTCGCACCTTGCATTCTCCTTCTCGCGGCCCTCACGCTCGCTGCCGGCGCCGCCGCGTGCTCCCTTTCCAGCGATACGACTATCAATAGTATTAGCTATCCGCTGTCGCTCCGCGATGCCCCGGCACGTCCGTACGAGCAGCGCATGCTGTCGCGCGCTCGACCCAGCCGCGCGCGACGATCGCTCTTAAAGCGCGGCGCGACCGCGCTCGGTTTCAGAGCGCCCGACGCGCTCGCTGCAAGGCACGTCGTTCTAGCGGACTTGCAATGTGAGTCGGTCAAACTCGGTCAAACTAGCCAGTCGGTCAAACGCGCGCGCTGCAAGGCCCGTCGTTCTAGCGGACTCGCAATGTGAGTCGGTCAAACTCGTTCAGCCAGTTGAGGCTTATAGCGAGCTTCCCATACCTACCCCCCATCCCAAGCGACGTATCCAACCATTCCGAGCCACATGCCCTCCCATTCCGAGCCACATGTCCTCCCATTCCGAGCCACATGCCCTACCATTCCGAGCCACATGCCCTCCCATTCCGAGCCACATATCCTCCCAACCCGAGCCACATATCCTCCCAACCCGAGCCACATATCCTCCCATCCCGAGCCACACAAATCCTCCCATCCCGAGCCACATATCCTCCCATTCCGAGCTAGAGCTCTCATGGGCAGACAGAGTATCACGAGCGCACAGGCCTGTCCAGGCCTGGAGAAACGGGCCTGTGCGCCCGTCCAGGCCTGCCATCCATTTCCCCACGCCTCCTTCAGCTGCAGCAGCCCCGCTATGACGGCAGCGCCTCCCCGCTGCTGCAGCTGAAGGTGACTTTTTGACTCAAAAGTCACCTCGCACAGGCGCGTCCAGGCCTGCCTTTCATTTCCCCGCTATGACAGGCGCGTCCAGGCCTGCCTTTCATTTCCCCGCTATGACGCCAGTGAAGGCGCTGCTGCAGCTGAAGGAGGCGTGGGGCGTTTGGAAAAACAACAGCAACGCCAATACGGCGTGCCCCCCCCCTCACCCTCCTCCCCTCCCGCTTCCCCCCTGTGCCGGCAGTGAAGGTGCTGCTGCAGCTGAAGGAGGCGTGGGGCGTGTGGGAAAGCAACAGCAACGCCACCACGGCGTGCTCTGCATGGGATGGCGTCTCTTGCAGCCCCAACGGGCTCGTCGTCGCCCTGTGAGTCTCGTCGCCCTGTGAGTCTCGTCGCCCTGTGGGTCTCGTTGCCCTGTGAGTCTCGTCGCCCTGTGAGTCTCATTGCCCTGTGAGTCTCAGCCTAGTCTAGGCCACCAGGCAACGTATCGCCCCCCGGTATATCCCCTGTTACCCCTCATTGGCCCTATGCACTCTCCGTGCACTCACTGTGTATCAATGTTCCACCCTTCCATTGCCTGCTCTGCTTGGAATAATAATCATGTACTGAGATGTGGGCTGGATGGGCTGAATGTTACTATGTGCATGTGGGAGCATGGATTGAGTCGCATTCCGGATCGGGAGGGGGAGGGGTTGAAAGTGGAGGATGTGGGTGGTGGGATGGGGGACGACTGGATACTGGGGAAGGGAACTGGGGTGGGAGGTGGGGGAGGAATGGGAGCTGGTGATGCGTGCGTGCATGCATGCGTGTGTTGGCTGGTGGCAGGGATTCAAAGAAGTTCGTCGAAGTGGATCCTCCGGCCACTGGCTCCATACCTGCTTCCATCACTGCTCTCGCCGCTCTGCAATACCTGTCCGTCCCCACCCACCCACCCACTCACCCACTCACCCACCCACCCACCCACTCACCCACCCACCCACCCACCCACCCACTCACCCACCCACCCACCCACTCACCCACCCACCCACCCACCCACCCACTCACCCACCCACCCACCCACTCACCCACTCACCCACCCACCCACCCACTCACCCACCCACCCACCCACTCACCCACCCACCCACCCACCCACTCACTCACCCACCCACCCACCCACCCACCCACTCACTCACCCACCCACCCACCCACCCACCCACCCACCCACCCAACTCCTCCCTCCACCACATCCACCTTGCATCCATTTTTGCTTTTGCTGAGCTGAATCCTCCCCCCACTGGCTCCATACCTGCCTCCATCCATCACTGCTCTCGAATCCCGGCAATACCTGTCCGTCCCACCCACCCATCCTCTCCTTTCACCATACCTTTCTCTCGAATGAATCTTCCAGCCACTGGCTCCATACCCGCCTCCATCACCACTCTCGCCTCCCTGCAATATCTGTCCGTCACCTCCTACCCACCCACCCTCTCCCTCCACCATGCCTTTCCTTCGCTTGCCATCTACTTTTGCTCCGTTCTTCCCCCCACTGGCTCATACCCGCCTCCATCATCACTCTCGCCTCCCTGCAATGAGATGATAGGTCTCAAGGCTCTTTCTTGATTTCCCATTGCCTTCTCCACTGTTGTTCCTGCGCCCTCCCATCGCATCCCATCCCATCCCATCCCATCCCATCCCATCCCCTCCCATCCCATCCCATCCCATCCCATCCCATCCCATCCCATCCCATCCCATCCCATCCCATCCCATCCCATCCCATCCCCTCCCCTCCCATCCCATCCCATCCCATCCCATCCCATCCCATCCCATCCCATCCCATCCCATCCCATCCCATCCCATCCCATCCCATCCCATCCCATCCCATCCCATCCCATCCCATCCCATCCCATCCATTCCCGTCCCGTCCCCTCCCATCCCATCCCGCCCCGTCCCGTCCCATCCCCTCCCCTCCCCTCCCGTCCCATCCCCTCCCATCCCATCCCATCCCATCCCATCCCATCCCATCCCATCCCATCCCATCCCATCCCATCCCATCCCATCCCATCCCGTCCCGTCCCGTCCCGTCCCATCCGCTCCCCTCCCCTCCCATCCCATCCCATCCCATCCCATCCCCTCCCATCCCATCCCATCCCATCCCATCCCATCCCATCCCATCCCATCCCATCCCATCCCATCCCATCCCATCCCATCCCATCCCATCCCATCCCATCCCATCCCATCCCATCCCATCCCATCCCATCCCATCCCATCCCATCCCATCCCATCCCATCCCACAGCGATCTGACCTTCACGAGTCTGGAGGGGCCCATTCCATCCCTCGCCACCCTCACCGGCCTCACCCACCTGTTAGTGCCGCTCCCATCCACCGCTCGCTCCCCTTTACTCCTCTGCACCCCTGATCCTGTTCTCACCCACCTGTTAGTGCCGCCCTTCCATGGATGATGGCTCCTAACCAAAGCAGCTTCCTCACTATGCCCATCCACCGCCCTTCTTCACTCCTCTGGACCCCGCCATCCTGTTCTCACCCACCTGTTAGTGCCGCCCGTCCATGGCTCCATGGCTTTGAACCAGGGCGGTTCACTGTTGGACTAGACCCAACCCAACCACTACGCCCATCCGTTGTCCCCTTTCATTTCGCTGCGCCCCCTTTTCCTTCTAATGCCCATGTTGGGCGGTTCATTTCGCTGCACCCCCTTTCCCTTCGATTTCCTGCTCAATCCTTGTTCTCAGCCATGTCTCATCATGACTGGAGTCATTTAGTGGTTTTTGAGGCGCCTCAAAAACCACTTCAATGCACCCCCTTTCCCTTCGGTTCCCATTTTCCGTTGAATGTGCCACGTGCACCTGCGTGCGTTCCATTGCTGCATGCATGCCACGTGTTTCATTGCTGCATGCATGCCACGTGTTTCATTGCTGCATGCATGCCACGTGTTTCATTGCTGCATGCATGCCACGTGTTCCATTGCTGCATGCATGCCACGTGTGGCTGCATCTTGTCAGAGCGATTGGACTGGATGGCAGCAGGCTCACCGGCACTCTGGACGGACTGGCCTGGCTCTCCTCCCTCACCAACCTGCGAACACTGTACGCCCCCAAAAAATATTGTATGTTCTGTGAACACTGTACGCCCCCAAAAAACACTGTATGTTCTGCGAACACTGTACGCCCCCAAAAAACATTGTATGTTCTGCGAACACTGTACGCCCCCAAAAAACACTGTATGTTCTGCGAACACTGTACACCCCCAAAAAACACTGTATGTTCTGCGAACACTGTACGCCCCCAAAAAACACTCTATGTTCTGTGAACACTGTACGCCCCCAAAAAACACTGTATGTTCTGCGAACACTGTATGCCCTGCGAGCACTGTACGCCCTGCAAACACTGTATGCCCTGCAAGACCGTACGCCCTGCAAGCACTGTACGCCCTGCAAACACTGTTAATCCTGCAAGCTGGCAATGTCATTGTCACTCTGCATTCCACTTTGCCAGCCACGCTGGCAATGCAAGAAATGTTAATTCTGTTAAAGGCACGATGGCATTTCTTGTCAGCCCTGCAAGCTAGCAATGTCATGTCACTCTGCATTCCACTTTGCCAGCCAGCCACACTGCATGCGACTTCGCTCCAGCATCTTTTCCACGGCTCTCCCTCCCTCCTCCCCCTCCCAATGCCTCACTTCCCTCCCATGCCTCACTTCCTCCCATGCCTCACTTCCCTCCCATGCCTCACTTCCCTCCCATGCCTCACTTCCCTCCCATGCCTCACTTCCCTCCCATGCCTCACTTCCTCCCATGGCCTCACTTCCCTCCCATGCCTCACTTCCCTCCCATGCCTCACTTCCCTCCATGCCTCACTTCCCTCCCATGCCTCACTTCCCTCCCATGCCTCACTTCCCTCCCATGCCTCACTTCCCTCCCATGCCTCACTTCCCTCCCATGCCTCACTTCCCTCCCATGCCTCACTTCCCTCCCATGCCTCACTTCCCTCCCATGCCTCACTTCCCTCCCATGCCTCACTTCCCTCCCATGCCTCACTTCCCTCCCATGCCTCACTTCCCTCCCATGCCTCACTTCCCTCCCATGCCTCACTTCCCTCCCATGCCTCACTTCCCTCCCATGCCTCACTTCCCTCCCATGCCTCACTTCCCTCCCATGCCTCACTTCCCTCCCATGCCTCACTTCCCTCCCATGCCTCACTTCCCTCCCATGCCTCACTTCCCTCCCATGCCTCACTTCCCTCCCATGCCTCACTTCCCTCCCATGCCTCACTTCCCTCCCATGCCTCACTTCCCTCCCATGCCTCACTTCCCTCCCATGCCTCACTTCCCTCCCATGCCTCACTTCCCTCCCATGCCTCACTTCCCTCCCATGCCTCACTTCCCTCCCATGCCTCACTTCCCTCCCATGCCTCACTTCCCTCCCATGCCTCACTTCCCTCCCATGCCTCACTTCCCTCCCATGCCTCACTTCCCTCCCATGCCTCACTTCCCTCCCATGCCTCACTTCCCTCCCATGCCTCACTTCCCTCCCATGCCTCACTTCCCTCCCATGCCTCACTTCCCTCCCATGCCTCACTTCCCTCCCATGCCTCACTTCCCTCCCATGCCTCACTTCCCTCCCATGCCTCACTTCCCTCCCATGCCTCACTTCCCTCCCATGCCTCACTTCCCTCCCATGCCTCACTTCCCTCCCATGCCTCACTTCCCTCCCATGCCTCACTTCCCTCCCATGCCTCACTTCCCTCCCATGCCTCACTTCCCTCCCATGCCTCACTTCCCTCCCATGCCTCACTTCCCTCCCATGCCTCACTTCCCTCCCATGCCTCACTTCCCTCCCATGCCTCACTTCCCTCCCATGCCTCACTTCCCTCCCATGCCTCACTTCCCTCCCATGCCTCACTTCCCTCCCATGCCTCACTTCCCTCCCATGCCTCACTTCCCTCCCATGCCTCACTTCCCTCCCATGCCTCACTTCCCTCCCATGCCTCACTTCCCTCCCATGCCTCACTTCCCTCCCATGCCTCACTTCCCTCCCATGCCTCACTTCCCTCCCATGCCTCACTTCCCTCCCATGCCTCACTTCCCTCCCATGCCTCACTTCCCTCCCATGCCTCACTTCCCTCCCATGCCTCACTTCCCTCCCATGCCTCACTTCCCTCCCATGCCTCACTTCCCTCCCATGCCTCACTTCCCTCCCATGCCTCACTTCCCTCCCATGCCTCACTTCCCTCCCATGCCTCACTTCCCTCCCATGCCTCACTTCCCTCCCATGCCTCACTTCCCTCCCATGCCTCACTTCCCTCCCATGCCTCACTTCCCTCCCATGCCTCACTTCCCTCCCATGCCTCACTTCCCTCCCATGCCTCACTTCCCTCCCATGCCTCACTTCCCTCCCATGCCTCACTTCCCTCCCATGCCTCACTTCCCTCCCATGCCTCACTTCCCTCCCATGCCTCACTTCCCTCCCATGCCTCACTTCCCTCCCATGCCTCACTTCCCTCCCATGCCTCACTTCCCTCCCATGCCTCACTTCCCTCCCATGCCTCACTTCCCTCCCATGCCTCACTTCCCTCCCGTCACCATGCAAACAAGCCGTGTCATTGTCACTCTGCATTCCTCTTTGCCATCCAGCCTTGCTCTGCTGCATGCCACATCGCTCCAGCATCTTATGCAAAGTCCCATGCTCCTATGCTTTCTTCCCCATGGCTTCTCCCATGCCTCACTTCCCTCCCATCACCCTCAGTCCTCTCTTATCACCCTCAGTCCTCTCTTATCACCCTCCCTTCCCTCTCACCATTCAGGAGTCTAGAATACTTGACGGCATTCACAGGGGACTTGTCCTCCCTGCACATTCTTTCTCACCTGGGGAAGCTTCAGCAGCTGTAAGCATTGCTGCAGCGCAAGAACATATCTTGCTCGCAGCATGCTCGTATACTTAACCTGCATGTCACCATTTGGCTTCATGTACCGACCATCCCCTAACTAGCAGTGGCAGGGCAGCGCATTTATTCTTGCTTACTACGTGTGCATGAGTGCAGCGAATTCAATGGGCTTAGACGATTTTTGAGATGCCTCAAAATACTCGCAAGTGGCATTGATAGTGCATCGATTCTTGCTTACTACGTGTGCATGAGCGCAGCTAACTCAATGGGCTTAGACGATTTTTGAGGCGCCTCGAAGTACTCGCAAGTTGCATTGATACTTCATGCATTCTTGCTTATCACACGTGTGCATGAGCGCAGAGAACTCAATGGGCTCAGGAGCGCCACAGGGGAAATACCCCGAGAGATTCAATTCTGGGTCGACTCAAGAGTCGACTGCTCACTGCGTTGTGTTCATTCCTTTGCTTATTACACGTGCATGCTCGCAGGGAACTGAATGGGCTTAAGAGCACCACAGGGGAGATACCCCGAGAGATTCGATATTCTGAGGCGACTCAAGAGTCATCTGCTTACTGCGTTGTGTTCATTCCTTTGCTTATTACACGTGCATGCACGCAGGGAGCTGAATGGGCTCAGGAGCGCCACAGGGGAGATACCCAGAGAGATTCAATACATGACTGCCCTCACTGGCCTGTAAGCCGGACATGACTACATATTTCTGCTTTTAGCTTGTCTATGTGACCTGCTCCTGCCTTCCTCCTGCAGTGAAACTTGAAGCACCCTGCTCCCCCTCCCCCCCTCTCCTCTCCCCCCCTCTCCGCTTGCTCCCTCCCTTCCCCCCCCCCAACCCCTCACCCTACAAGCAAGCAACAGCGTGCGTTTCTTCCCCAGGATCAATCACTCGACCCGAATTTCTGTCGACCCGACAGCAATTCGGGATACAAACTACCCACCCGACACCCAAGTGCCAGATTGGGTTTACAATCTTGGGATTCTGACCCGAAGTTGGGTATAAAATGGCCATTTGTTCTATGACCAGACAAAATTATCACCTGAAACTGTATCAATCCGTTCTTAGACAGCAATTTAATTCGATACCGTGTTTTACGGTAAATTCGGCTAAAAAGAAATCGTTTTTTCCCCCTGCTGTTGCCTCCTTCCTTGCAGGGGCTTAAACTATCTTCCTGCTCTCGAGTTTCCCGATTGGGTTACTCACCTCTCCAACCTTCACTACCTGTGAGCTATTACCCGCACCCGTCAATCACCGGTCGAATTTTCCACCATTTTCACCCGCCACATCCCCCACGAGGCACGAGGATAGCCACATGTGCCACCATGGCGTTTTGAGACGTCTCAAAACACTTCTGTTTGCACGGGAATAACCACATGTGCCACCATGGCGTTTTGAGTCGTCTCAAAACACTTCTGTTTGCAAGGGGAATAACCACATGTGCCACCATGGCGTTTTGAGACGTCTCAAAACACTTCTGTTTGCACGGGGAATAACCACATGTGCCACCATGGCGTTTTGAGACGTCTCAAAACACTTCTGTTTGCACGGGAATAACCACATGTGCCACCATGGCGTTTTGAGACGTCTCAAAACACTTCTGTTTACACGGGAATAACCACATGTGCCACCATGGCGTTTTGAGACGTCTCAAAACACTTCTGTTTGCACGGGAATAACCACATGTGCTACCATGGCGTTTTGAGACGTCTCAAAACACTTCTGTTTGCACGGGAATAACCACATGGGCCACCATGGCGTTTTGAGACGTCTCAAAACATTTCTGTTTGCACGGGAATAACCACATGTGCCACCATGGCGTTTTGAGACGTCTCAAAACACTTCTGTTTACACGGGAATAACCACATGGGCCACCATGGCGTTTTGAGACGTCTCAAAACACTTCTGTTTACACGGGAATAACCACATGTGCCACCATGGCGTTTTGAGACGTCTCAAAACACTTCTGTTTGCACGGGAATAACCACATGTGCCACCATGGCATGGCTGTGACTGGGCTTGTCTCGGTGCGGCAACTCTTGCCTTTTGAGGCGCCTCAAAAGACATCCCCCATGAGGCACAAGGATAAACACATGTGCCACCATGGCATGCCTGTGATGTGACTGGGCTTGTCTCATTGCGACAACTCTTGCCGGCCTTTCCCTTGCGCACGCTCAGGAATGTGGAGTCAGACAACCCCCACCACACCGGTTAGGATGGAGTTGACTTTTAAGTTGACTCAATAGTCAACTCAGTGCGGTCTCTTGCCGGCCTTCCCCTTGCGCGCAGGACTGTGGAGACGGACGATCCACACCGGCAGGGGCGATTGCTGAATGACGACATCTCTCAGCTCTCAGCTCTCACCAGTCTGTGAGTTGAGCGTGCGTGGGAGCGTTTACTCAAACTGAAAGGCGATGACATTCGTTACGGCACATTACAATCTGTTTTTGCCACATATAGTTGACAAAGTTGCATACATCCAAAGACACTCTTAAACAAACATTGAGCTCGACAATTGGCTCAGAAACGATTATTATCAGCACCATTCTAGCATCAATTGCGATGCATCATAAGTAAAGCAATACAGTACTCGCAAATGTAGCAGCCTGTTTTGGCGAAAGTTCGGCAACAAAAATACCGCTGAGAACATGACAATTTGTGCAAGATTTTGTATCCAGGGGTCACCCTGACTCATGTTTCGAATTCGAAGGGCTGCAGTAGCACTTTTGAGGCGCCTCAAAAGTCACCCTGACTCATGTTTCGAATTCGAAGGGCTGCAGTAGCAGAGTCAGGGTGACCCCTGGGATTCTGTATCCTTTCTGCATTGCCATGTCTATGTCGTAAAAAGCATTCGCGAGCGAGATCTGCCCTAATCCTGACGTCAGCAGCGTCCATGTGTTGTCTGCTTCCACGCTTTGCAGGTCCCTCTTAGGAAACAACCTGGAAGGCTATTTGCCCAAGACCTGGACCAATCTGGTCAACCTGCAGAAGCTGTGAGTCACTGCTTGCCATGTCATCCTATCTTATGTTTGTCATCCCAGTGGCCCTATGAACAACACAACCTTGTTTCGCCTCCCTTTTCCATCAGATCTCAGGACCAAGGACCCATTTTGTTTGAGGTTGATTTTGAGAATTTTCAAAATCAACCTCAAAAAAGAGAATTCTCAAAATCAACCTCAAACAAAGAGAATTCTCAAAATCAACCTCAAACAAAGAGAATTCTCAAAATCAACCTCAAACAAAGAGAATTCTCAAAATCAACCTCAAACAAAGAGAATTCTCAAAATCAACCTCAAACAAAGAGAATTCTCAAAATCAACCTCAAACAAAGAGAATTCTCAAAATCAACCTCAAACAAAGAGAATTCTCAAAATCAACCTCAAACAAAGAGAATTCTCAAAATCAACCTCAAACAAAGAGAATTCTCAAAATCAACCTCAAACAAAGAGAATTCTCAAAATCAACCTCAAACAAAGAGAATTCTCAAAATCAACCTCAAACAACC
Organism: Closterium sp. NIES-65; assembly: GCA_948144175.1. Taxonomy (NCBI): domain Eukaryota; kingdom Viridiplantae; phylum Streptophyta; class Zygnematophyceae; order Desmidiales; family Closteriaceae; genus Closterium; species Closterium sp. NIES-65. The sequence continues at coordinate 157,790 of CANXME010002139.1, forward strand.
AGAATTCTCAAAATCAACCTCAAACAAAGAGAATTCTAAAAATCAACCTCAAACAACGAGAATTCTCAAAATCAACCTCAAACAAAGAGAATTCTCAAAATCAACCTCAAACAAAGAGAATTCTCAAAATCAACCTCAAACAACGAGAATTCTCAAAATCAACCTCAAACAAAGAGAATTCTAAAAATCAACCTCAAACAACGAGAATTCTCAAAATCAACCTCAAACAAAGAGAATTCTCAAAATCAACCTCAAACAACGAGAATTCTCAAAATCAACCTCAAACAACCTTGTTTCGCCTCCCTTTTCCATCACATCTCCGGGACCAAGAACCCATTCCCACCACATGCTCGGCACATCACACTGTGCTGAAACCCGTGCCCCTGAGAACAACACACTCGTTCGCCTCCGTTTTGTCTCAGGTCTCTGGGAGCCAACAAATTCCAAGGAACCATTCCCACAACATTCTCGGCCCTCACAGGCCTAACTGAAATGTAAGTGTCAGGTGTCCTCTGTCACCGAATATGCACGGTTGTGCATATAAGGTGCCAGTATGATTAAGGTGTAGGACGGGTGTAGTGATGTGTTGTATTTGGTGTATGCAGCCTCAAGGATAAGTAGGTGGGGGGCTGGGAAATTGACGCGGAGTTGGTAGGAGATCACCAAGGGGTGAAATCCTCGCGACCAATGGGAACAAACCCACCCAGGCCCGAGCCGCACATTGAGAAATGCACGGCTCGAGCCAGGGACAGGTAAGTTCACTCTCACACACACACACAATGCTTTCCGTTTGTTATCCTTTCGTATAGTGGATTCTGGTTACCTCTAGCCTTGCGTTTGGTGACACCCACTCAGGGAGGACCATTGAGGTGAGAGTCTCGTCACTTTCATAACAAACGGAAAGCATTCTGCGTGCGTGCAAGCATGGACGGGTACGATGTGCGTTATGGCCGGACGTATAGTCGGCATGAGCAGGATCGCTCACGGCGCGGACACTCCCACGAGCGTGGGCGGTCGCTGGAGCGGTCTCCGCGGAGGCCAGATCGATCGCCGCGAAGGCCTGCCTTTCGGGCGGATCAGGTGCCTCTCGGGCATGAACGCCGAGAGGAAGGATCTGCACAAGGAAGAGCCGGCGGATCGGAATCGGCCATGGTGAGGAGTGATCCGTGGCGGACGGAAACGCGCCATGGGGGTGGCGATCTGGGATATCGCCAGGAGACGGGAGCGTATCGCTCGCCGGATGCAAGTTATCGCCGTCGCGAAGATCGGAGGCGCGGGCGAGGCTTGGAAGGACTGTTTTCGGGCCGAGAGGGAGACCTCAACGCTGGCGGAGTAGAAGAAAGCGACGCGGCGGACACCTCGCAGGAGTCCGAGCACGGCGATGCGGCGGAGAACGGCGCCGACGGCCGGAAGGAGGACGTGAGCAAGCAGCGCGACGTGCCTGCAGAAGCAACAGAAGCAGATCTCGCGCAGGCGAGCGTGGCGGCAGAGACAAGCGCGGTGGAGGCGGACGGAACGAGCGGTGCTCGAAACCCGCCGCGCAACGGAGAGGAGCGTGGCAGCGGGAGGCGTAGCAGCAGCTCGCGCTCTCCAGATTTGCGTCAGCAATGCGACGCGGGATGCGGCGACGGCGTGCGCTCGCCAGATCACCGGCGCACTTGTGATGGGGGGCGCGGCGACGGCATGCGCTCGCCAGATCCGCGGCGCACTCGTGATGGGGGACGCGGCGATGGTGTGCGCTCGCCAGATCCGCGACGCACTCGTGATGGGGGAAGCGGCGACGGCGTGCGCTCGCCAGATCCGCGGCGCACTCGTGATGGGGGACGCGGCGACGGCGTGCGCTCGCCAGATCCGCGGCGCACTCGTGATGGGGGACGCGGCGACGGCATGCGCTCGACAGATCCGCGGCGCACTCGTGATGGGGGACGCGGCGATGGTGTGCGCTCGCCAGATCCGCGACGCACTCGTGATGGGGGAAGCGGCGACGGCGTGCGCTCGCCAGATCCGCGGCGCACACGTGATGGGGGACGCGGCGACGGCGTGCGCTCGCCAGATCCGCGGCGCACTCGTGAAGGGGGACGCGGCGACGGCATGCGCTCGCCAGATCCGTGGCCGCTGCATGAGAGGAGACACGGAAGTGGATACCACTCGCCAGATTCGAGGCAACACCGGGACAGTGGGCGCGGGGGCAGCACGCACTCACTAGATCCGCGGAGAAATCGCGACGGGAGAAGCAGAGGGGATTCGCGCTCGCCAGAGCCTCGTTACTCGCGTGATGAGAGACGCGGAGGAGGCAATCGCTCGCCGGACATGCAACGGTACCGTGGAGAGAAGTGGGGAGACAAGGCGCACTCGCCCGACTAGCGCCTGCGTCATGGGGAAAGCCGGGGAGGCGGATATCGCTCACCGCATCGGCAGCAGAGCAGGGATGGGAGGCGCGGTGGTGGGTCTCGATCGCCTGGCCGGTATTGGCAGCACGACGGAAGATGTGCCGGACAGGGAGGGCGGGAGCAACATGGCGATAGAGAAGAAAGCAGTGGGCTGGTGCACAGCCTGGAGCGAGCCAAGGAAGCAAGGGAGGGCCTACAGCGGGCAAAAGGAAGGGGAGCATCAGGGAGATCGGTGGGAGGGCCGAGCGAGGCATGGGGAGAAGGAAGGGGAGGCACGGCCGTGGGCATGAGGGTGGAGGTGCCTACACGCTTCTCAGGAGATCAGCACACGGGGCCCACGCTGAAGAACTACCTCATGCAAGTGGGCAATGTGCGGTACCGATGTGAGAGGAGCGGCATGGACTCAGTAGACTTTTTCCTGAGCCTGCCGAACACACTGGAAGGGGAGGCAGAGACATTGTACAGGATGAAGATGGATGAGCTGTTGGAGAGGGCAGGGAGGTATGGGGAAGACCCCACGGAGGCATTCCTAAGACGGCTGAAACGGCAGTTCCCAGGCCACACCGCGGAGAAGATAAGAGAGTTTCAGGACTTCAGGAAGGGGCGGGGCGAGTCACTACTCACCTACTACAACCGATTGGTTAACCTGGCAGAGGATGTGAGTTGCGCGGACACGGCCCTGCTCGTGAGTAAGTTTCTGGACGGCCTGGAGGGTACTTTGGGAAGCGGGCTGCGGCTGAAAGTGTACGAGAGGGGGGCTGACGTGACGCTTGATGAAGTATTCGAGCTAGCAGAGAAGATGGAGATGGCCCAGAGGAAGCTCGAAGCCTACCGGCAACGCCCAGTGGAGCGAGGCAGAGGACCTACGTGGGCCGCAGCCATGATACCAGAAGAAAAGGAAAGAGGAGGGGGAAGAGGGGATAACAGGACTGACACACGGACGTGCCACCGATGCGGGCAGCCAGGGCACTTGCGCAGAGACTGCAAGAACTGCGACTCCTGTGGTAAGCCCGGACACCGGCGGCGGGAATGCCCAACGGCGCCAAAGTGTGACATCTGTGGGAAGGGAGGGCATGCAACGAGGGAGTGTTATCAGTGGGAGGGAGCAGCGAGGAGGACACCAGAGGACCTGGAAAGGCAGATTGGCAAGCTACAGGCTCAGCTGCAGGCAATGGGACCACGACGCGAGGCAGAAGCGGGGATGTACGCTAAGAAAGAAAAGGAGGAGGATGTAGAGCAGGATGAAGAAGCTGCATTCATGAGCTGGGCAGGAAGAGCGGAGGATGAGGCGGAACACGAGGAGCAGCCAGCATACATGGCATGGAGAAGAAGGGAGGAGATGGGGCTGCGCAGCGGGGGAAGGGATGCACGGAAGGAGCAGGTGAGGAAGGAACGAGAGAAAGGACAGAAACCGGAAGCGAAAGAAGAGAGGTGCACAGCAGCACGGCACCCTCAGGAGCGGCTGGCGTGCCAGACTTCCGTGCTGCTGATACAAGGAGGCGCGCTGTCGGTGGAAGGGGAGAAGGCCAAGACGGCTATCATAGACACTGGCGCGCAGAGCGTGATATTAGGGAAGGGGATGGCCGAGAAGCTGGGACTGTGGGCACCGGACAGACATGTAGTGAAGGGGATGCTGGTGATGACAGCAGAGGGAGGAGAGTCAAAGTGGATGCCATGTACAAGGACTCCAATTGAACTGACGGTGCTCAAAGGAGAGAAGCACGAAACGCCGGTCAGGATCAGGTGCGGGATCTCAGAATCTGAAGATTTCGACGTTTTGGTGGGCACGGAGATGATCTTTGCACTGGGCATGACCATCTGCTTCTGGAGGGAGACGGTGGAATTCAGGACCAGGTGGTGGAGGAAGGGTGAGCCACTGGGACAGCTGCCGGTGCAGTTCGTCAAGACAGAGCCGAAGCGGGCCTACAGGGCGGATCTGAAGGAAATGACAGCGAAGTAGGGGGCACAGGAGAGCACGACAAGCAAGGGACAGGGCAGAGAGCTGAGGATGCGCTTCATGGACGAGCCTAGCCAGCAGACTGATTGGCAGCAACCTATCCGCCTGGTGGAACTATTTGGGGGTATAGGGGCGGGGTTGGCAGCAGTGGTGCGGAACGGGATCGCAGTGAAGCAGTGGATTTACGTAGAGAAGGCGGCAGAAGCAAGGAAAATGGCGGAGCATCACGCATGGCAGCTGCACCGCGAGTTCCCGGAGCTGTTGAAGGAAGAAGTGATCAAGGCAGCAATGAGTAGAGGAGTGCACGATGTACGGGCCATCACAGAGGCTGAGGTGGCGAGCTGGGGGCACGTGGACCTGTTGGTGGCGGGATGGGAATGCCAAGGGGTATCATGGGCAGGGAAGGGCAAGGGTGAGCAAGACCTACGGACACAACTGATGGAGGACTTGTTCAAAATTCTGGAGTGGCTGCAGGCTCGACAAAGCAGGGTGGCCTACCTGCTGGAGCATTTAGACATGGAAGGAGATGTGCGCGAGCCCATACGAGTAGTAAGGGAGCGAGTGACCAGACAGGTGGGAAAGGGAGTGAGCTGCGACGCGACACGGATGGGAGCTTATGCACACAGGCTCAGGATGTACTGGCAGAATGTGGTGCCAGCAGAAGACCTGCAGAAGGAGATAGAGGGGGTACGGAGAGCAGGGGGGCGGAAGCTGAGCGATATACTGGAGCCTGGGCGAACGCCAGCACCAGTGTATAAGAAGAGCTACAGCCGACATTATCCGTGCAATCAAGTGGGGCAGGAGAGGCAAGCACTGCCTACGCTAGTGTCATATGAGGGGGCAGCAGGGTACCAGATGGATGGGAAGCAGCCAGGCCCAGGACTAGTGCTCGACCACGGGAAGGGAAGGTGGGAGGAGCCCACGGCCCTGGAGAGGGAGCTGGCTATGGGGTACAAGGAGAACGCTACAGCAGCCCCTGGCGTCACTGAACAGGAACGGAGGCGGGCAATGGGGAACGCAATGGATGGGTACGTGATGAGGTGGTTGGTGCAGCGGATGTGGAGAGAGACAGTGCTGCGCTGGGGACTGAAGGAGGGAGAGAACACAGTAGCAACGGTGAGGCAGGGGGCATGGGCCTGCCTGCCGAAAGCAGAGCATGAGTGGAAGATAGGTGAGAGCATGAGTGAGGGAGGGAAGGCAGCCATGCTGGCACTGCTGGTTAGGCACAGGAGGGGCTTCGCTTTCACCCTGCAGGAGTTGGGGAAGTGCAAGATCAAGGAGATGGCATTGAAGCTGAGCAGCGATGAGCCGGTGTTCCACCGCCGAAGAAAGATGCCGCCTGGGGATGAGGCGATCTGCAGGGAGAAAATAAAGGAATTACTGGAAGCTGGATTGATCAGAAGGTCAGAGTCAGAGTACGCGACCCCGACGGTAGTGGCAGCCAGGAAGGATTTGACAGGAGAGGTGCTGAGCCGCAGGATGTGCGGCGATTACAGAGATCTTAATAAGATCACCGTGCCGGACAGGTACCCCATGCCGATGGCGGAGGAGCTCTTTGACAAGATGGCCGACGGGGTGTACTTCACGACGCTGGACCTGCGCCAGGGATTCAATCAAATAAAAATCAGGGAAGAAGATGTGAAGAAGACAGCCTTCCACGGACCGGACGGGCTGTACGAGTGGCTATACATGCCCTTCGGCCTACGGAACGCCTCGGCGGTGTTTCAACGAGTCATGGACGCGGTGCTGCGGGGAATTGAACATGCAGCATGCTACATCGATGATGTAGTCATCTTCAGCTTGACCGAGCAGCAGCATCTGGAGGACGTGGAGAGGACCCTGAGTGCAATAGAGGAGGCAGGGCTCACATGCCATCCCAACAAATGCAGGTGGGGGGAACGGACGGTGCAGTACCTGGGGTATGAGGTGACAGGGGGACAGATCGGGATCCAGCAAGCAAAGGTACAGGTGCTGGACAGGCTGAGGGAACCTAGAGACAAGTCAGGGCTGCGCGCGGTCTTGGGCTTCCTCAGCTACTACAGGCGCTTTGTGCCTAACTTCAGTAAGAGGGCGGCGGTGCTGAATGGGATACTGCGTGAGGACAAGGCATGGGAGTGGGGAGAGCAGCAGAGGGTAGCACTCCAAGACCTCATGACAGCCGTAAAGACGGCGACAGTGCTACGGCTGCCAACAGCAGACCAACCTTTCGTCCTCTACACCGATTGGAGCAGCCAGGGGATGGGGGCAATACTGTGCCAGGGGGTGGAGGGAGTGGAGAAGGTGGTAGCCTACGCCAGCAGGAGCTGCAACCCCGCAGAGGCGCAGTATAGCTCATACATAGGGGAGGGACTGGCGGCAGTGTGGGCAGTTGGGCACTTCAGGGTGTACCTGCAGGGCCGCGAGTTCACCTTGGTCACTGATCATCAGCCCCTCACGTGGCTGATGACCACACCAGGGCTGACGGGAAGGAACGCCAGGTGGGCCGTGAAGCTGCAGGAATATGATTTCCAGATCAGGCACAGGCCGGGGAAGACGCTGCAGCACGTAGACGGTCTCTCCCGTAATCCACCACTGCTGGAAACAGGACAAGGAACACAGGGGACGGAGGGGACAGAGCAGGAGCCAGCGCACACCCTGATCATGCTGGCGAGAGAAGTGGAACAAGTCGGTGCCAAGGGGAGTAAGGGGCCAGCGGACATATGGCAGGATGAGAAGGCGATGAAGTGGGTGAGGGGAGAAACAGAGGAAGACGAGGCAGTGTCTGACAGAGTGAGAGCGCGAGGACACCACTACAGGTGGTACCAGCAGCAGCTGCAGGTCAAGACAGAGGACGGTTGGAAGCTGGTGCCAGCGCCACAGGACCGTGAAGCAATAATCAAAGAGGTACACACTAAGCTGGGACACTTCGGACATGAGAGGACCGTACATCTGCTGAAGACGGGCTGGTGGTGGGAAGGGATGCGCAGACAGGTGAAGGAGTGGGTAGAGGGGTGTAAGGCATGTCAGAGGAGCAAAGCCAACCTGACGCAGGCCAAGGCAGAGCTGAACTCACTGCCAATCTGCGGGCTAGGGTTCCGATGGTCCTTAGACCTGGCAGGGGAGCTGCCCCTAAGCAGGAGTGGGAACCAGTACATCGTGTTCATGGTGGAGCATGTGAGCAAGTGGCTGGAGGTGAGAGCCATCCCCAGCAAGAGCTCAAGGCACATTGCAGCAGCTTTCAAGGCACAGGTCGTGTGTAGGTTTGGGGCATGTGGGGAGGTGCTTACAGACCAGGGAACGGAGTTCCAGGGGGAGTTCAAGAAGTTGCTGGCGGAGTCGGGCATCACCCATCGGAAGACCTCTCGCTACCACCCGCAGAGCGACGGGCTGACTGAGCGAGCAGTGCAGACCTTCAAGCGAGGGCTCCGGGCCTATGGGGAGCAGCGGAAGAGGGACTGGGATGAGGAGCTGGACTGGATCGCAGCAGGGTATAGATTCGGGAAGCAGGCAGCATTGAAGGATCATTCCCCATACAGCCTGCTATACGGACGGGACCCAATCCTGCCTGTGGGGGCACCACGGGTGCTGACAGACACAGTGACAGCGGGCACAATCAAGAACTGGGTAGCCCTGTCCGAGGTGAGGGCGCGGTACATGCGTTACATGATGCCAGCCGCGCTGGAGAACCTGCGCACCGCACAGCTCAGAGATGCCAGGCGATATGAACAAAGGCAGCAAAAGGGGGAGGGCCGAGCGGCAAGGGCCATCAGCGAAGGACAGGAAGTGTATCTGAAGAAGGCCAAGCAGGACACCCTAGATGTGGGATTGGGGACAGTGCGCTGGAAAGTCAAGGAGGTGCGCCCATCAGGAGTGCTGGTCTTGGAAAATGACGCGGGGGCGCAGCTGCGGGAACATCAGACGAACACGGCAGTGATAAGGGGAACAGGGCCTCAGCGTACTGGTCCTGTGACCCGCGCTCAAGCTGCTCGAGCACGGGCACAGGAGGGGGCAGAGAGTGGCTGAGGCAATAGAGGGAACGAAGGAGAGACAGAGCAGGAGAATCAAGGCAAAGAAGAGTGCAGCCGCAACTCCGACAGCTGTCACCGAATATGCACGGTTGTGCATATAAGGTGCCAGTATGATTAAGGTGTAGGACGGGTGTAGTGATGTGTTGTATTTGGTGTATGCAGCCTCAAGGATAAGTAGGTGGGGGGCTGGGAAATTGACGCGGAGTTGGTAGGAGATCACCAAGGGGTGAAATCCTCGCGACCAATGGGAACAAACCCACCCAGGCCCGAGCCGCACATTGAGAAATGCACGGCTCGAGCCAGGGACAGGTAAGTTCACTCTCACACACACACACAATGCTTTCCGTTTGTTATCCTTTCGTATAGTGGATTCTGGTTACCTCTAGCCTTGCGTTTGGTGACACCCACTCAGGGAGGACCATTGAGGTGAGAGTCTCGTCACTTTCAACGAGAGTGGCTGAGGCAATAGAGGGAACGAAGGAGAGACAGAGCAGGAGAATCAAGGCAAAGAAGAGTGCAGCCGCAACTCCGACACCTCCCCGATTCCTATCATCTCACCCCAACTCACCCTGTCCTTGTCTTTATCCCTCCCTTGGCCATCTGTTCCTCACTCAGTGTGCACCATTTGTTCTTCCCCCCCTCCCCCCCTCCCTTCCTCCCCCTCCACCTTCCCTTCTTCTACTGCAGAGACCTCTCGTGGAATCAGCTGTCTGGCACAATACCCCCCGTATTCGCTACCAGCATCCAGTCAATGTACGTTACTCCTCCCTCTGCCCCCTGTCCCACGTTTCCAAGCCTAACCTCAGCACTTCCACTTCCTGTACCTTCATAGATCAGCACATTTAAAAGAATCAGCACAATTTCATAATTCATTGCATTCGTTTTTGTTCTCGGAGCTCTCCCGTCGCGGGTCCAGCTGCTTTTGCGGAAAGGCACGGCTATTCAGCAGTCCGTTGATTGCCTCTGTCTGTCATCCTTGATGCCTTCAACCGTCCAAGCGGAAAGCCCTGAATACGTCCTCGTGATTTCACATCCTTTGCCGCACTCTTACCTATTTCACAATCATCATTCCTCTCCTTCAGGGGAACTCCCAATCATTGAACCAATATTCTGCTCGCCTCTTTCCCTGTCTGCGTATCCAGATCGATCGGCTTAAGTGGCGTTTGAGTTGACTCAAAAGCCGCCTACAAAATCCTCTGCGTATCCAGATCGCTCGGCTATAAGACCTTCAGTGGGCCCGTCCCACCACACCTAGCACTGCCCAACCTCTCTCTTTCTGCCTCTCCTGTCCTGCGCGCCTCTCTTTCCCTGTCTGTCTATTCAGATCGCTCGGTTACAATACCTTCAGTGGGCCCATCCCACCACACCTGGCACTGAGGTGACTTTTGAGTCGACCCAAAGGTCACCTATTTCTCTGTGCGCCTCTCTTTCCCTGTCTGTCTATTCAGATCACTCGGTTACAATACCTTCAGTGGGCCCATCCCACCACACCTGGCAGCACTGCCCAACCTCTCTCAGCTGTGAGAACCCCCATGCTTGCCTTTGAGTCGACTCAAGAGCAGACCCATCCCACCTCACCTTGCAGCACTGCCCAACCTCTCTCAACTGTGAGATCCCCCGTGCATGCCCATTTTTGCGCACTCATCTTCACACCTCCATGCTTACTCGCCCCATGGCCTTTCCTCCAACCAACCTGTACTCTCTGTTCAGCTCCATTTCTCCGAGTTGACTTTTGAGTCGACTCAAAGGCCAACCAACATGCACTCTCTGTCCAGCTCCATTTCTCCGAGTTGACTTTTGAGTCGACTCAAAGGCCAACCAACATGCACTCTCTGTCCAGCTCCATTTCTCCGAGTTGACTTTTGAGTCGACTCAAAAGCCAACTCGACCTGCGGTGTCTCTGTCCAGCTCCATTTCTCAAAACTTGTGTCACTCCCTTTCTATTCCTGCTGCCACCTGCAATGATTCCTGACTTTTAAGACGTCCTCAAAAGTCCATTCTGTTCCGCTGCCATCTGCAATGATTCATCTTCGGCTGCCCTGGCTGCACGCAGTCAGCTATCCTACAACAATCAGTTCACAGGGGGCATCCCCAGCACATTTCTTCTCTCACTCCCTTTTCATTCCGCTGCCATCTGCACTCCCCAATGTTCCTCTCCGGCCGTCCTGACTGCAGTCAGCTATCCTACAATCAGCTCACAGGAGCCATCCCCAGCACCTTCATTCGCCTCACTGCCATGAGTGCTTTGTACGTCTCTCCCCATATTGCGCTCCCTCCTTCTTCCTACCCCTGCCCTCACACGCCTCACTGCCATGAGTGCTCTGTATGTCTCCCCATACTGTGCCCCCTCATTCTTCCTAAACCCTGTCCCCTCTGCCTCTCCCTCCCTGCCCTCACATGCCTCGCTGGCATGAGAGCTCTCTGATACTTTCCCCATGCTGCTCTCCCCCTTTCTCCCTCTCTCTGCCCCCACTGAGCCACAACTGCTGCACAGCAGAATCAAGTCCGCAGCCTCACATGTTACTCGGTTGGTTCTTCATTGCTGTGCCTTGCAGGGCCTTCGTTACTGGCTGCTTGCAGAGTCGGTTGCATGGCCTCACATGTTACTGGCTGCTTGCAGAGTCGGTTGCATGGCCTCACATGTTACTGGCTGCTTGCAGAGTCGGTTGCATGGCCTCACATGTTACTGGCTGCTTGCAGAGTCGGTTGCATGGCCTCACATGTTACTGGCTGCTTGCAGAGTCGGTTGCATGGCCTCACATGTTACTGGCTGCTTGCAGAGTCGGTTGCATGGCCTCACATGTTACTGGCTGCTTGCAGAGTCGGTTGCATGGCCTCACATGTTACTGGTTGCTTGCAGAGTCGGTTGCATGGCCTCACATGTTACTGGTTGCTTGCAGAGTCGGTTGCATGGCCTCACATGTTACTGGTTGCTTGCAGAGTCGGTTGCATGGCCTCACATGTTACTGGCTGCTTGCAGAGTCGGTTGCATGGCCTCACATGTTACTGGCTGCTTGCAGAGTCGGTTGCATGGCCTCACATGTTACTGGCTGCTTGCAGAGTCGGTTGCATGGCCTCACATGTTACTGGTTGCTTGCAGAGTCGGTTGCATGGCCTCACATGTTACTGGTTGCTTGCAGAGTCGGTTGCATGGCCTCACATGTTACTGGCTGCTTGCAGAGTCGGTTGCATGGCCTCACATGTTACTGGCTGCTTGCAGAGTCGGTTGCATGGCCTCACATGTTACTGGCTGCTTGCAGAGTCGGTTGCATGGCCTCACATGTTACTGGCTGCTTGCAGAGTCGGTTGCATGGCCTCACATGTTACTGGCTGCTTGCAGAGTCGGTTGCATGGCCTCACATGTTACTGGTTGCTTGCAGAGTCGGTTGCATGGCCTCACATGTTACTGGTTGCTTGCAGAGTCGGTTGCATGGCCTCACATGTTACTGGCTGCTTGCAGAGTCGGTTGCATGGCCTCACATGTTACTGGTTGCTGTGTTCCCAGGAGCAGTGTGATTGTTGCCTCTCACACGTGTGCGTGCGTGCGTGCGTGCGTGTGTGTGTGTGTGTGTGTGTGTGTGTGTGTGTGTGTGTGTGCGTGCGCGCGCGCTCCGCGTGACAGAGACATTGCGGTCAACAATCTCAGGTCAGGCCTTGACGTGGTGACTCAGATGCCATGGCTTGATACCATGTGAGTGGCGGTTTTTGCGAATTCTCAACAATCTCAGGTCAGGCCTTGACGGGGTGACTCAGATGCCATGGCTTGATACCATGTTAGTGTTCTCCCCTCTTCGCCACCTCAGCGGCCTCCTATTGGAGGGGACCTTGCTTTCCCTCGCTTCCCTTGGTCCACTTTGGCTGCCCGCAACACCTGAGATGTTTTTTTCTGGTGCTGCTTTGCAGACGCCTTCATACCAACAACTTCTCTGGTGTGCTTCCAGCGTCCTTAACGGCAATCAGTGGCCTCACACGCCTGTGAGTGCACTCGATCCATCTCTCACCTTATCAGTGCAGTGCACCAATCAACCCCTTTTATCGCACCTATACGGGTCGGTGGCATCGAGCAACAGTTAGCGTAATGACTGGCCCTATTGTAAGGTCACCTGAGTAGTTTGGTGCATGATTTTATAATAATTTCTGGTGGCAGTGCTTTTTAAATTCATGGTATATGAGCGCCTGAAGGCATTCGTTCCCATGCTCCACTCTCCATGTATTTGTTTCATCGTCTCCCCCCCCCCCCCACCACCCACCCACCCTGTGTGTGTCTTGGACCCTATACAGGGACATTGGGAACAACCGATTTACGGGAACCTTTCCCGAGTTTATTTTGCGCCAGAAGAGCCTTGTATCCCTGTACGTGGCTCTCTCTGAACACGTAACACGTCCATACGTGGCCCTTGTATTTTTGTAACACATTCACGCACAAAAACGAGTTGCGTTGCACTTAGGCATGTGCATGCAACGTGTCAACCCGACCCAACCTGACCCGACCTGACCTGACTGACTGGGTCCAATTTTAGTCAGGTCGGCTCGAGTAGGCCTAAAAATTATCCCAAACCACCCAGCCCTAGAGTCGGGTTGGTTCGGCATATACCCAGGGTCAGGTTGGGTCGACCAGCTGGAAAATCCCGACTCAAGGTTCAGATCAGGTTGGGTCACATCAGGTTGGGTCAGGTCTGGTTGGGTCAGGTCAGGTTGGGTCAGGTCAGGTTGGGTCAGGTCAGGTTGGGTCAGGCTGATCTGATCTGGTCAAGCCCTCCAAATGAGTGACTCAACCTGGCCAAAACCCCCGGTCGGGTCGACCTGTTGCTCATGCTGCACTGATGGAGCAAATGCCTCTATTTCCTTTGAGATATGACGTATTGTGCTTCCCGCCTTTTCACCCTGAAACAACTATCGGAGCAAATAATGTGGCAATTGAAATGGCCATGGCAGGAACTTGGGCAACAACAGTTTCACAGGGACTATCCCCCGCAAAGTGGCCAAGCTTCTCAACGTGGGAGATATGTGAGTGGCACTGCTGCTTGATACTGCACAGATTCCATCAGGTTCATCAAGGAGACTTGTTGTGATTCAACTTTGGCAACAACACAGTCACACAGGGACCATCCCCCGCGAATTGGCCAAGCATGTCAACCTGGGAGATATGTGAGTGGCGCAACTGCTTGATACAGCACAGAATTTCTTTAGGCTTATCAAGGGGACTTGTGAGTCAGCTTGTGGTTATGGGCGCACAAGCTTCTAAAACTTTCAGGGCTGTCCTTGGAAGTGCAGTAGGACTAAAAGGGATGGGATACGAACAAAAAAAGGAACAATCGCCAAGTAGGGCAAGCAATGACTCGGAATAGAGTAGAGGATTTCTTTGGCAAGTCTGCTTGAAAGACGGTGTCATGTTGTGGTTCTTGATACCATTGCCCGGTTCCAGAAATCTCAATGACAACAATTTCCATGGAACCATCCCATCCGACCTGCTTCGGCTACCCATGTTGTCCTCGCTGTAAGTAGCTCCGTTATACTTGTTTCAAAAAGATAATTTCTTCCATTTTCCACCTTGGTGTGCGTTCAATTCCTTCTCTCAATCAAACGGTGCTTACAAAACCGATCTCAACTGTCCTCATGTCATATGGTACTCAGCAATTACTCTGTTTCGCTGCCGCATACTAGATTAGGAATCCACATGCATACTACTTGATTCGTGAGTGTTTCCCTTCCCTGCATCGCCCAAGTATTCAACTTTCCACCCCAAGCTTGTTGCCTGTCTCTCTGAGGCCCACGATGCATGCATGTGCTTTGGCGGTTTGCTTGAGTTTCAGACTGCTGCATTCAGCCCCTTCACTATACGCCTCCATCGCAACACAGAGAAATAGCTAACAACTTCCTCTCAGGGGAACTCCCAGGGACTCTTAGTGTCACAACTTCTCTTAGAACGCTGTAAGTAGGGCAGCGACTGGGTGGGTGCTGCCATTACTGTGTGTGCCTGGTGCCATTTTTTACCCTTAGATGCTTAGCTTTTATACCCTTGGAAGTCTCATTCGCTCCTCTTGCACCGTGCAGTAGCCTGGGCGGAAATGGCTTCACAGGCTCCTTACCTGACTTCTCACGCTGGAACGTTAGATGTGTAGAAATGTAAGTAAGCCTCCAACTCTGAGACAGTCTGTTCGTTCTTGTCCCACTCTAAACATCAGTTGCTCAATCTTGTTCCCAGCACCATGGGGTTTGTGCTATACGTTCCCGCATTGCTCGGTCTTGTTTTTCCTTCACTTGTGTTGTGGCTCAGAGATCTCAGCAGCAACAACTTCACAGGGTCGATTCCCCACTCCATCTCCACCCTCACCACCCTCGAGGGCATGTGAGGCTTCTCCTCTCTTCTTGTGCCACAACTGGGTTGTCCCCAACTCTCCTCCCTGCCCGCCTCCCCGCCTGCCTGCCTGCCTGCCTGCTATTCCCGACTCCATTTCTTCCCTCACCACCCTCGACGGCATGTCAGCCTTCTTCTCTTCTTGTGCCACAACTGGGTTGTCCCCAACTGCCTCCCTCCCTCCCTCCCTCCCTGCCTCCCTGCCTCTGCCTGCCTGCCTGCCTGCTATTCCCGACTCCATCTCCACCCTCACCACCCTCGAGGGCATGTGGGTGAGCCTTCTCTTCTTGTGCCACAACAGGGCCGTCACCAACTGCCTCTCTCCCTGCCTCACCGTCGTGTACAAAAGTCATGTTCGAGCCTTTGCAGTGACAGGCAGCCTATGCATTCAGCACTTTTCTCATGACTCAACCAATACACCCCTTACCATGTCCTGCAGTTTACTCAACAACAACCAGCTGACAGGCACCATCCCATCAGCCATATTCACCACGACGAATCTGAAATACTTGTAAGCCTCAAGGGTCGAGGGACCCCCTTACTAAGTGCCCTTAAGTGTTCCCACCTCTGCCCCATGGTGCTTTCCTGCATCAGCCCGCACTGCTCTTGCATTGCATGTGCTGCTTCTGATCGCACTGTCTCCCTGACATTGCTATTGTCATTGCCCGTCAGCTACAATGTCTCCCTCTCGTCACAATTGTACTGCCTCCCTCCCAACCGTCTCCCTGCCATTGCCATTGCCCGTCAGCTACTTTAGCCGCATGGCCTAAGGCCCTACACTGTGTCTCCATGCCATTGCCATTGCTATTGTGCACCATCAGCTACATGGCCAACAACCATCTCACCGGCACTCTGCCAGCCGCCATCAGCCAACTACAGAAGCTCGAACAGATGTGAGGGTGCTATCTGCCTTGCTCCCCTACGATTCTCAAGAACTTTCGCAGCTTTGTGAGCAATGCAGGCAGCACAGCACAGGTTTACAGGAAGATGTTTATTACAAACACAAGTCCAGCAAACGTCATCACTGTGAACATAAAGATCGGAAACTAACAAAGAAAATCGGGGCACAAAACATTGCCTGTGCCATCCCCACTCCACCCGCTGCGCTTCATTCATATAACCATTGGTGCCTTAGCTCTGCCTGCCACTGCTCTGCCTGCCACTGCTCTGCTCTCCCTACCCTTTGCTCTGCCTGCTCTTCATGCCTCCTGCCTCCTGCCACTGCTCTGTCCGCGCAGCTGGTTGGACAACAACAAGATTGAAGGCTCTCTGCCGACTGGCCTGTGCTCATTGCCATTGATTTTCCTGCGAATTCTTTGCCTGCCACTGCTCTGCCTACCATTTGCTCTTCATGCCTCCTGCCTCCTGCCAATGCTCTGCCCCCGCCGCTGGTTGGACAACAAGATTGAAGGCTCTCTGCCGACTGGCCTGTGCTCATTGCCATTTATTTTCCTGCGAATTCTTTGCCTGCCACTGCTCTGCCTACCATTTGCTCTTCATGCCTCCTGCCTTCTGCCAATGCTCTGCCCCCGCAGCTGGTTGGACAACAACAAGATTGAAGGCTCTCTGCCGACTGGCCTGTGCTCATTGCCATTGTTTTTCCTGCGAATTCTTTGCCTGCCACTGCTCTGCCTACCATTTGCTCTTCATGCCTCCTGCCTTCTGCCAATGCTCTGCCCCCGCAGCTGGTTGGACAACAACAAGATTGAAGGCTCTCTGCCGACTGGCCTGTGCTCATTGCCATTGATTTTCCTGCGAATTCTTTGCCTGCCACTGCTCTGCCTACCATTTGCTCTTCATGCCTCCTGCCTCCTGCCAATGCTCTGCCCCCGCAGCTGGTTGGACAACAACAAGATTGAAGGCTCTCTGCCGACTGGCCTGTGCTCATTGCCATTTATTTTCCTGCGAATTCTTTGCCTGCCACTGCTCTGCCTACCATTTGCTCTTCATGCCTCCTGCCTTCTGCCAATGCTCTGCCCCCGCAGCTGGTTGGACAACAACAAGATTGAAGGCTCTCTGCCGACTGGCCTGTGCTCATTGCCATTGTTTTTCCTGCGAATTCTTTGCCTGCCACTGCTCTGCCTACCATTTGCTCTTCATGCCTCCTGCCTCCTGCCAATGCTCTGCCCCCGCAGCTGGTTGGACAACAACAAGATTGAAGGCTCTCTGCCGACTGGCCTGTGCTCATTGCCATTGTTTTTCCTGCGAATTCTTTGCCTGCCACTGCTCTGCCTACCATTTGCTCTTCATGCCTCCTGCCTCCTGCCAATGCTCTGCCCCCGCAGCTGGTTGGACAACAACAAGATTGAAGGCTCTCTGCCGACTGGCCTGTGCTCGCTGCCCCTGCTGTGGCGCTTGTGAGTGGTCGTGGCGCTTGTGAGTGGTCGTGGCGCTTGTGAGTGGTCGTGGCGCTTGGCTGTGGGGCATTACTGTTTGTTTTTTTAATTATTATTATTATTTCCCAGCTAGGATAGACAGACTGTCGCTTATTGCAAGCAGTTTTGTATACCTGCTGAACACATAAAGCTGGAAATTATCAGCATAATATCTCTCCATGGTGTGTTGCCATTTTGTATGGGTGTATGACTCATGGTGCAGCATGTGTTGTGCTGCTGTGCTGGCAGCATGATCAGCAACAACTACCTCTATGGACCCCTGCCAGACTGCCTCTTTGACAAGTGCATCAACCAAATGTGAGCCGACTATGCATACACTATTCTCTCATGCGTAGATGCAACAGCTCGCACCCCCAACATGGGCACTGCATCGAGTGATGACATGCATCGAGTGATGAAATGCATCGAGTGATGAAATGCATCGAGTGATGAAATGCATCGAGTGATGAAATGCATCGAGTGATGAAATGCATCGAGTGATGACATGCATGTGCTTGCTTGCTTGGTGTTGCAGACCATATGGTGGGAATCCTCGAGGTGACCTTTGAGTCGACTCAAAAGTCACTTGGTGTTGCAGACCATATGGTGGGAATCCTCCAA
This sequence comes from Closterium sp. NIES-65, assembly GCA_948144175.1. Taxonomy (NCBI): domain Eukaryota; kingdom Viridiplantae; phylum Streptophyta; class Zygnematophyceae; order Desmidiales; family Closteriaceae; genus Closterium; species Closterium sp. NIES-65. The sequence continues at coordinate 175,498 of CANXME010002139.1, forward strand.
CCAAACACTCAACAGCATGTTCGGCTCTTTCTGTGGCCCTTGTGCTTCCCACAGTGATGTGAGCGGCAACAGCCTGTATGGGCGCATCAACCGCAACTTCAAGCACATGGTGGCGAACAGCGGTGCTTTAATCTAACCTCCATGTGCCGCCCCCCCCCTCCCCCTCTTCCGTGCCTCCCACCCATAGTGATGTGAGCGGCAACAGCCTGTATGGGCGCATCAACCGCAACTTCAAGCACATGGTGGCGAACAGCGGCGCTTCAATCTAACCTCCATGTGCCGCCCCCCCCCTCCCCCTCTTCCGTGCCTCCCACCCACAGTGATGTGAGCGGCAACAGCCTGTATGGACGCATCAACCGCGATTTCAAGGGCATGGTGGCGAACAGCGGCGCCCTCGTCAACCTGGCTCGCAACTTCTTCTTTGGGGAAGCCGTGCTCTTTGCTGCTGGCTGCAAGGTCTGCCCCACCGAGGTCAGCGAGCCCAACAGCCTCGGCCTCAAAGCCACCTCCAACTGGCGAGTCTCTGACGGCAATTGCAACAATGCACTACCCTCTTACCTACTACAAGACTACGCCGTGACAGGGGCCGGGCTGAAGCTGAGGGTGAGTCTGTCGGGCAACTGCCTGACGCTCAGCCCAAGCACGGAGTGCTCGGTCAACGCCACCCAGCGCAGCACGGCAGCCTGCCAGGCGTTCTGCAGCATCACGGACAACGGCCCGTGTGACGGCCATGGGGTGTGTGTGCCGGCTGACCCTACCTCTGCAGCAGCATCGCGGACAGCCTCCCCTTCCAACTTCACGTGCCTCTGCGATGCCGGCTACTCCACTCTCGACTCAGGCAACGGCTCCACATGCGCCATTGTCAACTCCACCACCACCACTGGTAACCTTTGCTTCATTCTTATGAAACTGCCTAGGCTTTCAGCACCGCCTCAGCCTGGCAGCATTGCCCATTCTTACGCGCTGCACCAATACCCATGTCAGCTGGCTTTTCTCCTACACACCTTTTCACTCCTTGCCTCACCTCGACACCTTCGTCTAACCACCGCCCCGATTCCCGTAACCTCCCATTCGTTGGCAGTGTCGTCGCTATCCACGGGTGCCATAGTGGGCATTACTCTAGGCTGCTTTGCTGGCTTCATTTTGCTGGCTTTTGTGGTCACATGGCTGCTGTGGCCCCGTGGACCAAGTGAGCTCTTCATCCCTTCTTCAGTTCCATTCATTTCCGTCTCCCCTATTGCTGTGCCTGTTTTCTGGCCTCCTTCCCTCCCCAGCTCTGCCATTATTACTGCCGCTCAGCTCTGCCTCTTCGTTGCTCCCATATTCTGTCTACTCATTTACTCCCCTGGTCGTTCATCCCCCTTGTCCTCATGTGTGCGCAGAGAAGTGGGAGGGGTTGGATGTGTGTGAGCAGTTCTCGCTGCAGCAGATGCTTAAGGCCACCAACAACTGGTCGGACGACAATGTGCTGGGCAAGGGAGGCTTCGGCATTGTCTACAAAGGCCGCTCGTCACATGGCCAGCTGTGGGCCATCAAGCGCTCCACCATCATGACCAACGACTTTGAAACGGAGGTGAGGCACAAAATTGGTACTTGTCATAAGACATGCACTGGGGATTTTCCGATTGATCCTAAGGAACGGTTACAGACACGTTTGTCTAGAGGTTAAGGGTTCACTCACCCATTTTATGTCAGTGTTGTAGTGGCTGAAATTCTGACATGGTATCAGAGCGAAGGTCTTGGATTCGAATCGTGTGCTCACATGCTGGCTTTCATGTGTCTCTGCTGCTATACCGTGTTCTAGGGCATCCCAATGACAAAGGGGTGTCAGTAGACCTGCACTGAAAATCCCCGATTGATCCCAAGAAAGAGTTTCATGCACGCTTGCCTAGGAAATTATGGGTGCACTCGCTACTCAACAAGCCATTTTATCCCAGTAATGTAGTGTGTGGGGCTCTAACAATACTCCATTGTTTTCAGAACGCCGACCTGCAAATTCAGTGCGCGCATTCTGTTTTTCAAGATGCTGACTTGTAGCCCATACGCATCCCCCTGCATTGTGTTCCATGTCCGTGTGGCAACTGCCGACCTGCATATTCAATGCCCACCTTTCCTCGGCCATGTGCGTCTGCCTGTATTGTCTTCTCACTATAGGTGCGAACCATGGCGTCTCTCCACCACACACACCTCGTGCGCCTGCTGGGCTTCTGCCTGGACCAGAACGTGGAGACGGGCAAGCAGGAGCAGATTCTGGTGTACGAGTTTATAGGCAACCGGGACCTAGAGTACCATATCCATGCAACCAAGCGTGAGTTGCACAGCCACAATGACGAAATGGATGCCATGCGATTTTTTCTTTTTCTCTTTCTGTTTTGCACAAGACATGACACCATCACTAAAGAAGCCATCATTCATAACTTATTTTTCATTTTTCACTCGCTTCTTGGTGTACATATTTCATGACCTAGGTCCGCTGTCGCTGCGCCAGAGGTTGCGCCTAGCACAGGGAGCAGCAGATGGCCTGGCGTACCTGCATGGGTTTGACACACCCATCGTTCATCGCGACATCAAGCCAGCCAACATCCTTGTGTCTGCCGACATGCAAGCCAAGGTGGCTGACTTTGGGCTGCTCAAACGCCTCACTCACGGCGATGCTGATGCCACGCGAGTGGCCGGCACTCCGGGATATGTGGATCCGGATTACAACCGCACCAACGTCATCACAGCCAAGAGTGACGTGTTCAGGTGAGCATGTGTGCTCGTTCATTTGCACAACGCCATGAACTTGTGCACCTGTGGTTATGAATCATCCAGGGTATGTTGGAAACTTGTACCCGGTACCTCTCCCCATTGTTTTCCAAGTTCATTTCACTACTTCCAATGCATGGTTGCTTGCAGCTTTGGAATCGTGCTTCTTGAGTTGCTGAGTGGAAAGCCGCCACGAGTCGACGCAAAAACGCATATAAGCAAATGGGTATGATAACAAACTGTTGAGTCTGCTAAGAAACAAATCAATGGTTATGAGACAATGTTCATGCCCATTTACTCTCAAGTTTATTCTATGCTCGTACAGTTATCCTTGATTCCTTTTATACTGACCTTCACTCCCTTTCTTGTTGCTATGCTCCCTTCCACCACCTTTCCTGCTTACTGGGAATATACGCTCAAACCCTAAAGCGTATAGCGTATATACGCTGGTATTGTGTACGCAAAACGCAATACGCTAGCTAGTACGCTATACGCTATCGGAAAGTTTTTCGGGCTGCCCAGGAAAAAAATCGCTTGTATACGGAATGATGCGGATTTTTCTGCTGAGCATTTCGCCGAAGTCGAAATGCAATTCGACGGTCTAGGGAAGCGGGAATGTACCTTCGGAGTTTGCAGGCAGTTCAAATTTGAACATTAGGTTAGTACTGCATTGAAACCCATCTTATCTACGAACTCCAACCTGTCAAAAACGTCCCCCACCAAACCCCACTCACGCTACTTACCAGCCAGCAAAATTCCAGTCGTCATTTCTAGCTGACATTTCCGCTTCCTAACAGCAGAGCTCCTTCCGATTCCTACCGACTTCTTCTTCTAATGTCTCCTCCACATCCCACCCCAACCGCCGTTCAGACTTAGGGAATTGCTACGAAAGTCTTAGTGAGAGGGAACACCTTCCCAGTGTTGAGCACGACGTTTTTTTTTCACCCTGCTCGGGATAGTTTTTTACCTGCCCGAAAAAGCGTATTACCAACTCGACCCTTAAGCATTTAGCGTATATACGTTACCGTACATACGATACGCATATATACACTATACGCGTATATTCCCACTAAGCTTTCCTGCATATTTTGTTCCTTTGCACCTGTTCTCCCATTCTTATGCTTCCTTGTGTTGCACCCTCCAGGCAATGAAGAGGGTGGAGGCGTATGATCTGGAGGAGCTGAGGGACAGCAAGATGCCAGCGGTTAGTGAGGAGGCAATAGTCGACTTTGCAGACCTGGCTTTGGACTGCATCAAGTCTCCTGGCACACGGCGACCCACCATGAAGGATGTGGCATGCCGCCTCAGCGCCCTCATTGCCAAGCACTGTCCCGACAGGGAGGACGAGTGGGAGAGTGTTGCGAAGGAAGAGAGTGAAGGCAACGAGGGTATATCTTCAAGGGATGTTTCTGCTGCGTCGTTTGAGAGCAGTGGGAGGGAGGCTGAAAGGTCTCATGGCTCACATTCTAATGTGAGCTCGTTCATGCGTGTTGGCTCGATAGGTGATGGCCTATGGAGTTGGCTACAATTAAAGTCAACCAAAGGGCATTAAATATGGACATTATGGCGGTACACGTGCGTATTAAACATGAAATTCCGTAACTCTCCAAATATACCACCCTGTAGTCTTAACATTAGTGATTAATTATGGGTGTGTCTTCTCAACGTGAACAAAATTATTAAAGACCCAGGTAACGGGCTGCTTCACATGACTGTCTAGTTATATCGAATGAAGTTATGTCTGGTGTTTTTTACAAGCATGTTGAACATGCCGTTATCACCTGGTAATCTATTCATGACTTATGTGATACTGATTTGAAGAGATTGCTTTCGTTATCCTGTAATTTCTCATGTGTAATTTTGTAGTTCGAAGAGATTGATCCTTTAAGCATAATCCTTTATCTAACTGATATCTTGTATTACAAGGCTGCACTTGGAATTTCCACACTTGAAAACTATTCCATAACGAATGATGCACTTCTGCTGAACCGGAACAAGGGCGTGGAGCCGGTTGCTGATTTGCGGCTTCAGCAAAATCAGGTTACGCATGAGAGGATCTGTTTTCGAAGCTTTAACTTTTTGCAATCATCGCCAACAGCCCAGTCGCACCGATTCTTTTGCGACTCATGAATTTGCGACTGGCATCCTTGTGTCCTTGCGGGGATGCGCAGGCCAGTTGATTGGGCCTTCAGGTGGGAAGGAAGCACAACCCAGTGGCGGTTTTGTGCTAGTGTTCCGAGACCCGGTTGCAGCATCGTGGTAATCATGGTGACCAGTGACGTGAACCTGTAAAAATGTTCACGAAATGAACGGAAACCTTACGAAGGGTACCATGCTGATTTCCACGACCAGTTCCACGCCCTAACGCTTGGCACCGCCCTTGCCGTGTGCCAGCCAAGCCAAGTGAAATCTACGATGCTGCCACTGCGACCCTCACAGTCGATCAAGGACTGCGCGTTCCAGTCTGGCTGGTGGGCACTCCCCGTTCCTTGCGCTAATTGCTGGTACAGTTTTGGCAGAGGGTGATGGGCCGGAGGAAAGGGAGGGAGGGACTGCCTGTCAATCCAACGCTGACGTGCGATGGTCTTGTGTCCACCACGAGAAATTTGTGGGGGCACCAGGCCCCCCACCCACCCCATGCACAAGGTGGAAATATTTCAGCTGGAAAATCTAGGTACAGTTCACACGCCTTCCGAGGATCCGATCCGGGGCGGTTTGAATTTTTTCAAACAACTCAGGCCAGGAAAACCTGCCGTTGAGGGAGGGGGAACATTCACCGAGTTGATGAAAAAGGCGCCTGTAACTTGGAAACAGCTGCACCCATGCACCCCCTGAAAATTGCCCCAGAAGTTCAATTGAGCTCTCTTGCATCAGCACCAGGCCTCAGGATTTCAGGACATTTTACCCTGATTAGCCTGTTTTTTAGGGTAGTGTTTAAAACCCACCCTGTAAATACAGGTTTCAATGGTTTTACCACCCTGTCACGATCAGGCCTCGTAAATTTTGAGCGTTGTTTTGCAGTTGTTCGTTCTTGTAGCACACTGCCTTGGCCGAGTTCGGTAGTGGCAGCACTCTTGTCCCTCAGTCATTTAACTGGCTAAGTCCTTGTCGTTGTCATTTAACTGGCTCACTCTTTTAAAGGGGTACTTATCGCTGTCACGACGAGGCCAAGGTGGAACCAAGGCGGAAGCGGAGGCGGGGCCGATACGCAGACAAGGACACCCACCCACCACTATCACCGCAAGTCACTGCGGCGGCCCGTCCACTCTTAGCTGTCGTTTCATTCGGTGCTTACACTTGGGACCATCGTCCGCTGGCTAGTGAGATAAGGCTGTTAGTGGAAGCGTCATCTCTGAAGTGTACCCTCAGAGTGCTTCGACGCCTGCTGCGCTAGTGTGACACTCGCGTCCCTGACGGACAGACTCCTCGTTTCGCTTCTAAACGTCAAATCAGCACGGCCAATCGCGAAGTTTGCGCGAAACCGGCGCCACCATGTTTTCGCCGCTGGCCTGCTTCTCTCCGCACAACTTCGCCGGCGATTTTAGTGATTTCGGCGACGATGTAACTTTCGACGAAAGATTTTCGCCAGCAACACCAACTACGCGGACCGTTCCGAAAATCCCCTCCCTCTCGTCCCTGCCGGTCTTCACGCGGCCGCCCACGAGCCCCGCAGCCGCGTGCGTCGCACCCTTCCCCGTCTGCTGCTCGCCCAGCAGCGACTGCGGTTCCCGTAACGACTCCCTGCGACGCCACGTGCGACACATCGAGCGACGAGCCAATGACGCCTCGTGCGACGGTCGGAGTGAAAACGCGTCGCACGAATTGTCGTTCTGGGCATCGGAATGTGCTCAGGCGCCGGGGCGGAACGACGTACGCCCACATCGCGAACTCCCCCCGGCCTCCGTCTTCGTTCCCCCCGTTATAGTGCCATCGCTTACTAGCAACGACGTCGCTCGGCGGTACTTCTCCAACGGTACGGAGTGCCGCCCTGCTCCCTCGGGAAACGTAACCCGCAACAACTCGAAGCGCAAATGTGATGGCGCCGGCGGCGGTGGCGGCGACAGCGCGAACGCGGCGTCAGCGCGACCAGCGGCGGCGCGGGCAAATATGAAAGGCGCGAAGAAGACCGAGGTAGCTGTTGAAACAGTCGGCGCCTCCGCCAAGAGTCACCTGCTCGCACGACCATCGCTGGTCATCCCATTCCCCGCTGGGGAGCCGTTACATTGTAACGGAGCTTTCGACTCAAACAACAACGCGTTAGCGAATTCCGAATTACATGGTCACCACGTGTCGCCGCCACACCGCAACCTCGCGGATAAGCCGCTCCCGTCGCGCAGCCGTGGGAAATCGAGGCCGCGCACAGCGCCGATGGGGATTGCGTGTTGGTTGTGGGACACCGCGACGGGAGTGGCAGGAACGGGCGGAGCGGGAGAAGCGGAAGGAGCGGGAGGCGCGGCAGCCGAAAGCCGGACCGGCAAGCCGTCTGAGGATGCGAATTTGGCGGTGACAGCAACCGGACGCCACGCAGCGCCGGCGTTGGCGATTGACATCCGCGGCGGCGGCAGCAGCAGCGGCGCGTTGGGCGGCGACGGGGATAAAGCAGCGTCGGTACGGACGGCGCTGTACCCATCGGCGCGCAGTGAAGGCGGTGGCGGCGAGCGGAGCGTGCGCGACGTGCTAATCGTGGAAGGGGGAAGGCCGCCCGCGGATGCGGGGCGTGCCCGAGGCGGTGTGTTCCGCAAGAAGCAGCGGCGGGGGAAGGGCAAGCGGAGCGTGTTCGTGTACGAGCTGGTGCGCGCGCCCGCGGGGGGAGGCGGTGGGGATTATGGGGACCGCAGATTGCCGCGCGCGAGAACAGCAGGCGCCGCGGAGAGTGGCAGTGCTGGGTTGTGGGGGACGGACGGCGCGGAAGGAGTGGTGGAGGGAGCAATGGGAAAGGCGCAGGGTTGGCAGCAGCGGTCGCTGGATCGAAGTGACACGCAGAGCGACATTGCTGACGTGGACGAATGGCGATGGGAGATGGAGAAATATCTGACGGAGAAATTAAGGCGAGAATCGGGTCCGAAGGAAATGGGGCGAAAGGAGAAAGAGGTTACGAGAGAGGAAAGGGAAAGTGGCGGCTCGGAAGGGGAGCAGCACGAACGGGAGAACGGTAGCGGCGGCGGCGGAAGTTGGGGGTTGCGAGTCGCTGATGATGACGACTCGTTAGGAGCAAGCGGGCGCGCTTGTAATACGTACGGGGGCTGTGACGAAGGAAACAACAGCTGGCGCGATACAAGCAGCGAAGGGGAGGCAGCGGGGATTGACCAGTGGGACCTGGACGCGGATATCGAGGAGCACCATAGCGAGGATGAAAGCAGCGCTGTGCTGTCCGCCGCCACGAGCGGCGACGGGGGCGATCCGTGGGGCGTTGGGGGCAGCAGTGGCAGCGAGGAGCAGCGAGCGCTGCAGCGGCAGGGGCGAGACAAAGGACTAGTGATAGACTTGGGAGTGGATGGGGAGGAGTTGGGAGTGGTGAGGAGGGACGAGGATTGGTTTGAAGAGGCGGAGGGCGTGTTGCTGGTGGACGAAGGGCGTGTCGTGCCTCGGGAGTCAGACGGTGGCGAGCGCGGCAGAAACGGAGAATGGGGAAGGTCGCGAAGCTGTGTGGAAGCGTCTGTCCGCCAAGCCAGCAGGGCGGCCGTTGCCCGCGCTGCAGCGGACGCGCAGGCAGGCAGGAGAGGCGACGGCAGCGATGGCAGTGGGAGTGACGGCAGCACCGGCCGTGGCAGCGACAGCAGCAGCAGGCACAGGGAAGGTGGGCGGCCCGTGCTGCTGCGGTGCGAGGGCGTGCGGGGGAGCAACCGCGTCCGCGCGTTTGATCCCAGCGAGTACCTGCCTGCGCCCACAGCACCCGCAGCACCTGCAGCACCCGCAGCAGCACCCACAGCACCCACAGCTGCAGGTGGCGTGCCTGCGAGCGAGCACCACTGCGTGAGTGCAGGTGCAGGTGCGAGTTGGAACACACCCACGGCAGCCGGTGCAGCCGCTGTGCCAGAGGGCCGTGAGACTGCAGCGCAGGGAGGTGCGAGGGCGAGGGCACGCCAGGGAGATGACGCGGCGGCGACGTCAGCAGCGGCGGGAAAGAGCCAACACGTGTCGGCATGGTGGCAATTCGGTGGGGCTGATAAGAGCGCTGATAAGAGCGACAGCAGCGGGCAGGCCGGCAGACGGAAGAGCACAGGTGGTGGAGTGAGCAGCGGAGTGCATGGGGGTCGGTCCCGGCCGTTGGGACCCCCACCCACGCCCCAGAGCCCTGACCACGACGCATGCATGGAAAGCCGCACCTCGCACTTGATATCACCACCGGCTCTCCCCTCGCACGCATCAGCAGCGTCATCGTCCCGCCTACTGCCCTCCCCACGCCTCCCGCCCTCCCGGCGCCTCCCGCCGTCCCCCGGCCTGAGGAGGCAGCAATCCGCTGCGGCTTCGCTTGCTGCGGTGGAGGCGAGTCAACGGCAGCGTGAGAGGCAGGCTGATTTGACTGCACGAGCAGGCAAGCAGAGCAGGGGAGCGCGGGAGGAGTGCGGGCGAGCGGCGGTGGTTTTCCACAAGAGCAGCAGCACTGGCAGCAGTGGGGGGGGAGGAGGTGTCAGTGGCACCGGCAGTGGCACCAGCACTGGCAGCAGCCAGGACACATCGAGCAGTAACTACAGCAAGAACAGCACCCAATGCCGCACCTCGCCCTCCTCATCCACCTCTCGTCCCTCTCCCCCACTCCCTTGGTCACCCCCTCCCACGTCCCTCGTCCCTCTCCCATCACCCCCGTCCGTAGTCCCTCGCCCCTTGCTCTCCCTCTCTTTCTCAGCTTCGGTTTCAGCTTCGGCCAAGCCTAGGCCTCTGAGCCGTGCCAACTCTGCCGCCCCAGCGCTCCTGCACCCACAGCCCATCTTGCTGGCTGGTGGGAAGCGATTCAGCACCCGCTGCCCTGCCGCTGCGGCTGCTGCTGCCGCCGCCGCTGCAGTTGTTGCAAACGGCGGTGGTGCTAATGCTGCTGTTGCTGCAACGGCTGCCAATGGTGCTGGTGCTGTTGCTGCTGCCAATAGCGGTGGTGGTGGTGGTGGTGCTGCTGCTGCTGCTGCTGCTGCGACTGGGAAAGCAAGAGCAGGGAGAGCAGCAGAGGCAGCAGGGATAGCAGGAGGGAAGGGAGCAGTGGGCCTCAAAGCGAGCGCTGTGGTTTACCACCCGCCCTTCAGCAGCTATCGTCACCAGGCTGACGTGGCAGCCCAGGAGGAGGAAGCGAGTCTGAGGGAGCTGGAGCAGCAGCTGGAGAGAGAGAGGAGGAGGAGGGAGGAGGAGGAGGAGGAAGACTTGTTGGCAGAGGCTGGTGAGAGGGGAGTGAGGGAGGTAAGAGTGAGGGAGGGCGAGTGGGAGGAGGGAGGTGCTTGGATGGTGAAGATGCCCGGAAGGGGGGAGTCAAGGAGGCTGGAGGAGCTTTGTGAGACGGTTGGGATGGGTGCTGGTGGGGTGGGGATGGGATTGGATGGGGTGGAGATGTGCTTGGAGTTGGAAAGAGGGGTGGTGAGCATTGGGCCTAGTGTGGGAGGTAGAGGAGGGATGGGAAGGAGCTTGAGCATGGGAAGGCGGTTGCTGGGGTTGAGTCCAAATGCGAAGCCGGATGCGAGAGGGAGAGAGAGGGTGGGGGCAATGCAAGGAGCGAGAGAGCATGCTGTCATATCACCAGCGCTTGTACCTCCTCCCATGCGACGATCCTGCACAGACACACGGCAGGAGAGGCGGGCGAGGGAGCAGCTGGAGAAGATGGGTGCGTGTGTGAAACAAGATGTGGGAATGGAAGCAGCAGCGGCGCCACCCATGCGACGGTCCCGCACTGACACAAGGCAGGAGAGGCAGGCAAGGGAGCAGCAGGAGCAGAGGGAGCAGTTGGAGCAGATGGGTGTTTGTGTCAAACAGGATGTTGGATTGGTTCTCGTGCCACCTCCCATGCAACGGTCACGGACTGAAACGCGGCAGGAGAGGGGGATGAGGGCAGGGCAGCAGGCAATGACACCAGCAGTGAGGGGAGGTGGCAGAAGAAGCGAAGGGTGCAGCAGAGGGGAAGCAGGCAGCGGGCGGGTGTTGCGGCGAGGCAGCACACAGCCGAGCCGGCGCTTGGAGCAACAGGAGGGGGTGTCTCGGCGCAGAGAGGGGGACCTGCTCATCCGCACGCATGCTCTGTGAGTCCCGTGGGTGGGGCGGGGGAAGGTGAGGAGAGGGGTGGTTGTGATTGTGTCTCCTGGCAAGTTGCTGAAGCCTGTGTGGCAGGAGGTGTGCGCTTTGCTGTTGATGTCGTCTCATCCCTTCTTCACTGCGAACTCTTTTTGTCTGTCCCTTGCACTGCTGCTGCTGCTGCTGCTGCTGTGTTTGTGCAGAGGGCAAGACGCGGAGATTCTGGTGCTAGACAACTGACCGTGGCGGTGGGCACAACACAACGGCAGAACATGTGATAACAACTGATAAGGATGATGATGGCAACGCTGATCACAAACTGACAATGATGGCACTGCCATCCTGGGTTGCGTATGGGGCAAACCTCTTGCCACACGGCTTGGCAATGTTCAGTGGGCTGCTTGCAAGAAAGTATTCTGGCATTCCATTGCAGACTCGCGGCTCCCCGCTCCTGTCCCTCAATCAACGCCGTAGCGTTTCTGTCCAGTGACCACCCACGGCTGTGGTGAAGGAAAGTGGCTCATACCGTATACCGTACCACGTGTTACATGTGCGAGCGAGTGAAGATTGCACTAAGGAAGCAAAAACAAGTACAACGTGTATTCAAAGGCATGAGAAAATACAGCAAATGGTAACGCGGTGCGGCCGAGCTAGCTTTTGTGCAATGCTGGAAGCGAGGTCTTTTGAAGTGTAGGTTGACTCCACGGAGTGCAGCAGTGCGTGGTTTGGCGAAAGTGATGCGGGAGAAGGTGGCCAACCACCGTTACCAGTAATGGGCTAAGTACGGTTGGTCTTGTACTCGATGATGATGTGTTCAGTATCGATACCGGTATAGGAAATTTCATTACATTATGAAATAGTGGTGGTTGGAAAATGCATTGTGGTACTAGGAATTTTAAGGCAAGAAAAGTGGAGTGCTCTGTAGCACTAGAAAATATGAGAAGATAATAACTAAGGATTCTGGAAGTATTATCCAAAGTGCTTATTTATCGTGTGTAACATTGTGGGAATGTCTATCAATCTACCACCCAGTAAAGTACTGTAACTTGAACATAGCAGGAAACTATTGGACCGTTTTGAGTCGCACATATAGGACTCTTGCTAGGTCACTTACTATGTTATGAGTTGTAAAAGAGAGTGCGCAGGTAAAACGAATAACGAAGCTGTGACTCAATCAACTGCGAATACAATGAATGCCCAAACTAATATAGAACTACGCTAGCTAGGAGAGAACCTCGGGCAAACGAGGTTGGGTGCAGGTTTGGCGATGAGAAAGCCGAAGGCGACGCGAGGAGCCTCGGCAGCGTTGAAATCGGCCGAACGTGCGAACTCCGAAAATCGGGTTGTACGCGAAGCAGTCAACCCCGATAAGGAATTCGGGAAAATTCCTTACACCACCCCCCCCCCCTCAAGAAAGGTAGTCAATAGCCGAGACACGACGTCGCGCCAAATAATCAGCAACAAGCGTCGAGGCGTCCAGTGAAGCGGATGGTACCCACGTGTCGTCCTCACTTGTGCGATCCGTCCAGCGAATCAAGAAATCCACGTGGCGACCAGCGGCGTCAAGGCGGACCCTATGAGCGAGGATCTTCGAAGGGTCAAAGGTCGGCTCCGGGACAGGGCGAGTGGTCGGAACCGCTTGCTGACGTGCGATGTCTGTCGTGGCCGGCACGAACTTCCGAAGAAGGTTGACGTGGAATGCGTCGTGGATATGCCAGTCGTCGGGGAGCAACAGCTTCGCCGTGACAGGTGTCACCATCTTGATAATTTTAAACGGTCCGCAAAAACGTGGCCGAAGTTTCGCAGGGCCGGGCAGGTTCAGGTTCTTTGTGTCGAGAAGGACTAGCTGCCCAGCTGTCAAGATGAGCTCCCGTCGTAGAAGGTTGGTGTATTTGCGGGACGTAATATTCGCCTTGCGAATTGCATCGGCGGCTTTTTCTCGGACTTCCTGAAGTTCCGTCACGAAAGTCTGGGAACGGGGAACCGGGTTGGTGAGTGTAGTCGTCGTTGGAACAGCCGGGTCCATCCCGTAATTGAGGAAAAATGGCGAGTGATTAGTCGTGCTGGATGGTGCGTTGTTAAAAGCGAATTCCAGCATGGCGAGCGAGTCTTCCCAGCGGGCAGGGTCGGGGCAGTTGGTGCGAATTAACTGCTCCATGGTCTGGTTGGTCCGCTCGGTTTGACCGTCGGTCTGCGGGTGGTAGGCCGATGAGAACTGTAGCTTCGTGCCGTATTGTGCCCACGTTTCCTTCCAGAACTTGGACGTGAATTTGGGGTCGCGGTCGCTGATGATCGCCGAAGGGATGCCGTGCAGTCGCACGACCGTCGAGATGAAAAGTCGCGCAGTTTCTTCGGCTGTGATTGTTGTGCGGCATGGTGCGAAGTGCGCCATTTTCGTGAAGCGGTCGACAACGACGAGAACAGCGTCGTTGCCCGTCGGCCCAGCTGGCATCCCCGTGACAAAATCCATTGTCACTTGTTGCCACGGTCGTTCGAGTGGCTCGAGGGGTTGCAGAAGTCCAGCTGGTCGCTGACGTGTCGACTTCATTGCTTGGCACACCCTGCATGAGGACACATAGCGCTGCACGTCGTTAGAGGAATCAGGCCAGTAATATTGACGGTGCAGTATCTTCTGGGTTTTATCAACCCCGAAATGTCCGGAGAGGTTGGAATCGTGTATCTCTTGGATGAGGAGCTCACGCAGCAGTCGGTAAGCGGGAACCCAAATCCGGTCGGTTCCGGCTTTTAGGTAATAGTCCCCTTTCTGCGTTGTGGCCTGCTGGTGATTTCCTGTTGTGAAGAAGGGATCTGTCGTGTAGCCATGGGTGAATAGTCCGGTAAGTAGCGGGTTCGAGTGGGTGATGAGTACTGCAGCGGATTGTACTGTCGGTCGGGTCAGGGCGTCGGCGATGTTATTTGCCCCTTTTTTATACGTGATGCGGTAGGTGAAATGGCTCTCCATGTAGTCGAGCCATCGGGTCTGTCGTGGGTTGAGGTTGGGTTGGGCTCGCAGGTACTGTAGGGATTTGTGGTCCGTGCGAACAGTGACGTCGGCGCCCACCAGGTAGCATCGCCACAGTTTAAATGCATGTATGATGGCGAGCATCTCCTTGTCGTGGATCGGGTAGTTGCGTTCAGCTGCCTGCAGCTTGCGTGATTCGTACGCTATCGGCTGCAACCCGTTCCCGAAATCCTGGAGGAGCACAGCCCCGATGGCGAAATCTGAGGCGTCGGTCACGACTTCGAACGGCTTCGATGGATCGGCGATGCGCAGCACAGGAGGGGAAACGAGAAAATGTTTGAGTTCCTGGAAAGCCGCCTCTGCGTCCTCCCCCCACACAAAATTCTTGTCCTTGTGCAGCTGGTCGGTCAGTGGCCCGGTTATCCCCGCCATATTCGGGATAAACCTCCGGACGTAATTAACGAATCCGAGGAAACTCTGGAGTTCCGTGACGTTCGTCGGGGACTTCCACTCCTGTATGGTCTTGATTTTCGCCGGGTCGATTTTAATGCCGTCGCGCGATATGACGTGCCCCAAAAACTCCAACTCTTGCTTAAAAAAATCGCACTTAGAGCCTTTGGTGATGAGTCGGTTTTCCTGCAGCCGCTTAAACACTGCGTCCAGGTCACTGAGGTGCTGCTCCCTGGTTTTGCTGTAAAATGAGGATATCGTCCAAGTAGACGATGACGCACCGGTCTAGAAGATCCCGAAACACCCTGTTCATGGTCAGCTGAAAAGTCGAGGGCGCGTTCGTGAGGCCAAAAGGCATCACCGTGAATTCGTAACTCCCGTAGCGTGTGCGAAACGCCGTCTTGTGACAATCGTCAGCGAAGACGCGAATTTGATGGTAACCGCCGCGTAAGTCAATCTTCGAGAAGTAGCGAGCGCCACGAAGTTGGTCGAGGAGGTCGTCGGTACGTGGGATTGGGTAGCGAGACTTGATGGTGACCCTGTTCAGCGCGCGATAGTTGATGCACATGCGAAGTCCGCCGTCTTTCTTCGGGGTGAACAGGATTGGTGTTGCGAAGGGCGAGGTGCTGGCCCGAATGAATCCTTTCTCCAACAGTGCATCGATTTGTCGGCGCAGCTCCTCGAGTTCCGGCTGGGTCAACCGCCACTGTGTTCGAACGGTTGGTTGCGCTCCAGGTTCCAGCTGGATTTTGTGGTCCTCAGGTCTCTCCGGTGGCAGTCCAGGTGGCAGGTCGTCGGGGAAGATTTCCGGGTACCTCCGAATCAGCTCCGCTAAATCCGGAGGTACAGCTGCACACAGCTTCTCGATGTCCTTTCCTTCGGTGTCGACTGCCAACTCACGTAAACAAACAGCGAACAGCTGCGCGCCTCTGTTGAAGTGGCGGGCTATCGTGATGGCTTTGACGCACGGGGCTTGGATGTAGTCAGGTGTCCATGCAGGAAGCGTAATTAGCCCCTCGTGCTTGCTGACGCTGCACGTTCCCGTTGTCCAGTCGATGACGGGGTTGTGCCGTCGCAGCCAATCGCGTCCCAGCAGTACATCGCAGCCATCCAACGTTGTCGCGAGAAACTTCATGCTGAAGCCAAAATCGTCGCCGCATTCGATCCTGACCGTCCGTGTTTCTTCCGTTATCGCCAGAGGCGTCCCATCCACGAGGCGAGCGTCGATTTCGGGCAGACACCTGTCAAGTTGCAGCTTGCATTTTTTTGCGCTCGCCAAATTGAAGAGGCTATGACTGGCCCCTCCATCGACGAACATTTTCAAGTTATGTTTTAACACCTTGCCAGCGACCAGCACAGGGTGATCCACATGATTATCCCCGTTATTCGGCCGAGTGCGATCGATTGCATGAATCGGAACCACGACTCGGTGGGGATGGTGGGGTTCGGGCGACGGAGCACAGTCAGTAAAGGACCCGCTAATTACTGACTCTTCCCATTTCCCTGCTCCTTCCTGTCGTTCCCCGTCAGCGGCGTTTTCTCGTGGCAATCTTTCATGTAGTGACCCGTCTTCCCACACCGGAAACACGGTCCCTTAGGAGGGCGGTCGGGTGTATGGACGGCGTTGATCGTGGTCCGATGGGTCTGGCCACGAAAACGGTTTCCCTCCCGGGAAGCTGCTCTCGTGTACTGCATCAGCGCATCTGTGGACTCCGCCAATTGTACAGCTGCAAGAAATGTCGTCGGACGGCTCCTGCGAACCTCGTACTGTATCTCGTATTTGAGGCCGCTGATGTACTTATCCAGCCGTTCAGCTTCCGACATGTCATCAACCTGGTCGGCGAGGCTCATAAATGACGCCGTGTAGTCTTGGACAGAAGCCATCTGCGACCATGCACGCAGCTTCATGCGAGCTTGCTCCGAGGCGGATATGTGCTCGAAGCGACCTCGTAAGGCTGCGCCCCACTCCTTCCACGTGCGTATCGTGGTCACTCCGAAGATCGACGTTGCCACTTGATTAGTCACTGTAGAGGTCCCGTCTGCCGCATGTGTCACACCTGTCGGCATCCCTGTTTCCAAGGTTCGGCGCCACCACTCAAGCGCTGCACCTCGAAGAAGGGAAACCGCGTAATTAATGCGCGTAGCGTCGTCATTAACTCCGGCCGCAGTAAAGAAGACTTCGACCCCAAACAGCCACCCTTTTACCGTAACCGTTTTGTCCGTAGGGTTGAACGGATGTGGATTGACGAGCTTGATTTTGATCGTCGTCACTGCTACTGGAGCTGCTGCCGCTCGCTGCCTATCCTCTTCTTCGAAGTCACGTGTGAGCGCATCCAATGGATTGCTCATCGCCTGACTGTTGCCCTCGCCTTCGTCCACAGGCGACTCCTGACGCGCTTCACCTCGCGCCTGGCGCAGTTCGGCGTTTTCCTCTCGTAGGGTCGTCACTTCCGCCATTAATGTCTTCATGCTCTCCTGCATTTCTGCCACTTGCGCCATCATCCGGTTCACAACTTCCTGATCCATGTGCCTAACGCTACGTCTGGTGGGCAGTCGGGTCTCCGTGGCCTTCAGGCAAATGAGAACACGAACTATCGGAGTCGGGCAAGATTGAATTAACAATCCCTGCAGCCAACCGTCGTGTAGTCACTAAACCAGCCACACCCTATGCCACCAAACTACCCTCGGAAAAGCGGGGTGAACTAGGAAAGTAGCTCTGATACCAGGTGTTATGAGTTGTAAAAGAGAGTGCGCAGGTAAAACGAATAACGAAGCTGTGACTCAATCAACTGCGAATACAATGAATGCCCAAACTGTCAGAATGAGGAATGAATGATGCCATTGATGTTGGTTGGGGTACATATAACAAACCCTAACTTCTGTACCCCCTAAGACAAACCTCACTACAAGCTACAACATTTGACACACCCCCATAGCCTAAGTGAGGGGTGTCTAGCAAAATAAAAAAGAGTACGGTCACAAGACCAGTCCAAAAGAAAACAAAGCTCAGGGTGGATCACAACGTCACCACACTCTCTGAGCACAAGCAACAGTGGCCACAAGGCCAGTCCAAGAGATCACAAGTATATATAGCAAGAGTACAGACGAAGCAGGCAATAAACTCAAGCCTACACATGACTAGAACCTGTGTCAACAAGGCCTAACTGCACACAACACCTCTGGTGGTCACGAGGCGGAAGCGCCTTGGTGAAGATGTCTGCAGTGTTGGCCTCGGACTCCACAAACTCGAAGCGAGCCTGTCCACGTCTCTGCAACTCTCGCAGAAGAAAGTACCTGACGTGAATGTGCTTCACTCTGCTCTCCAGTCGCGGCTCACGACAGAGGAGGATCGACGCCTTGTTGTCAGTGAACAAGGTCGGTGCAGAGCTCGGCCGCTCACCAAGGTCGGCGAGCAAGAAGGTCAACCAACGCAACTCCTGTGCCGCCATGGCACCAGCGTAAATCTCAGCCTCAGCTGTAGAGGTCGAGACAGAAGAGGAGCGCGTGGAACGCCAGGAAACAGCTCCAGAACCCAGACTGAAACAGTACCCCTGAGTAGACCTGTGAGTCTCAGCGTCATCAGCGTAAGAGGAGTCACAGTGACCAGTGAGTACGACAGACTGCTGCCCTCCAAGAACTAGCCCCACGCCTGATGTAGTCGCTAGGTACTTCGCCACCCTCACAGCTGCCGTCCAGTGAACAGGACGGTGTCTCCCTGGCGCAACAAAGCGCGCAAGGATGCTGAGAGGGAAGGCGAGGTCCGGGCGAGTACAGGTCATCAGGTACATGAGGCAACCCACAAGCTCTGCGTAGGGACCACTAGGCTCAAACGGCTCGTCAGGAAAGGGACCAGTGAGTCTGTGGTCAACAGCGAGAGGTGTGCGCTGTACGGTGGAGTGCTGAAGCCCGAACCGCTGAAGGACCTGCTGCACCATGTGTGACTGTGAGAGTGTAATGGTGCGAGCGGCTCTGTCCCTGGTGATCTGCAGGCCAAGGTAGTGGCGCAGCTCACCAAGATCAGTGCACGTGTGTCTCTTCTGCAGTTCGGACTTCACGTCTGCCAAAGCAACCCTGTCCGGAGTGGCGAAAACGAGGTCGTCGACGTAAACCAGAACAAAGAACGGTGTGGAGCCACGACGAACGAACAGCGACGGGTCGGCAGAAGACGGCTGGAACCCAAGGTCAGAGAGGGTAGAACGCAGAGTGCCGTGCCACTCACGAGGGGCCTGGCGAAGACCGTAAACAGGTTGCCTCAGCCTCCACTGGGTCCCAGGAGGGAAGGTGCCAGTGAAGGCCGAGGGACGACGCAACCAGACCTCCTCGTGTAGGCTGCCCTGAAGGAAAGCAGTGGAGAAGTCGAGAGAGTGTAACTCGTAGTCTCTCTGTGCTGCTACGTGTAGTAACACCCGAAGAGTGGTCATCTTCGGGGTAGGTGCGAAGGTCTGAAAGAAGTCAACTCCCTCGCGCTGACTGAAACCTCTAGCCACGTAGCGCGCCTTGAAGACCGGGGGAGATCCCGGTGGCCGCTTCACCCTGTAGATCCACATGCCGTCGACTACGTTCGCCCCAGGGGGGGGAACCTCATCGACGTAGGTGCCTGTGGATCTGTAGGAGGCCATCTCTGCGTCCATGGCAGCTCTCCACTGAGAGGCCCAAGGCCCTGACACTGCCTCAGCGTAAGTGCGAGGAGTCGGAATGTTTAGGGCGTCGGGGTCACCCTCAGGGGCGAGGAGCATGGCACAGAGATGAGGGGAAGCGGCCGCCAGGAACTCTAGCTCAAACTGCCTGTCCTCTAGGGCGTCACAGCCAAGGGCAGACACACCCCCGACGGCCAGAGGACTGGTAGGAGGAGCAGCCACAAGCGTGGTGGCGTAGTCAAGGCGGCGGGTAGAGGCAAAGTCAGTAACTGCGGCAGTAAGAGCGGACACAGAGGACACAGAGGCACGAGGGTGAGTAACAAGAGAGGCGAGAACACGAGAGAGAACAGGACGGTACGTGCGGTAGTAGTCAGTGACAGGAGTAGGGAGCGACACAGTGAGGGCCGACTCAGGAGGAGACGGAAGCACAGACTGAGACGGACGAGGTGGACTAGAAAGAAGGAAGGCAGTACGAAGGTCAGTGAAGGGAACAGGAGACGAGGGACGAGCACGAGGGGAGCGACGAGTAGCCCAAGAACGAGACGGAGGAGGAGAGGACAAAGGCGGAGAACTGGGGAAAACAGCGGGGGAGGAGTCAGGAGGAGGAAACGTGGGACCGTAGACAGGAGGAGAGGCGGAGGAGGGAGGAGAAGGGGAGGGGAGACCAAGGGTCCGAAGACCCGAGACAGGAGGAGGAAGTGGCTGCTGCTGCTGCTGCTGCGACTGCTGCTGCTGCGGAAGCGGCTGCTGCTGGGACTGCTGCTCCTGCGGGTCCAGCTGCTACTGCTGCTGCTGCTGCTGCTCCTGCGGCTCCAGCTGCTGCTGCTGCTCCTCCAGCCGCTGTAACTCCCTCTCCTCTCTCTCCAACGCCAGCTGCTCGTCACGGGCACGGCGAACACGAGCCTGGTGCCTAGTCGGGTAGGGGTGGGGGGGCGGAGTAGTGTCCGAAGCAGCGGTAGCTCCAGAGTCCACCCCCGAAGAACCAGGCGCACCACCCCCAGAGGCAGCACTAACACCAGCTCCAGACCCAGGCTCGCCAGAACCCGAAGGAGGCGCACTCTCACCCCCAGTGTCCGCGCGACCAGCACCAGCTCCCGGACGACAAGAGTCCTCTGCACCCACCGGGTCAGCTCCAACTCCAGAACCAGAAACTCCAGCTCCAACTCCAGCTCCAACCCCAGCACCCCCAGAACCAGAAACTCCAGTGCCAACTCCAGCTCCAACTCCAGCTCCAACTCCAGCTCCAACTCCACCACCCCCAGAACCAGAAACCGGTACAGGAACAGGCGCAGCACCAACCTCTCGAGAGCTAGCACCTGCGGCACGCTGCGAGGAGGACTGTGGGGAGGGAGGCTGTACCGGAGAGGCTACCGAAGGAGGAGGGGTAGCCTGGGACACACCCGACGGGGCTGGACCAGGGGGGGGAGGCTGTACCGGGGGAACAGGAGGGGGAGCGGCAGTCAGGAAGAGGGGGGGAGGAGGAACCTGGAGACCTCGACTGGGGTACCTGACGTAGTACGGAGTGGACTCCTCGAAACGGACGTCACGGGAGTCAAAGAACCGGTGAGAGGGAGGGTGGTAAAAGGTGAAGTCAGAGGAGTCCTCAGGGAAACCAAGGAAGACACAGGGGACGGCACGAGGCGAGAGCTTGTCCGCGGAGGTGTCGCGGACAAGAGCCAAGCACCCCCAGACACAAAACCGCGACGCAACACCAGGGGACCCTGTCCAAAGACTGGTCGGTGAAACCTCTGGTCGAGAGACACGTGGCCAGAGGTTCAGCTGGTGCGCGGCGTACCTGACCGCGTAGGGCCACAGAAAATGGGGGGCACAGGCGTGAGTCAGGGAGGTGCGGGCGATCTCCATGACCAGGCCTATGCGGCGCTCAGCAACCCCATTCTGCTGTGGGGACTCTGGAAGCGTCCAGGACTGACGAATGCCCTGCTCGCGACAGAATCCAGCGAGAATGCCGGAGTGAAACTCACCCCCACGGTCGGAGTGGAGGCAGCTGACACGACGACCACGAGTGTCCTCGGTGGTGAGCAACCACCTGATCAGCGTAGAAGTCACCTCAGACTTCTTCGCCAGAGGGAACACTGTGGTGTAGCGGGAGAAGTCGTCAACGACCACCAGAAAGTAGCGCTCACGCTCAGGGCCTAGACGAGGGGCGGGGCCCCAGACGTCCAAGTGAAGCGTCTCAAAAGGCTCGGTGGCCGGACGAAGGGAGGAGGAGTGAGGGGCGGCGCGCAGCCGACCCTCGACGCAGGGACGACACGGCGGCGCAAGCGAAGGCGGCAGCGACGGCAAGAGACGTGGGAGGCCTAGGACAAGACGCTGACTAGACATAGCGCGCAGACGAGGAAGGGACGGGTGCCCCATCCGGTGGTGCCACAGAACGGTGGGGTGGGCAAGCGACCGGCAGGAGCACGACGCAGCGACTGGAGCAGACGTAGGAACCTGACACGACACAGACACTTGGGGGGACGAAGCAACCTGGTGAGACGCGGGGACCCGAACGGGGGGGGGAACCGGGGGCAGTGGCAGTTGGGGCGGCTGCTGGTGCGACCGCTGGTGCAGCTGCTGCTGCTGCTGCTGCTGCTGCTGCTGCGGCTGCGGCTGCTGCTGCTGCTGCGGCTGCTGCTGCGGCGCACGCGGGCCAGTGCGAAGAGTGTAGAGACCTGAGCCCGGCTCAGCAGTAAAGGTAGCAAGAGGCTGGTAAGAGTCTCCGTCAACACACACCGCAGTCTCTCCAGAAGGCTCAAACCACACACCCACGTGCTGACTCACGAGGGGTCGCACGCCCACCAAGTTCCGGGAGAACGAGGGGACGTGAAACCCAGTGAGAGACCCGGAGGGAGCAGCAGGACACGGTAAAGTGGTAGTGTGACGTGCAGTGACTGGTCCCGTAGTGGGATCAGCCAAAGCCACAGAAACAGGCGCAGGAAGTGGTGTAAGTGTGGTGCTGTCCCGGAAGAAGCAGTGTGAGGCTCCAGAGTCCAGCGTGAACGACACCGAAGCGTCCTCTGAGGTAGTCGCTGGTCTAGAGTCTACACAAGAACCTACACTAGCAACAAGCAACTGAGCAAGACTAGCACCTAAGCTAACAACACCAGAGTAAACAGAGTCAGAAACACTAGAGTCAACAACAGCATACATAGCATGAGGAGCACCAATCAGATCAACTAACTGCTCAGCAGACATGCCCCACAGAGCGGAGCCGTAGCGCTGAACCAGAAGAAGCCAGTCAAGAGCAGGACCGCCAACCCCGTAGGCCAACCGGACCGTGTCAGTGAGCTGAGCAAAGCACTGACCAGGGGGGTGAAAGCGGCCACAAGGGTGGCCCCGACGAGGACCTGTCAGAACCTGATAGGTGCAGGGAGGGTAAGAAGCACCGCGCTGGGGCTGACGCAGCCCCGACCCCGGAGTCAACTGCTGACGCTGCTGCTGCTGAGGCTGGCGGGAGGAAAGGGACTGCTGCTGCTGCTGAAGGTGCCATTGATGTTGGTTGGGGTACATATAACAAACCCTAACTTCTGTACCCCCTAAGACAAACCTCACTACAGGCTACAACATTTGACACAAACTAATATAGAACTACGCTAGCTAGGAGAGAACCTCGGGCAAACGAGGTTGGGTGCAGGTTTGGCGATGAGAAAGCCGAAGGCGACGCGAGGAGCCTCGGCAGCGTTGAAATCGGCCGAACGTGCGAACTCCGAAAATCGGGTTGTACGCGAAGCAGTCAACCCCGATAAGGAATTCGGGAAAATTCCTTACATACTAGGTCTACACGATTCGACGTGCCGACTCTTTGTCCACGATGCTCCTATCAACATACTGTACCACGATTTGGAGTGAGGTGACGTGAGGTGAGGTGAGGGCAGGGCTGTCGCTTGCAGGGCGTTTGCCCTGCTGGACCTTGAATTCCAGGGCTGGGTTGTCCTTTAAAACTGAAATCGATGGGTTGGAAATATTCTGGCCCTGATTCTTTACAGGGCTGATTTCGGGCTCAGGCTTGGTGTGTAAAGAGCAGATTTTAGGCGAGCCCTGGAACAAAATCTCTCGAGACCCCCCTTCCACTCCCCTCCCCCCCCCAACACTCCTCCCTCTCCTCTCCTTCGTTTCTAACCTGATTGCATCCAACAAGGCAATTTCGAGTTGCTTGGTTGGGCCACAAATTCAACTCAGCCTAGAACTTGTGCTTAAACCAATCACAGCTCACTCTCTGTGGAGTGGGTGACGGTTAAGGTTGGGTAGAAGTGCACAAGAACTACCCTGAAGGTTGGGTAGTAAGATGTGCAGACGATCATCGGTTCTGCAAAGGCTAGGAAGCCTGCAAAGCGTGCGTAGTGATATGACGCTAACTATTTCTCTTCTTGTCGTGTTTGCTTGCTTGTCGTTGATCTCAAACGTAGTTGTAAGCTTGGTAGTTGAAATGAGGCTCCCGATTTTTCGCTCCAAACCTGATTCAAGGGAGAAAAAATTTCTAGCCCTGAAGCCTAAAGGGCCGAGATTCGCTCCAGCCCTGCTAAATACAGGGTCATACATGCCGGGCCCCCTGATTTGTCCGGGGGGC
The DNA here is from genome assembly GCA_948144175.1 of Closterium sp. NIES-65. Taxonomy (NCBI): domain Eukaryota; kingdom Viridiplantae; phylum Streptophyta; class Zygnematophyceae; order Desmidiales; family Closteriaceae; genus Closterium; species Closterium sp. NIES-65. The sequence goes on from CANXME010002139.1 coordinate 199,073, forward strand.
CCAAAACGAAACAACAGGCCTGGGTGAGGGCATTGGTTTGGCAGGCGTGTTCTATCGGTGAGCAGAGCTAGAAAGAATGAACATCATGAGCCCCACCACTACAGCTCCTACCTTGTTTGCCAAGCCGTGACCTGCCAAACTCTCCTTTTGTCAGACGATACGATTATAAATCTGCACGCCGCCGCTTATATCATAATGCGGCGTTTTCCCAGGCGTGCCGCCGCACGCCGCTGCAGTAACGCCGGAGCTTGCTTTCTCCTCCTCGCAGCCCTTACGATCACTATCGGCGCTGCTGCTTGCTCCCTTTCCAGCGTTAGTACTAGTACTACTACTAATCGCCCACCGCCGCGGCGGCGAGATGTCCCACAGCGGCTTCCGTCCAGACAACGCCTGCTGTCTCGCGCTCAGCCCAGCCGTGCCCAACGCTCTCTTTTGAAGCTCGCCGCTACCGGCAGCGCTGCCGCGGCCGACGCGAGCGTTGGAATCGTTCTCGAAAGCTCGCAATGTGAGTCGGTTGTCCAGAAGTCAGAGGCTCTCAGCGAGCTTCCTCACGCGATATCATCCTCCCATTTCGATTGGTGGTCCAGAATCCGCACTCAGAGTTGACTTTTGAGTCGACTCAAAAGTCAACTCGATTGGTGGTCCAGAATCCGCACTCAGAGTTGACTTTTGAGTCGACTCAAAAGTCAACTCGATTGGTGGTCCAGAATCCGCACTCAGAGTTGACTTTTGAGTCGACTCAAAAGTCAACTCGATTGGTGGTCCAGAATCCGCACTCAGAGTTGACTTTTGAGTCGACTCAAAAGTCAACTCGATTGGTGGTCCAGAATCCGCACTCAGAGCTCCACTTCTCATGAGCAGAGAGAGTATAACACCTCGCTAAACCACTGGGTCAAGACGAGGGTGTTATTTTGGTGCAGCGGAATGCCCTTAACACTAGCCACACTAGCCCGGCCCACTCGCGTTACAGAGAGAATCCGACGTCAAAGTGCGGGCCGCCCTTCAAAGTGCGACGTCACACCGACCCAGCCCAGGCGCACGTGCCGGCACTGAGGTAGATGTGCTGTCAAAGGCCCCCGGCTTTTTTTCGCTACAGTTAATGTGCTCCCATTTCAACGTTGTGAAGGCACTGCTGCAGCTGAAGGCGGCGTGGGGCGTGTGGGCGGGAAACAGCAACGCCACCACGACGTGCTCCCCCCCCCCCCCCCTTCCCCTCTTCCCCTCCCTCCTCTCCCCTCCCGATTGCATTCTCTGTACCGGCAGTGAAGGTGCTGCTGCAGCTGAATGCAGCGTGGGGCATTTGGCCGAACAACAGCAACGCCACCACGGCGTGCTCTGCATGGGAGGGCGTCACATGCAGCCCCAAAGGGCTCCTCACCGCCCTGTGAGGATCGTTCCGCCACTCGCTGTTCTCGTTACACTAGACTTCCGCTCGGTGCTGTGTGTCTCCCTTTATTAACATGTCCTAATTGGCCTCGTTGCTGTAATTGCCTCCCAGTTAGGCCGTGGTCTATGTCACGGGCGTTGTATTGGTATCCGTAGCCAAGGGTTCGAATCCAGCTAGCCACGTTTTTCGCCTGAAAATGTGGTGGAGCGAATATTCGACTGTGGTAACCCAACTCCGAGGTTCCTGGGAAGCCGACCCCCTGATCCGACGAGGACGTTTGACTCCAGGGCAGCACGGGTGTCATGCCTCCAGTCTTACACCAACGGGTTAGGGGAATGTTGTAGCGCTGAATAACCCTCGTTTTGGCCAACCTAGTCTAAGGCACGGGCGTTTATGCCCCCTCAGTACTCCGTCGTTACTCCTCCTTGGCCCCCTCTGTCCTCCTTTCCCCCACAGTGTTTCACTGTATCTCGCCTTCTGCCGTCTGCTCCTCTTGATCGTGTTGGATTGTGTGTGTGTGGGAGCATTGCAATCCGGACAAAGGGGGGGATGGGTTGAAGGATGTGGGGGGTGGGATGGGGGAGGACTGGATATTTGGGGAAGGAAACTGGGGTGGGCGGGAGATGGGGGAGGAATGGGAGCTGGTTGGTATTGCGTGTGTTCATGCATTTGTGTGTTGGCAGGGATTCAAAGCTAATATGGCCTAATTGGGAATTTTACAGTTACTCCATACCTGCCTCCATCACCGGTCTTTCCACTTTGCAACTCCTGTGCGTCACCACCACCCACCCACCCACCCCTCTCTCTCTCCACTACAGTCTACATCCATCTTGCATTGCATCTACCATTCCTTTGCGTCATTTGCCTTGGCCTCGCCCCAACCTCGTACTGCTCTGCCAATCTCGTTTTTCGCATTCACATGCCACAACCCTACTGACCATACCCTCTTCCTGCCCTTGCATGCCTTCCTTGCATGCCTCCCTTGCATGGCTCCCTTGCATGCCTCCCTTGCATGCCTCCCTTGCATGCCTCCCTTGCATGCCTCCCTTGCATGCCTCCCTTGCATGCCTTGTTTGCATGCCTCCCTTGCATGCCTCCCTTGCATGCCTAGCCGGACCACAAGCTGCATGCATGCCTTCATTGCAAGAGATAACTCCATTTTATCCTCCTCTTGCCATCTCCACTGTTGTTCGCGCTCCCATCCCATCCCGCAGTGATCTGACCAACGTTAATCTGTTCGGGCCCCTTCCATCCCTTGCCAGTCTCACTGGCCTCACGCACCTGTGAGTATTGCTCTTCCGTGGCTCCAAACCAGGTCAACTGAATGTTGGACTAGGCCCTGACTTTTGAGTCGACTCAAAAGTCACCTGTGAGTGCTGCTCTTCTATTGTTCCATACCAGGTCAACTGAATGTTGGACCCTGCCCTGCCTATCCAATGTGCCCCTCCAGCACCCTCCTTCACTCCTCTGCACCCCCTGATCCTGCTCTTTCCAGCTTAATTGATTGTATCTCCCGCAAATTTTCAAGACTGGAGTCATTTCCCTTCCCTTCCACAACTACCATTGTCCTTTCTGACCCTTTCCCCACGTCGTTCATTACCAATCGCTTGTACAAGTACTTTTGAGTCGACTCAAAAGTCGTACTCGTCAAGTCCTCGTTCATTCCAAATAACAATATCCTTATTTCCCCTAACCCCTGCATCCCCATGGCTGCGTGGCTGCCCCATGTGGTCCCATCCCATGTCCCACTAACTGCACTGTACTACCACGTGCACCCTTCATATCCACTGTTGCTGCTTGCATGCCCCATGTGCACTGTTGCTGCTTGCATGCCCCATGTGCACGCAGAGCTATTGTTATGGATGGTGACATCAGTCACGCTGGCACTCTGGACGGACTGGCCTGGCTCTCCTCCCTCACCAACCTGCAAACACTGTTCGCCTTACAAGCCAATGTTTATTCCTGCGAGCAATTTAATGTCACTGTCACTCTTCTTCCGCTTTGTCATCCATCCTTGCTGTCTTAGTTTAGCAATTGCCTTTAGCTGACGTGAGGCAAAAGATGTGGCTGGAGAAGTTTCTGAATTTTCAGTTACATGTTGTTCAAAACAGGAGATTCGACTCAAACAAAACATTTTAAGCAATTAAAAAGGAGTCGGGAGCCTCGTGTAATGCGTCTGCCGCTTTTAGCCACGTACCGTACGGCGGAACCGGATTCACTAACCAACCCTGAAACTAAAACTGACCTGTTGCGTTTGTACCAAACATGGTTCAATTGCGGTTGGACATTTTAGGCACGTGAAAGAAGTAGTGTTTTGAGACGTCTCACGTGGAAATTCAGTTGCGGTTGGACATTTTAGGCTGAGGCAAAGTACTTCTCAACATTTGCCAACTTGTTTTCGGTTTTCTTGTCCTTTTCACGTATGCTTTCCTTAGCTCCTTCACTTTCCGTCCAGCCCCACCGTTCTAACTCACACCATTGTCCAGCAAGCTCACACCATTGTCAAGCAAGCTCACACCATTTTCCAACAAGCTCACACCATTGTCCAGCAAGCTCACACCATTGTTCAGCATGCAATGCAGCAGTGCCCACCCCATGCTCCTACGCTACACCACCCCCAATGGCCTCTCTTCTCCCGTGTCGCACTTCTCTCTCTTCAACCAGGTCTCTAGAGTACTTGGCATTTCTCACAGGGGAGTTGTCTTCCCTGCACTTTCTTTCACACCTGAGAAGCCTACATCAGCTGTAAGCATCATTGCCATACACGAACGTTCGGTACAGTGGTGGCGCGGCTCCTTGCTGAATGGGGGCCGTTACCGTACGCACGGTACGGTACAATGGTGGCGCGGCTCCTTGCTCCTATTCTTACTCTGCATGTCACCATGTGGCTTGGTCCATACCAGCTCGCACTTGGCAGTGGTGTTTCGCTCATTATGGCTGATTGCATGTGCATGAGCGCAGGAAAGTCCGGAGTCTCAGAAACGCCACAGGGGAGTTACCCAGAGAGCTTCAATACATGACTGTCCTCACTTCACTGTAAGCTCCACTCAAGTCCGATGGGACAGGTGAAACGGATTCGCTCATCTTCGTGCACGAGTAACACATCCCCATCCCCATCCCCATCCCCATCTCCATCCCCATCCCCATCCCCATCCCCATCCCCATCCCCATCCCCAGTTCCAACCCCTCGCCAGACATGACTGCACTGCACCTCCATTGGCTTGTCTACGTGACGTGCTCTGCTCTGCTCTTGCTTTCCTCCCTGCTGCAGGGATCTACCCGACCTTCGTTTCGTGGAGTTTCCCATTTGGGTCACTCGACTTACCAACCTTCAGTATCTGTGAGCTCCAGGGTTTCGGGTTTAGTTTTCCTCCTACTTCACCCTCCTACTTCACCCTCCCACTTCACCCTCCTATTTCGCTCTCCACCTCCACCATTGTCACACGCCACATCCCCCACGAGGCACGGAGAGGATCACACGTGCCATGGCGATGGCTGTGCATGATTGAGCTGCTCTAAGTGTGCCGATTTTTGTTGACTTTTGAGTCGACTCAAAAGTCAACTCATTGTCACACGCCACATCCCCCACGAGGCACGGGGAGGACCACACGTGCCAGCCATGTCGATGGCTGTGATTGAGATGCTCTGAGTGCGCACACGCACCATTGTCACACACACGCCACGCCACATCCCCCATGAGGCACGAGGAGGACCACACGTGCCAGCATTGGCAAGACGATGGCTGGGATTGAGGTGCTCTGAGTGCGCTGCATCTTGCCGACATCTTCTTGTGCGCAGGAACCTTCTTTTGAGGTGCCTCAAAAGCAGACTCTTGCCGACATCTTATTGTGCGCAGGAACCTGGAAACGGACGATCCACACCGGCAGGGGCGATTGCTGAATGATGACCTCTCTCAGCTCACAGCACTCACCTTCCTGTGAGTCTACTGTGGCTTTAACTTGGTGCGGATCCTTAGTGTCAGCTTTTTGTTTTCAGATGTAAGACCTTCATGACTTGGGTTTCCTTCTCACTCGTTGCAAGCTAGTACTGCAAGGGTGCTGGGAAAGCAGTGGACATGTCCAAGTGTGACGCATTAGAGGTGATATGCATAAGCAGGTTAGGGCGTATCCCTGGGTGGTGGCAGGACCACTGTAGATGGCAGGCGGTTTTTGCGGATGCCACGAATACCTATAACGGCATGTTGGTGGCAGAAAACAGGCGCGCATAAGCAGCTAGGCGATTGGTTGAACGAACCTATCGCCTGGTTGGGTTGGGTCACACGGTCCAATCACCACATCGCACAACCAAATTTCCCTCGCAAACTCCGCTCGCACACACCACGTTCGAGCTCTCACATGCCGGTAAAATTCCCGGCCCATCAACTGCTGTCATTGGTAGGGACCGGAACGTGCATGACCCCTCCCCGAAGGTGTCAAACATTATATGTTTGTGTGGTTCTAGGCTGTAGTGGGTCACACCATAAGGGGTACACCAGGTTAGGGTTTCATATTTGTACTGTTGTTCCTGCTAGTCACACCCATTCCTGTTTCTCATTCTGACATGGTATTACGAGCCTAGGTTCCACCTAGGACCGGAACGTTAGGGCCCACCGTTTCCGCTAGCCGCGCCCTCGTGCGCCGCCTTTTTCCTAGCGCCCTCGTGCGCCTCGTTCCTAGCGTCGCCCCTTCAGGCCCCTCACGGCCCCTCGCGTCGCCCCTTACGGCCTCTCCCGGCCCCGTCTTAAGACCCCGCGCTAGCCCCTTAAGGCCCCGCGTCGGCCCCGCGCTAGCCTCTCACGGCCCCCTACGGCCCCGCGCTAGCCCCGAACGGCCCACCTACGGCCCCGCGCTAGCCTCCCACGGCCCCTTCAGGCCCCGCGCTAGCCTCCCACGGCCCCTTAAGGCCCCGCGCTAGCCTCCTACGGCCCCGAATGGCCTCGCGCTAGCCCCGACCGGCCCCCGAACGGCCCCCCGCGCTTGCCTCTCACGGCCCCTCCCGCGCTCGCCCCTCTACGGCCGAGCCGCGCTGCGCGACCCGACCCGAACCGCGCCGCCCTAGCCGAGCCGCGCCGCCCTAGCCGAGCCGCGCCGCCCTAGCCGAGCCGCGCCGTCCTAGCCGAGCCGCGCCCTCCTTACCTGAGCAGCAGCACCAGTACTGAACTGCTACTACTACTGTTACTGCTACTTCTACTGCTACTGCTGCTGCTACTGCTGCTGCTGCTGCTACTGCTACTGCTACTTCTGCTACTGCTACTTCAGCTATGGCTAGCCCTCAAGTTCTCTCGTTCGATACTGAGGGCCGCCCGATTAAGTTTGAGACCTGGCTCGATGATCTGCATCTGTTCCTCCAGCTCACCGCCAGAGAGGATATCTCGCTGTACGATCACGCACTAGGCACAGTCCCTGCTCCTGCTACTACTGCTGCTGCTACTGCTCGCTCACAGTGGCAGACTCGCGATGCCCACGCCCGCTTTGCTATTCGCAACTCCCTGCCCGTAGACGAGCGCGAGCACTTTGGCCAGCATCAGACTGCGCAGGCCCTGTACACTGCTGTAGTTGCGCGCTACTCCTCCCCGGCCTCAGCTGCACTAGGCCGCCTCTCGCTTCCCTACCTGTTCCCCGACCTGTCCGCCTTCCAGACAGTCGCTGACCTCATCACTCACCTCCGCACTAGTGATGCCCGCTTCCGTGCAGCCATGCCCGCTGAGTTTCTTGCCTCCAACCCTCCCCCGCTCTGGCTCACTCTCTACCACCTAGTCACCCGCCTCCCTGACACTCTGCGTACAGTCAGGGACCACTTCCTAGCTCGCTGCCCCACTGAGCTCACCATTACCGCCCTAGAGAAGGAACTACTTGCAGCTGAGAAAAGTATTGTAGCTGTAGGTACCTCTCGAGGCGACCCCCGCACCCCGTTCTTCGAGGGGTGTTCCCCCTCCCCCCTCCTCCCCTCTGTCGCCTCTGCTGCTGCTGTCGACCTTCTTGGTGCTGAGCAGGTCGGCTCTGCGTCCGCTCCCAGCGGGCGCCGCAGCGGCAAGGGCAAGGGAGGCAAGGGCGGTGGGGGTGACGGCGGGGGAGGCGGTGGTGGAGGTGGTGGCGGCGGTGTGGGTGGTGGCGGGGCTGGAGGGGCTAGTGGCAGCGGTGGGGGTGGTGGAGGCAGCGGCGGCGGCGGTGGCCGGGGTGGGGGCGGTGGTGGTGGCGGCAGTGGACGTGGAGGCGACAGGGGCGGTGGTGGTCGTGGTGGAGGCGGCGGTGGTGGTCGTGGAGGCTCTGGCACTGGCCAGAGCGCGTAGCACCCTCAGTCCTCCCAGGAGCTTCGTGAGTGGTACTTACAGCACGGGGGTGGGGGGGGTAGTCTTAGCTGCACGTACGTCATCCGCACTGGTCGCCGCAAGGGACAGACGTGCGGGAGGGCGCACACTGCGCAGCGCTGCTTCTCTCGCCTAGATGACGCGTGGCGTGCTCAGTTTCCTGACGCTCCTGAGCTCCCTCAGTGGGCCGATCTCCTCAAGAAGGATATCGATATCTATGCTCTTGATTTTGATGTTATTCTCAAAGCCATGTATGCATTGACTATTAGTGGAGAGGAGGACCAGTACCTGTGTGTTCCGCCTGACCAAGGCATCCGCACGAGTGAGGCTGCCGCCCTAGGTGCTTGCGTGTCTGCTGCCCCAGGTGCTAGTGAGGCTACTGCTCTAGGTGCTTGTGTGTCCGCCACCCCAGGTACTACTGAGTCCACTGAGGCACTGCACACCTTCACTCTAGACTCAGGCGCTTCGCGCTGTTTCTTTCGTGACCGCACTGCTCTTGAGCCCCTTGCTCGACCAGTCGCTGTCTCGCTCGCTGACCCCTCTGGGGGTCCGGTCATTGCGACCTCCTCCACTGTCCTTCCTTGTCCTGCTGTCCCGTCGGGCACACTGTCAGGTCTCCACCTCCCCTCGTTCTCTACGAACTTGGTGGCGGGTTGTGCGTTTCAGGATGGGGGTGTTCACCAGTTCACCCCTGCCTACGAGCGCGTGACACACTGCACGTGTGCTCGGACGGGCTGTCACCTGGCTACCTTCACTCGGCAGCCGGGGTCGGACCTGTACACACTGACCACTGAGTCCCCTCAGGTAGCGGCGTCTGCGTCTGCGTCTGCGTCAGGTCAGCTGTCTGCCCCCTGCTCGTGTCGCTCTCTAGCGCACAAGACTGTCCTCTGGCACCACCGACTTGGTCACCCGTCAGTGCAGCGCCTTCAGGGCATGCACTCCCGGTACCTTGTCTCTGGTCTTCCTCGGGTACTCCCTCCCCTCCCACCCTCCCTTGCTCCTCCTTGTCTTCCCTGTGTCGAGGGACGGCAGCGCGCTGCCCCTCACTCCTCGTTCCCCCCGATGACTGCTCCTTTGCAGACGCTCCACATGGACGTGTGGGGCCCAGCCCGCGTCCGTGGTCAGAGCCAGGAGAGGTACCTCTTGATCGTCGTTGACGACTACTCACGCTACACCACGGTCTTCCCCTTGCGCACCAAGGGTGAAGTTCGTGATGTTCTGATCCCTTGGATCAGCAGAGCACGTCTTCAGCTGCGAGAGCGTTTTCGTTCGGAGTTTCCTGTCCTGCGCTTGCACTCTGACAAAGGTGGCGAGTTCTCCTCCGACCTCTTGGCAGCCTACTGTGCAGAGCACGGCATTCGCCAGTCGTTCACGCTTCCGGCCTCTCCACAGCAGAATGGGGTTGCTGAGCGCCGCATTGGCTTGGTCATGGAGGTCGCTCGTACCTCCTTAGTCCACGCGGCTGCCCCCCCACTTTCTGTGGCCGTTTGCGGTCCGGTACGCTGCGCATCAGCTCAACCTCTGGCCCCGTGTCTCCGCTCCGGAGACCTCGCCCACACTGCTGTGGACGGGGGAGGTTGGCGATGCGTCACGCTTCCGTGTCTAGGGATCCCGAGCTTTTGTTCGCGACACGTCTGCGGACAAGCTCTCCTCCCGCACTGCTCCCTGTGTCTTTCTCGGCTTTGTCCCGGATGCGTCTGGCTGGCAGTTTTACCACCCCGCCTCGCACCGCGTCTTCCCCTCTCAGGACGTCACTTTTGACGAGTCCGTGCCCTTCTACCGCCTCTTCCTCTACCGCACTGCCCCGCTCCCTCCCCCGCCTCTCTTCCTCGCGCCAGGTGCTGCAGTGGTAGACCCCCTTCCCCCTCAGGGTGCCGCTCCCTCAGGTGTCTCTCAGGTAGACCCGGTTGAGCCTGCCGAGGTAGCTGTCGACTCGCGTTCTGCTAGAGGTGCTGAGCCTGAGCGTGCGGAGCCTGAGCGTGCGGAGCCTGAGCGGGCGGAGCCTGGGGGTGCTGAGTCTGGGGGTACTGAGACTGGGGGTGCTGAGCCTGGGGGTGCTGGGTCTGGGGGTACTGAGCCTGGCGTTGCTGAGTCTGGGGGTGCTGCGCCTGGAGTTGCTGAGTCTGGGGGTGCTGAGCCTGGTGGTGTTGCAGTTGACTGTGAGGCGCCTGGAGGACCTCCCTCTTCGCAGCAGCTACGTGAGTGGTACTCACGGTACTGCAGCCTCCGGCGGGGTGCGTCTCGGGCTCGTGGTGCTACTGGAGTTGGTACTCGTGTTTCCCCACCACGGCGGGAGCCGCCCTCTTCCCCACAGCTTCGAGAGTGGTACACTCGGCACATCAGTCTCCGGAGTGGAGCTGCTGGTGCTGGGGTCCCCGGAGTTGACGCTGCTGCGGGTGCTGTGGACCCTAGTGCTGGAGGTGCTGCTGCTACTGGCGGTGTTGCTGGAGGTGCTGCTCGTACTGAGGACCCGGGCGTTGGAGCTGCTGCGGGTGCTACGGACCCTGGTGCTGGAGGTGCTGCTGGTGCTGCTGGAGGTGCTGCTGCTGCTGCTGGAGTGGAGGACCCGGCGAGTGGAGCTTCTGCTGGTCCTGAGGACCCTGCCGTTGATGTCTCTGCTGGTTCGGGAGTTGCTGCACGGCCACGGCCGTACTTCGTTCCGCTCCTTCTGCAGGTTCTTGGTCAGCCTCCTCCTCCTTGTCCTCCTCTCGCCTTAGAGTGTCCGCCGTCTGTCCAGTCACAGCCACAGTTACCGCCTGCCTTCCCACTCCCTGTGCCTGCTCCTTATACTAGTTCGACTGGAGGTCTTGCTGAGAGACGTGAGCCTGCGTCACGTCCTGCGTCTCGTCGAGCGTCGCCTGTTCGTACTGCTACCACTGGTAGTCGTGTCCCGCGTCAGCGTCCTCCTGCTGTCCCAGGCACTCACCAGATGACGCTTCGTCAGTCCACTGCTCCGCAGCGTGTCGCTCTCCCGTCGCCTCCTGCGTCCTCTCTTCCTGCTCTTGCTGACCCGCAGTCAGACACCCTTCGCGCTGCCAGTCCTACTGTCACACGTCTCCTGGCTACGGTTGTCACTGACCCTTCTTTTGAGTCCGCTGCTGCGTCTGCCTTAGTCACTGAGCTTGTCGACTTTGCAGCTGCGTGTCGTCTAGACTACGCTGCGAGTCTTGTTGCTGAGTCTGAGTCTGTCTGTCCTCCGTCCGTCGGGGGTGAGTGTGCTCTTGGCACGGACGTTCTTGAGGACAGGCAGGAGAAGTTTGGTTGCCTTGCCGCTGCTTTGCCCCATCTCGTGTCCATGCTTGTTGCCCCTGAGGGAGACCCGGATGCTCCAGACATCCCGACCCCACGCTCTTACGCAGAGGCGATGGCCGGTCCCTACTCCTCTCAGTGGCAGTCAGCCATGGACACAGAGATGGCTTCCTGGAAGTCCACTGGCACCTACGTCGACGAGGTTCCCCCACCTGGGGCGAACATCGTCAGTGGCATGTGGATTTTCAGGGTGAAGCGGCCGCCGGGCTCTCCGCCTGTCTTCAAGGCGCGTTACGTTGCACGAGGTTTCAGTCAGCGAGAGGGAGTTGACTTCTTCTAGACCTTCTCCCCGACCCCGAAGATGACCACTCTTCGGGTTCTGCTACACGTCGCCGCTCAGCGTGACTACGAGCTCCACTCTCTTGACTTCAGCACAGCTTTCTTGCAGGGCAGCCTGCACGAGGAGATCTGACTGCGCCGCCCACCTGGCTTCACTGGGTCGTTCCCTCCTGGTACCCAGTGGAGCCTCCGGCGGCCAGTCTACGGTCTCCGCCAGGCGCCACGTGAGTGGCACGACACACTGATGTCTACACTTGCGGCTCTTGGGTTCGCTCCTTCTACTGCTGACCCGTCGCTGTTTCTACGCACCGACACCTCACTGCCGCCTTTCTACATCCTCGTGTACGTCGACGACTTGGTCTTTGCCACTTCTGACACAGCTGGTCTCGTTCACGTGAAGTCCGAGCTGCAGAAGAGACACACGTGCACAGACCTGGGTGAACTGACAAGCTATCTTGGCTTGCGGATCTCCCGGGACAGAGCACGGCGCACCATCACATTGACTCAGTCACACATGGTGCAGCAGGTCCTTCAGCGCTTCGGCTTCACGTACTCCTCGCCTCAGTCCACTCCTCTGCCTACTGGACACTCGCTCTCAGCTCTGCCTTCGGATGAGTCCGTAGAGCCGAGTGGTCCGTATCCAGAGCTTGTGGGCTGCCTCATGTACCTGATGACCTGCACTCGACCTGACCTTGCATACCCTCTCAGCATCTTAGCACGCTATGTCGCTCCCGACCGTCACCGGAAGGAGCACATGGATGCAGCTAAGAGGGTGTTGCGCTACTTGTGCAGTACGTCGGGCATGGGGCTAGTGCTTGGAGGGCGAGACCGGCCTGTTCTCACTGGGCACTCAGACGCTTCTTGGGCAGACGACCAGGCTACTCAACGGTCGTCTCAGGGTTACACCTTCAGTCTTGGCTCTGGCTCTGTCTCTTGGCGTTCTACTCGTTCTTCTTCTGTTCTCAGCTCCAGCTGTGAGGCTGAGATCTACGCCACGGCCATGGCTGCCCAGGAGCTTCGCTGGCTCACCTACCTGCTGACTGACCTTGGAGAGCAGCCTCGTTCTCCTCCAGTGCTGTACGTCGACAACAAGGCAACCATAGCCTTGTGTCAGAAGCACAGACTGGAGCACAGGACGAAGCACATTGCTCTGCGTTACTTTCTAGCTCGAGAGCTACAGCAGCGTGGTCAGCTTCTTCTGCGTTACGTTGCCACTGAGGCCAACACTGCTGATGTGTTCACCAAGGCGCTTCCGCCTGTTGACCATCAGCGTTTTTGCACTCTTCTAGGCCTTGTGCCGACTGTTCCTCACTTGTTTACTTCTTGACTTTGCCTGTACTGTGATCATTATATATATATACCTGCATGTTTGCCCTTGCTAGGTTGTGATCATTGTACCTCTTGCTCTATTATAAAACTGCATGTGAACTGGTCTTGTGACCGCTTACTTGTGCTCGGAATTTGTTTGGAATCCTCGAGATCCACCCTGAGTTTGTTTGCCTTGCTTTGCCTTGACTGGTCTTGTGACCCCTAGGTCTCCCCCACTTTGCCTATGGGGGTGTGTCAAACATTATATGTTTGTGTGGTTCTAGGCTGTAGTGGGTCACACCATAAGGGGTACACCAGGTTAGGGTTTCATATTTGTACTGTTGTTCCTGCTAGTCACACCCATTCCTGTTTCTCATTCTGACAGAAGGGGCTCCCAACTACATTGCACCGGCTTGGCGAAAAAGTAATCCCCACCTCCTCTAGATCTAGATCTGCACTTCGCAGGTTGTGAATCTCCAAAAAACCTCACTCCACACCACAGTTTAGCTTGTCAGGCAAGTTTACAACCTCATCCTCATCATACCCCCCCGTAAGCAAAGAGCCCGTGGTAAGGGAAAGGAGAAGGTTGATGATGATGAGCCATGGGAGGACTTGCCCTACGTCAAGTGGATGAAGGAACAGTGCGAGAACGGCAATACGCGTGGTAAAATAAAGCGGGAATCAGCTCTCGGGCGGGACGGCGCCGGCCCGAGCGGAGCGCGTGGCGCCCACGCAGACAGCTCTGACAGTGGCGGTGACACCGACGTGAGCGATGACGAACTCGAGGAGATCGTCTCCTCCAGCGGATCCGAGGAGGACTCCGACAACTTGAACGCCAAGGACAGTAGCGACGAGGAGGAGTCTGACGCGGATCCCGCAGGCTCGGATGCTGGCCCAAGTACACGCAAGCGCAAACGTGACACGAAAGCGAAGCGCAAGTGGAGCGACGAGGAGCTTACTGCACTGGCGGCCGCTAAGTGGTACACTCGCGATGATCTGAAGCAGATGCGTGGCAAACAAGGCAATCAATATTGGAAGAAGCTCCACGCACACATGAAAAAGAGCGGCGCAAAATGGAAGCGCAACAGCACCGCCATGCAACACGCATGGAAGCGTCTTGAGGCAGAGTACCGTGACACTCTCCGCCACAACGGCACGTCAGGGAAGGCGCCCAAGCGGAAGAAACCCTGGTTCGAGTATGTTTACCTCATTAAGAAGCTCCCTGCCAACGTAAAACCGCATGTGCTGGATGGAGGCGGAGCAGGAGAGACCCACGCTGACCCATGAGCTCCAATACGCGACGACGCCGAGATGGGTGAGGGTGCAATGGTGACGCCCAGGGCCAATCTCCGTGATCGTCAAATCCGTCGGCCCGGAGGGCTTGAAGGTAAGTGTTTAAGCTATCACGTCTGGCTAATCCCTTTTGAACGATACATCGCTTCTTTAGTGTGAGCGCGCCATTTTTTGGAGCTTTTGATTATAACAATGACCTTGCAACAGAGGGAACGCACGCATCATGCAACCTACTCCACCACTCCCCGCTGCAGGCACCCCTTCACCACTACCCCCCAAGCGTGCCCGGGTCAACGAGACCGCCACCATGGCGGCAGCCACAGTCATCGCCGACACAATCAACGGTCAGGCGTTGCGGCAGCTTAGCGACACGGTGCAACTCCTCGTGACAGCCATCCACATGGCTGCCACGCTGTGGAGGGTTCCGCCTCCACAACCCCAGCACGTGGCGCCGCCGCCGCCCGCCAATGCGCACGCCCTCACAGTCACGCCGGGCAACGAAGACTCGCCCGCCTTAGGCGAAGAGGCTGTCGACGTTCCCCACGATGAGGACGATGAGGCGCGCGATGACAGGAAGTCCGACTAGTCACGCACAAGGCGCCATGGGCGGTGCCTTCTGAGGTAAGCACGATGCATGTGCTTCCCAAACTGCTTTCGTCGCTTGCGCAGGTCGGACTGTCCAGCACTGTCAGCATCACGCCATGCGTAGGTCCTCATGCCACTCCGGTGGTACCACGGTGGGCCGTTGCCCATCCACACCCGCCACTGATGCCTGAATGTACGGTTCCTTGGCTCGTCGGTGTGCAGGGTCATGTTGTGCAGGATGATGATGCACGCAGTCCCCGCTCACACACGCGTCAACTTGCTCTCGTGGCGCCGCCCGAACAGACGCCACCTCCCCTTGAGCGCACCAATGGTCCGCTCCACAACCATGCGGGTGGCGGAATGGACGTAGTTATACGTCTGCTCCCAGCTCTTCATCAAGCGCCGGCGGGATGCGTTGACAGGAGTGAGGCAGTAGCTGCGCAGCGGGTAGGCAGCATCGCCGACGATCTGGTACGGTCCGAGGTCACCACGCTCTAGGCGGGCGTGCAGTTCAGACTGCTGGAAGATGCCCTGATCATGCATAGATCCAGGGTGCCCGACGGTGTAGTCCCAGATAATTCCCTTGCTGTCGCATGTAACTTGCAACTGGGTAGAGTAGACGGACCCTGTTGTAATACTCTTGCCTGTGGTTCTCCATCCCCCTTATCTCCACATGTGTGCCATCAATTGCTCCCACCACATTCGGCACACCCCGTACTTCCTTGAAGTCCGTTGCCATCTCGGCCATCTCCTTTGCTGTGGGAAAGCGCACCCAGGTCTTCTTGAACCGCCGGGGGAAGTGCACGAGGAAGGCCTCGACAATCCTGTGCACAATGGTCTTGGGCAGATCGAAGTAGAGGCCTAGGTCGATGAAGGTCATGGCGCTGGCAAAGTACTTGATAGGGATGAGAACGCATAGGTCCAGCGGGATCCCGAGCTTCTCAACGAAGTGGCTCATGGGGAGGGCCATGACAGGTGCAATGTACTCCAGCAGTTCAGGCGAGATGCGGAAGACGTTGACGAAGTCATCGTCCTCCATAATGCGGAGCTCGGTCACCCATTCCGCCATGCGTCGTGCGCGACGCTCCTTCCGCTGACGCTGAATGCGTTCGGTCCTCCTCCGCTCTTCAGCGGCCACCTCATCGTTCGTAGCCTGTGTAGCGCCTTGCATTGCGATCCACTGCAGGGCACCAATGGCCACTGTACGGTTGAAGCTCTCTAGATAGAACCCATATAATAGGTTCACAGCAATGCAGAGCAAGAGACCATCCAGGGAGGTCATGACCGACGGAATAAGGCAGTAAAGAGGACGCGCATATGGACTGTGGGTCGACTGCCTTTGGACCCCGCATTTCAGCAACGTGGTGTTGGCTGATCGGCGCGCAGCGCGTCTCGGTGGTCGCCCTGTCAAGATGAGTCGCAGGTGGTTGTCAAGGAGGTCTGTGTTTTTGCAGTTTGCGAATATTGTATATATTCGAAGCGCGGTGTTTTTACAGCTTCAACCACTTCATGCCTGCCAATTTACAGGCCTACCGTGAGCGTCAAGTTTAGCTGATGCCGGTGCCAGGTGTCGGAAACCCAGATTGTAGTAACCGGTTGGACATTTGGTGGGGTATCGCACGCTTGGTGTGATTGGTTGATTCTTTCCGTGTGCGACTGTCGCACAATTTGATTTGGTTGCCAGGAACTACGAGCCGCGCGCGGTTCGGGCACAATGTTGGTGGCATGCGGTTTTCCCGCATGCCACCAACAGTGACTGCTACAGTTGCCCTGCCACCACCTAGGGATACGCCCTTAGTTCATATGGTCCACTCAGACTGTGTCTGATGCCGCAACGCTATCGCAAGAAAATCACTCATAATTCCTACCCTAGTTTCTCATGACTCCCACCAGTTATTACTCTGGCGTCCACCTGTTGCCTGCTCTTCAGCTCCCTTTCCGGAAACAACTTGGAAGGCTACCTTCCCAATAGCTGGGCCAATCTGGCCCATCTGCAAGAGCTGTGAGTTACTGTTTACCATACCAACTTGCCATCCTGCCATGTTGCCATAGTGAGTTTCTCTCTACAGTATTGAACAAGTATCTGATCCAGGCAGGAGCTTTGTTTTTTTTGAACAAGTATCTGCCCTATCCCTGTGGCTCTTTAAACATTTTTTTTTTTTTTTTTTTTTTTTTAACAGTGACTTGGGAGTCAACAGATTTGAAGGCACAATCCCGGCAATATTCTCGGCCCTAACAGGCCTGACTAAAATGTAAGTTTCTAGTGTCCTCCATGCTTCCATTGCCCCACCCTCACTCTGTTTGTCCTTGTCCATATCCCTCGTCCCTTCCTCACTCCCTACGCCACTTGTTCTGTCCCCCTCTACTGCAGAGACCTTTCCTATAATCAGCTGTCTGGTACCATCCCCGCATTTGCCACCAGCCTCCAGTCAATGTATGTCATTCTTCCCTCCGGCTCCAGTCAATATATGTCACAAGCCTAGCCCGAGCACATTCTACTTCCTATTCTTTCATGATTCAGTACATTTTCAATAATCAGCTTCCCCCCTTCCCTTCATGCATTCCCTGCCAAACCATTTTCTTTTGCCTCGCTGGATCTTCCTGTCTTTGTTTCTGTGCTTGAAGCTCTCAGGCTTTTTCTGTTGGAGGTCCAATTTGCATGTTCTCCCAGCCTCTATCCTTGGTGCTTTCAACCAATCATACCTTCTGTGCTTGCCCTGATCCCATCACCAGCTCCTTCAACCCTCCCCCCCACCTTTCACTCTTGCCCTGCTTTGTATTTTCGAAACCCTATTCCCTCATGGCCTCGCATCCTTTGCTCCATTCTTCCCCTTTCTCTTGTCGCCTCCTGTCTTGACTGCCTATTCAGATTCCTCCATTCCAATGCCTTAAGTGGGCCCATCCCACCACACCTACCGGCACTGCCCAACCTCTCTGAATTGTAATGCCCCCCATGTTTGCCCATTTTTACGCACTTTATCTTCAAACCTCCAGACCTATTCACTGCTTGAGCTGTCCTTCCACCTGCACTATCCGTCTAGCCCCATTTCCCTAACCTTGTTTCACTCCCTTTCTAATCTGCAATGGTTCCTGTATATGGTTGCCCCGGCTGCAGACTACTATCCGACAATCAGTTCACAGGAGCCATCCCCAGCAACTTCAATCGCCTCACTTGGATGACTAGTCTGTATGTCTCTACCCAAGCTGCCCTCCCCCCATGTACCTCTCCCTGCCCCCATGACACGAAACTGCTGCATCAACGGAATGTATTGGAGAGGGTCTCACATGTTACTGGTTGTTCTTTGCTGTGCCTCTGAACATAATTGCAACTTTTCCAGCATTATGCTGGTTGCCTATGTGTGTGTGTGTGTGTGTGTGTGTCTGTGTGTGTGTGTGTGTGTTTATGTGTGTCTGTGTGTGTCTGTGTGTGTGTTTGTGTGTGTATGTGTGTGTGTGTGCTATGTGTGTGTGTGTGTGTGTGTGTGTGTGTGTGTGTGTGTTGGCGCGCGCGTGTGCGTGTGCGCGCACGCACGTGCGCGGGCTCCACATGACAGAAACATTTCTTTCAGCAAATTGAGCTCAGGCCTTGACGTGGTGGCTCAGATGACATGGCTCAACGACATGTGAGTGCTCTCCCCTCTTCAGCACATCAGCTGGCCCTGACTCTACTTCCCTTCCCTTCGTCCACTTTGGCTGCCTGCAACGTCTGAGCTAGTACACTCTCCAATACTGGCTATGCAGATCGATCAATGACAACAACTTCTCTGGTGTGCTTCCGGCGTCCTTCTCAGCAATCAGTAATCTCTTCTACCTGTGAGTCTACTAACTCGATCCATCTCTCAACTCATCAATGCAACAACCCCTTTCATGAAACCTAATCGGGTGGGTGGGATGCATGCAGCAACAGTAAGCGTTGTGACTGCCCCTGTTGTAAGTTCACCTGAGTAATTGTGTGCCCGTGCTTCTGTTATCAATTCATGTGGCCTTGTATTCCAATTCATGCTGGATGACTGCTTGTTGTGTGCATAAGTGTATGCACTTGTATAATTTCATATCATCTGCTCGTTTTGTTGTACACTTCTGTCTTGGTATATAGCTCAAATAAGCAATATATATATACTTATACATACATATATATATATATATATATATATATATATATCTTCACAAATATTATCCTGCATTCATGTGCAAGTGCCAGAGCACGTATGCAGTGGCCTGTTCAAGAGCGAATGAATGCGTGCTTCACTATGTATCTGTTTCATCATCTCCCCACCACGCCCTGGGCTTCATTCAGGAATGCTGGAAACAACCATTTCACAGGAACCTTCCCGGATTTTATTCTGCGCCGCAAGGGCCTTCCTTACCTGTAAGACATGCACTAGTGGCCTTGAACAAAAGCACTTGTTGCACTAAAGGAGCAAAAACGCAAGCAAAGTACCGAGCCGAACCGGCTCGCTTTCGTTTGGTTTTTTTCCAGCGGAACTGCACAGAAGAGCCTTTTATTCGTGCCTGTAATGCATCCTTGCGTGACCTGAAGCAAAGGTGGGTTGCACTGATGAAGTAACTGCTGCCATTTCTTGCAGTGCTTCCTCCTACCTGAAGCTTGGCCAACAACTCATAAGTCAATCGCAATCAAAATGGTAATGGCAGGAACTTGGGCAACAACAGGTTCACAGGGACTATCCCCCGCGAATTGACCGAGTTTGTCGACCTAGGTCACATGTAAGTTGCACTGCTGCGAACTGTAGTCGAATTGAGGATCCTAGACATGAGCAAATGCCAAAGCGAGTAATTCTTCACTCGTTTTCAGCCGACTCGTTTTGAAAACGAGTCGAGTTGAATATTACTCGTACGAGTAATTTTGCCCCTAGGGCCGACTCATTACTCGTTGGAAAAAACGAGTAATATATTACTCGGTCCGAGTAGTGAATTACTCGTTTTGGATCAAGTAATAGTCGACTCGTTTTTGACAGTATATTTTTGTTTTTTGTTTTTTGTAGGTAATTGTACCCAGGCCGTGTGCTTACAGGGTGTGTGCTTTTTGTTCTTTACATACCTCGGGGGACGTACCTGAGAGGGAAATTAAAGGTCATGAATTATTACGCTAAGGTATGCGCGCGCGGGTTAGAGAGTAGTCTAGACTAAAAGACATTCTAACGGATGTTTTTCCTTGCAGATCGAGTAGGAACTAGATCGATTGAGGCGGAAACTGAACCTTGAGCACAACCGTGTACGCAGATCGAGGGGAAAAGTGATCTGCGAACATGCGAATTGTGATGGCATTTGGAACGGGAAGTGAATCTGCATTCGAAATGTGTTGGCAGATCGAGCGGGAACAGATATGCGAACACAAATTTCACACCCCCCACCCCCTCCCGACCCGACCCCCCCCAACTCCCCCAGGCCCCCTCTTCCAGTTTCGAAATCGAGTAATATGCGAGTAACGAGTACTTGTTTGTTGGCGAGTACTTGTTTACTTCCGAGTACTCGTTTTACCCTAAATTACTCGTTACTCGATTCCGAAAACGAGAACGAGTAAATAGCGAGTACTCAATTAAAAACGAGTTATACTCGACTCGACTAAACGGAGTAATTACTCGGAAACTGCAGACTCGTTACTCGCCCAAAACGAGTTACGAAAACGAGTCGAGGAAATTACTCGAATCGTTGCTCATGTCTAGAGGATCCGTTTAGCATTGTGCTTGAATATTTGAGTCCACTTTGGCTCTTGATACCATTGTGCAGAATGCTCAATAGCAACAATTTCCATGGAACTTTCCCATGGGGCCTCCTTGAGCTACCCGGTTTATCCTGGCTGTAAGAAGCTCCAATACCCCTGTTTCAGAATATTATTTTTCTTCCACCTTTTCGTTCTCTCAATGAAAGGGTGAAGGTCTGAGGATGCATACAAAACCTGTTAGGACTATCCCTGATATGTCAAATGGTGATTTGCAAGTACTTTGCTCCACTGCCAAGATGCATTCATGTTCGATGAGTCGGTTTGAGTGCCAAGACACATGAATGCATTTGAGTCGACTCAAAAACCGTCTCGCAGAGGCCACGATGCATTCTTGTGCTTTGGTTGGCAGAATGCTTGGTTTTCTAACTGCTGCATCCAGCCTTCCCTTTGATTTCCAAGCACAGGGATGTATCTAACAACTCTTTCTGGGGAACTCCCACGTACTCTCAGGGTCCCAACTTTTCTGAACATGCTGTAAGCAGTTGAAGAACTGTGTGCTGCCACCACTGTGTGTGCCTGGTGCAGCACTGTCCCTTCATGGTTAACTTTCATGCCCCTGAAATCTTCGTTTCCTTTTGAGTTGTGCAGAAACCTGGGAGGAAATGACTTCACGGGCTCCTTACCAGACTTCTCACGCTGGAACATCAGCTGTGACGAGATGTAAATGTGTCACCTCACTCTCTCTTCCTCCTTTTCCCACTCTAGCTCAATCCTGGCCTTAGCACCACGAGGGTGCAAAATTGTGCCTTTTTATTTCATGGGCGGAAAATCACGTACGACGTTTTCACTTCACCCAAACTTTTTGATTATTTTGGTCTGGAAGAATATTGTATCTTGGTGAAAAACTTTGACTGAAATTTTCAAAAACAAAAAAAAACCAAAACAAAAAACAAAGATATTAATTGTCAAGAGTTGATGGATGCAAATCTTTCTTGCATTCCCGCTGCCAGATCTGTGCAGAGCCTGGGTGAAAGCAGGTTTCTGTAACTGACCCGGGGGCTTGCCAGGCTTGACCCGGTCCTTTAAGGCTGAAATCGGGCCAGGTTTTTGGAAACTCCAACCCGGGAAGACTAAACCTGACCCGACCCAGTTCCCGTCTGGCCCGCCCAAACCGGGTCAGGTCGGCTCGGGTCAAATGCCCATTTTTTGCATGTAAAGCATTGCACCCAAAGTAAGCTGTTGCATTCACACCACTCACGTCAGGCTATCTCGCTGCTGCCTCGCGTGTGTTTGTGGCTCAGAAATCTCAGCGGCAACAACTTCACAGGGTCGATTCCCGACTCCATCTCCACCCTCACCACCCTCGATGGCATGTGAGTGACCACAACAGCCATGATGCCTGCCATGAGCACATACACGTGGAGCTATTTCCATCTGAACAAGGCGGGTTGTCGTGTACAAAAGTCACCGTCGAACCTTTGCAGTGGCACGCAGCCAATGGCAGGAGAAAGGTAGCAGTGGCAGCCTATGCACACGCGCAACTACATATGCTTGATTCGCACTTCTAACCAATATACCCCGTTGCTATTCCCTGATCTGCAGTTTTCTCAACAACAACCAGTTGACTGGCACCATCCCTTCAGCCATCTTCACCATGAGGAAATTGGCATACATGTAAGCCGCATGTGTTTAGGGATCCCCTTTCTAAGTGCCCATCACACGTTCCTACCTCTGCCCAATGGTACTTTCCTTTCTTGCACCAGCCTGCACAACTTCTGCATGCTCTGCTTCTCATCAAAATGTCTCCCTGCCATTGCTGTTGCTCCTCAGCTACTTGGCCAACAACCATCTCACTGGCAGTCTGCCAGCTGCCATCAGCCAACTGAAGAATCTTGAACAGATGTAAGCGTGCCATGTGCTTTCCTCCTCTACTTTTTTCAATTCAAGAACAGTGGCAGCGTAGGAAGCAACACAGGCAGCACATGCACAAGCTTGTAGTACATCGTGACCATAACAGACCTAGCGAGCTTCCACACTAAGAAATGAACACAAGAGACAAATCAGGCAAACATCACCTGTGCCATCCCCACTCCACACTATACCCTGCTCTTTATGCAACCGTTTTTATCCGCCTTCGTTACTGCCAATGCTCTGCCTGTCACCCCAGCTGGTTGGACAACAACAAGATTGAAGGCCCTCTGCCAGCTGGCATTTGCTCGCTGCCCTGGCTGTGGCGCCTGTGAGTACAGTCATACACTTGATCGATTTTTTTTTAGGGGTTTTTTGTCTAAGGACGATTTGTAAGGACATTTTTTGAACTTCTCTCCTGTTTTCATGATTTTGGAGATTTTTAAAATGTGTGAAGACGTTTCACAATTTTGTGTTTGCCTTTCTGTATGGATGTGTGACTCACAGCACGGCATAGTGTGTGCTGTGCTGCTGGCAGCTTCATTAGCAACAACTCCCTCTATGGACCCCTTCCAGACTGCCTCTTTGACAAGTGTATCACACAAATGTGAGCCTACCATGCA
Organism: Closterium sp. NIES-65; assembly: GCA_948144175.1. NCBI lineage: Eukaryota > Viridiplantae > Streptophyta > Zygnematophyceae > Desmidiales > Closteriaceae > Closterium > Closterium sp. NIES-65. The sequence continues at coordinate 221,755 of CANXME010002139.1, forward strand.
TACTTTATTCTCGGTACCATCTATGGCAGCTCGCACCCTCAACATGAGCATTGCACAGACATAATTATCTGGTGGGACGGCCTCCAATCAAGCACTCAATATCATCTCCTGCCCTCCGTGATCCCCCTGTACTTCCTGCAGTGATGTGAGCGGCAACAGCCTGTATGGGCGCATCAACCGCGACTTCAAGAACATGGTGACGACCATGGGTGCCCCCGCCCGCGACTTTGAGTACATAGCGGCGGATGACAGTCCCATTGTCAACTTGGCTCACAACTTCTTCTTTGGAGATGGGGTGCTCTTTGCTCTCGGCTGCAAGGTCTGCCCCACTGAGATCAACAAGCCCAACAACCTGGGCATAAGGGACAGCTTTGCATGGCGAGAGCTTGGTGGCAAGTGCAACTTTCTTGCTCCAAATATGCCGGCGAGGGTGAGTCTGTCGGGCAACTGCCTGACCCTCACCCTGAACAACCAGTGCTCATCCAACGCCACCCAGCGCAGCACGGCAGCCTGCCAGGCGTTCTGCAGCATCACGGACAACGGCCCGTGTGACGGCCATGGGGCGTGTGTGCCAGCTGACCCCGCCTCCCCCTCCAACTTCACGTGCCTCTGCGATGCGGGGTACACCACAGTTGACTCGGGCAACGGCTCCTCCACATGTGCCATCGTCCACTCCACCACCAACACCAACACTGGTAACTATCCTTGCATCATTCTTACAGCTCCACATTTCATTCCTATACAAGAAGCAGTAACCACGTTTCATGAGGCTTCTGCTATACACATGTTTATTACCGCCCCATGTCCATTCCTTGGCAGTGTCGTCTCTGTCGACGGGTGCCATAGTGGGCATTGTTCTGGGCTGCTTTGCGGGCTTCTCCCTGCTGGCTGCGGTGGTTGCATGGCTGCTGTGGCCCCGCGGACAGAGTGAGCCCCTCGTCCCTTCTTCTTTAAGTTACATTCAATCTCCCCCATTCCTTCACCTCTCCCATTCTTTCCTAGCTTCCATCCCCGCCCGCCACCTCTCCCAAATCCGTGCACAATAAATCTGCCGCTCCACTGCTCTCATGCTCTCTCCACTCATCTACGCCCCGTATTGTGCGTGCGCAGAGAAGTGGGAGGGGTTGGACGTGTGTGAGCAGTTCACGCTGCAGCAGATGCTGAATGCCACCAACAACTGGTCGGATGACAATGTGCTGGGCAAGGGCGGCTTTGGCGTTGTCTACAAAGGCCGCTCGCCACAGGGCCAGCTGTGGGCCATCAAGCGCTCCACCATCATGACCAACGACTTTGAAACGGAGGTGAGGCATGCCTCTAGTTCCCTCAGCACGAGAAAAGACATCACAAGACGACACGGCACTCTCTGCTTCCCAAATAGTTGATCTTGTTCCATGTGTGTCGAGCCATGGCCTCTCTCCACAAGAGAATACACGGCACTCTCTGCTTCCCAAATGCTGACTCTGCTAATGCATGTCTCACTTTTTCATGCCATTGTGTATCTGCCTGCGTGTTACAGGTGCGAGCCATGGCGTCTCTCCACCACACACACCTCGTGCGCCTGCTGGGCTTCTGCCTTGACCAGAACGTGGAGACGGGCAAGCAGGAGCAGATCCTCGTGTATGAGTTCATGGCCAACAGGGACCTCGAGTACCATATCCACAGGAGCAAGCGTGAGTCGCACTAGCACAATTGTCGAATGGCGTTTGCTTGTTTGTTTGTTTTGTTTTGTTTTTCTGCTAAGGACATGACACCACCAGTCATGAAATCGTGTGTTCTGCTTGGCATACATGTTGCATGGCCCAGGTCCACTCTCGCTGCGCCAGAGGTTGCGCCTGGCACAGGGAACAGCAGAGGGCTTGGCATACCTGCACGGGTTCGACACACCCATCGTTCACCGCGACATCAAGCCGGCTAACATCCTTGTGACTGCCGACATGCAAGCCAAGGTGGCTGACTTTGGGCTGCTCAAGCGCCTCACTCACGGCGATGCTGATGCCACTCGGGTGGCCGGCACTCCGGGCTATGTGGATCCGGATTACAACCGCACCAACGTCATCACTGTCAAGAGTGACGTGTTTAGGTGCGCATGCTTGTTCCTTTGCACAACGCGATTGTGCTTTTCTGTTGTTTTTTTTTTTTTTGGTAAATCTTCCAGGTTATGCCCTGTATTGCTTTCTTTACCACTGTACATGCTTGTTCCTTTCCATGACACAGTGAACTTGTGCACTTTTTGTTGATCCCCTTGGCTATGTTGAGTTTGTGTACCTTGTATTGCTATCTCTACATATGTCTACTTCTTTGCACACAATGGATGATTACTTGCAGCTTTGGAATTGTGCTTCTTCAGCTGCTTAGTGGCAAGTCACCCCATGTCGACCCAAAAACACATATAAGAAAATGGGTATGCACATCAAGTATGAAACTCTTTTTTGTTATGGATGAGAGTTGGAAACTTGCATGTAAGAGAAAGGGTATGCTGATAAGATGTAGAATTCGTCTGACTTCGTTATTTTGTGGCTGAACGTTTATCCTGGACTTCCTTTTATGCTGATTTTCACTGCTTCCTTGTTGTCCTGCTGCCTTGAACCTCCCTTGCTGCTTCGCTTGCTGCTTTGCATTGCCTCACCATTCATTATCCATTCGTGTTACGTGTACGTTTCCCTCCAGGCTATGAAGCTGGTGGAGGCGTATGAGGTGGATGAGCTGAGGGACAGCAAGATGCCGGCGGCAAGCGAGGAGGCCATAGTGGACATTGCAGACCTGGCTCTGGACTGCATCAAGTCTCCCGGCACACGTCGACCCACCATGAAGGATGTGGCATACCGCCTCAGCGCCCTCATTGCCAAGCACTGCCCCGACAGGGAGGACGAGTGGGAGAGTGTCGCGAAAGAAGAGAGTGAAGGCAACGAGGGTATGTCTTCAAGGGATGTTTCTTCTACATCGCTTGAAGACAGTGGGAGGGAGTCTGGCAGGTCTCAAGGCTCGCAGTCTGGTGCGAGCTCATTCATGCGCATTGGCTCGATAGGTGATGGCCTCAAGAGTTGGCTGCAATTGAAGCCATCCATAGGGCGTTGAGTTTGCCCATAATGGCTGCATGTTACCTGCTTAGCACGAAGAAACTAGAATTCGGGGTATAGGTAGGTAGTACTTTAATAAAAAGGACCTGGTGGGTACTCGTCATGCACCAGCATGAATGGCTGGCCTGATACTGTATCACTTGAGAGGCAGGAGACACATTTCCATGAATCTGGGATCTAGAAGCAAGAATGGCATGAGATGAGAGTCAGCCGAGCTTCGTGTTGTACATGGGAGGCAAACAGTACTACACTGAAAGCCATTGGCACATGCATTACATCGACGTGCATACTCCTTGGCTAGTACCCACAAGGCTGCCATTCACGATGGTGGATGGACAGAAACAACCTGGCGTAGATTGCAGGAAACGTGAGTGAGCGGAGCGGGGAACCGCATAGCATAAGTCTGGAATGAAATGTATGCCAAGCCGTGTAGCAAGAGGTTTGCCCCACAAGCAGCCCACAATGGCAGTGTTGCCACACGCCACCACCATCGCTCTTGCCATCCTTATCAGTTGTCATCGTCATGTCATGTCATGTCCCAATGCCCGCCACTGTCAGTTGTCGTTTGAGACGTTTCAAAAACCAACTTTTTGGACGTCTCAAAAAGCACCATCGCTGTTGTCAGCGTCATGCCACGTCGTCATGCCCACCCACGCCACTATCATGCCACGTCGTCATGCCCGCCCACGCCACTGTCATGCCACGTCGTCATGCCCGCCCACGCCACTGTCATGCCACGTTGTCATGCCTGCCACTGTCAGTTGTCCAGCACTAGAATCTCTGCGTCGTGCCCTCTGTGAACAGACGAAGCAGCAGCAGCACAAGGGAAGGGGAAGAGTGGGAGCAGGGCAGGGACGGGATGAAACACAGCAGCAACAGAGCACACAGCAGCAAAGCACACAGCAGCAAAGCACACAGCAGCAAAGCACACAGCAGCAGAGCACACAGCAGCAGAGCACACAGCAGCAGAGCACACAGCTCCTGCCCCGCATGCATGAGCAGCTTGCCCACTACCCACTGCCCCCTTCCCCCTGCCCCCTGCCCTTTACCCACAGTACTCACAGAGCATGTGTGCGGATGAGCAGGTCCCCCTCTCTGCGCTGAGGCAACCCCTCCCGTTGTTCCATGCGCGTACTCGGCTGCGTCTTGCCTCGCCGCAACACCCACCCGCTGCCTGCTTCTCCTGCGCTGCTCTTCTCCCGCCCGCTGCACCCCTCGCTTCTCCTGCCCCCAACCCTCACTGCTGGTGCCACTGCCTGCTGCCGTGCCCTCATCCCCCTCTCCTGCCTCGTGTCAGTCCGTGATCGTAGCATGGGAGGTGGCACTGGAATCATTCCCGCATCTTGCTTCGCACATGCTCCCATCAGCCCTCTCTCCTCCCTCTCATCTCGCTGCTCCCTCGCCCGCCTCTCCTGCCTCGTGTCTGTCCGCGATCGTCGCATGGGTGGCGCCGTTGCTGCTGCTTCCATTCCCACATCTTGTTCCACACACAATCCAGTCTGCTCCCGCTGTTCCCGCTGCTCCCTTGCTTGTCTCTCCTGCCTCGTGTCTGTCCGTGATCGTCGCATGGGAGGAGGTACAGGTGCGGGTGATGTGACTGTATGCTCTCTCACTCCCTGCGTCGCCCCCATTCCCTCTCTCCCTCTCGCATCTGGCATCGCATCTGGACTCAACCCCAGCAACCCCCTTCCCATGGACAAACTCCTTCCCATCCCTCCTCTAACCCCCACACAGGGCCCAATTCTCGCCACCCCTCTTTCCAACTCCAAACACATCTCCACCCCATCCAATCCCATCCCCACCCCACCAGCACCCATCCCAACCGCTTTCTCACAAAGCTCCTCTAGTCTCCTCGACTCCCCCCTTCCGGGCATCTTCACCATCCAAGCACCCCCCTCGTCCCACTCGCCCTCCCTCACTCGCACCTCCCTCACTCCCCTCTCACCAGCCACTGCCAAGAACTCTTCCTCCTCCTCCTCCTCCCTCCTCCTCCTCTCCCTCTCTAACTGCTGCTCCAGCTCCCTAAGACTCGCCTCCTCCTGCTGCGCTGCCACGTCAGCCTGGTGCCGGTAGCTGCTGAAGGGCAGGTGGTATACCACCGCGCTCGCTTTGAGACCCCCGCCCCCCGCTGCCTTACCTCCTTTTCTCCCTGCAGCCTCTGCCGCTCTCCCTGCTCTTGCTTTCCCTGTCGCAGCAGCAGCAGCAGCAGCGGCACCACCGTTATTGGGAGCAGCAGCAGCGCCAGCACCATTGGCAGCCGCTGCAGCAGCAGCAGCAGCAGCAGTAGCGCCACCGCAATTTGCAGCAGTAGCAGCGGCGGCAGCGGCAGCGGCAGCAGCGGCAGGGCAGCGGGTGCTGAATCGCTTCCCACCGGCCAGGAAAATGGGCTGTGGGTGTAGCAAGGCAGGAGCGGCGGAGTTGGCACGACTCAGAGGCCTAGGCTTGGCCGAGGCTGAATCCGAGGCTGACGCCGAAGCTGACACCGAAGCTGACGCCGAAGCTGAAGCCGAGGCTGAGAAAGAGAGCGAGAGCAAGGGGCGAGGGACGAGGGACGGGGCCGAGGGGAGAGGGACGAGGGACGCGGGTGGAGGTGACACAGGGAGCGGGCGAGAGGGGCGAGAGGTGGAGGAGGAGGGCGAGGCGCGGCAGTGGGTGCTGTTGTTGTTGTTACTGCTGCCAGCCATGACTAGGCTTGTCGGTGCATTGCCTCCAGGGTGGTAGGTCACGCTATGGGCTATGCGCTTGGGCTGGGCAGCAACACTGCCGTTTTGGCTGCCTCCTCCTCCCCCACTGCTTCCAGTGCTGCTGCTCTTGTGGAAAACCATCGCTGCTCGCTCACGCTCCTCCCGCACTCCTCCCGTGTCAGCCTGCCTCACATGCCTCTCACTCTGCCCTTGACTCGCCTCCACCGCAGCAAGCGAGGCAGCAGCGGCCCGGCCGCGCTCCTCCCGCGCTCCCCTGCCCTCCTTGCCTGCTCGCGCAGTCAGCTCAACATGCCTCTCACTCTGCCCTTGACTCGCCTCCACCGCAGCAAGTGAGGCAGCAGCAGACTGCTGCCTTCTCAGGCCAGGGGACGGCGGGAGGCGTGGGGAGGGCGGGAGGCGGGATGATGACGCTGCTGACGACGCATGCGAGGGGAGAGCCGGCGGGGATTTCAAGTGCGAAGAGCGGCTTTCCGTGCCAGGGAAGGCGGGGAAGACATCATCATCAGGACTCTGGGGGGTGGGTGGGGGTCCCACCGGTCGCGACCGTCCCCGCTTGCGACTTTCCGCACTCACCGCGCCGCTCACCCGGCTGCCTGTGATCTTCCGCCTGCCGCCCTGCCCGCTGCTGGCTGCCTTATCAGCGCTCTTATCAGCCCCACCAAACTCCCACCATGCCGACGCCACAGGCTGGCCCTTTCCCGCCGTTGCTGACGTCACCACCGCATCATCCCCCTGGCGTTCACTCTCGCCCCCCTCAAGCTCACGATTCCCAGGAGCAGTTTCTTCTGCGGCTGCTGCGGGAGCCTCTACGGCTGATGCAGGGGGGGCAGCGGCTGCGGGCGCAAGGAAGTACTCGGTGGGGTCGAAGGCGCGCATGCGGTTGCGAGGTGACTTTTGAGTTGACTCAAAAGTCACCTCGGCAGCGGCTGTGGGCACGGGGAGGTACTCGCTGGGGTCGAACGCGCGCACGCGGTTGCTCCCCCGCACGCCCTCGCACCGCAGCAGCGCGGGTCGCCCACCCTCCCTGCTGCTGCTGCCACTACCACTGCCAGTGCCCGTGCTGCCCTCACTTGATAAAAGAGATGTTTTGAGACGTCTCAACACATCTCGTTTATCACGCAGCAGCGCGGGTCGTCCGCCCTCCCTGCTGCTGCTGTCGCTGCCACTGCCGGTGCTGCCGTCACTCACAGTGTCACCGCTGCCCTCGCCCCTCCTGCCTGCCTGCGCGTCGAACGCCTCCGCTGCAGCGCGAGCGACGGCAGCCCTGCTGGCTTGACGGACGGCACGGGGCGGCGCAGTGGGAGGGACTGCTGCACCTGAAGGGGGAGACTGGGGGAGGGATGTGGTCGCGTTGGAGCATCTGCACTCTCTCCCCCGTTCTCCTTTTCCCCCCCGCTCGCCACTGTCTGACCCAGAAGCAGATGCAGATGCGACACCAGCAACCACCCGCCCCTCGTCCACCAGTAACATGCCCTCCTCCGCCTCTTCAAACCAATCCCCGTCCCTCCTCACCACTCCCAACTCCTCCGCATCCTCTTCCAACTCTGTTACTAGTCCTTCGTCTCGCCCCTGCCACAGCGCTCGCCGTCCCTCGCTGTCGCTGCTCCCCCCAACGCCCCACGCGTCTTCGCCACGGCCGCTCGTCACAGCAGACAGCGCGGCGCTGCTTTCATCCTCGCTATGGTGCTCCTCGATATACGCGTCCAGGTCCCACCGGTCAATCCCCGCTGCCTCCCCTTCGCTGCTTGTATTGCGCCAGCTGTTGTTTCCCTCGTCACAGCCCCCGTTCGCGTTACAAGCGCGCCCGCTTGCTCCTAACGAGTCATCGTCATCGTCACGCAACCCCCAACTGCCGTGCTCCCGTTTTCGTTGCTCCTCTTCCAAGCCGCCCGGTCCGCTTTCCTCTCTCGTGAGTTGTGATTCCACTTGAAGGTGCTTTTGACTCCAATCATGGCTCGCACGACTTGCCTTCTCAGCGGCCTCAAGGCTCGCCCGCCTTTCCTTCTCCGCCAGATACTTTTCCATCTCCCGCCGCCATTCGTCCACGTCAGCAATGTCGCTCTGCGTGTCGCTTCGATCCAGCGACCGCTGCTGCCAACCCTGCGCCTTTCCCCTTCCGCCTTCCGCACTTTCCACCTCCCTCATACCAGCTCTGCTGCCCTCCGCCGCCCCTGCAGTCCTCGCGCGCGCCACGCGCATTTCCGAATCCCCGCCTCCCCCCGCGGGAACGCGCACCAGCTCGTATACGAACACGCTCCGCTTGCCCTTCCCCCGCCGATGCTTCTTGCGGAAAACGCCGCCTCCGCCACCCCGCGCATCAGCGGGCGGCCTTCCCCCTTCAACGATTAGCACGTCGCGCGCGCGCCGCTCGCCGTCATCGCCTTCGCTGCGCGCCGATGGGAACGGCGTCGTCCGTGCCGGCGCCGCTTTATCCCCGTCGCCGCCCACTGCGCTGCTGGTACCGCCGCGGATGTCAATTCCTAACGGCGACGGCGCCGCGGGTCCGGTTGCTGTCACCGCCGTCGCATCATCAGACGGCTTGCCGGTCCGGCTTCCGCCTCCCGCACCTCCCGTTCCTTCCGCTTCCCCCGCTTCCCCCGCTCCTGCTACTCCGGTCGCGGCGTCCCAAAACCAGCGCGCAATCCCCATCGGCGCTGTGCGCGGCCTCGATTTTGCACGGCTGCGCGACGGCAGCGGCTTATTCGTGCGGCTGCGGTGTGGCGGCGGCACGTGGTTACCATGTAATTCGAAATTTGCCAACGCGACTTTGTTTGAACCGAAATCTTCGTTACAATCCAGCGGCTCCCCAGCGGGGTCTGGGATGACCAGCGACGGTCGTGCGCGCAGGCGACTCTTGGCGGAGGCTCCGACTGTTTCAACAGCTACTTTTGTCGTCTCCGCGCCTTTCGGATTTGCCCGCGCCGCCGCTGGTGGCGTCGAGACCAGCAGCCATACCTCACACGCTGGCGGACGATATGAAAAGTCCCGAGTCCACCGTGACTTGCGGAGATGTGTCCTTTTTTGCGCATGCCCTCCGCCTCCGCCTCCGCCCCGGTTCCACCCTCAGCCTCTTGTGAGATTTCTCTATGATTGCTCGTCCTCCTAACTCGCCGTGAGTCGTGACCGCCCATCCCATCTATTCCCTCAATCGCTGATCCTATTGACCAGTAGACTCGCGAAAACCGTACGTTCGCCAAAGCAGTCATCCCCGTGCAAACGACTCCAAAAAAAGGACGGGCAACGAGGCAAAGATTGCTGAGATAGATAATCCAACGAGGCAAAGATTGCTGAGCGTGTCTCTTTTTTGCCCTCGACGGTTCGAGCCGTGGACGGTCCGAACTGCGAAGAAATTACCTGTTTCGTTAATTTCGTGATTTATTTCGTGATAGTACTTGCGATGTCGCCAACGGTACGAACTGTCGCGTCACTTTTCCCTCCTCCCAACGGTTCAGAATTTGAACCTTCCGCAGCTCGAAAAGCAAACGGACGGTGCAACAGTACTGACTAGATATTGGCTCGCGAGATATTTTTTACTGCACGGAATCAGATTGGCGCACGAATTTTGCGGAGAAAATTTCGTGACCTGTGTAACGACGATACAGTGTCATTACGAAGCTACAGTACTTCGTGAGTTCATGGTCCATGAAAAAGTGACAGAATTGCATCTGGACGGGGCAAAGGTCCGAAATGGCATTTCGAACAGTCCGCTTCTCGCTATTTGGACCGTCCAGTACCAAAAAAAAGAACCGTCCGGAAAAATGCAGAAAATATAAAAAGAGACACGCCCTAAGGACCAGGCGACGCGGATCAGGGCTTCAGCCCCTGGTAAATCTGATTCAATGTACAGAAGTGAGTGATGGATTGATCTGTAGATCTGACGTTGTTGAGAAAGGGCCGAGAGGAGACTGGGGCACCGCGGTGGCAGCATCGTAGATTTCACTTGGCTTGGCTGGCACACGGCTAAGGGCGGTGCCAAGCATCAGGCCGTGGAACTGGTTGTGCTCGACGGTGAAAGTGCCGGTTCGGGGAAAATATCGATCCGCCACCGCACTGCACTCCGGCTTTTCGTATCCAATCTCATGCAAAAAACACAGAACCTGTTAGAACCGTATTCAAAAACGAACCTGAGGCAATCGATCTTTCACTTTCACCGCGTCCTTATAAGAAATTCGCACGGTTCGTCAAAACATTTATGGTGCAAGTCACTAGTCGCAATGATCACCACGAAACTGAAACGCACCAGCTTCTGGTTGCTGGCAAGTGTGTTTGCGGTGTGGAGTTCAAGGACCCGTCAGATCCGCACCATGCTCTTCGGTGCAAGTACCAGTATGCCCCGTCTCGTGTTCATGATGCAGTGAAGCTCGTTGTTGCTAAGATAGCCAAGGCATCGGGTGGGGTGGTTACGATCGAGGATGACACGCTTCTGCCGGGGAAGAGAGTGGATGTGGCGGTTAGGAAACCAATGGATGGGGAAAAACATGCGCTCGAGGTGAGCGTCGTGGATCCGGTTTCGCTACCGGTGCAGCAGCATGGGCAGTGTGGGCGGACAGTAGGTTTTGCTGCCAAGGAGCGAGAGAAGAGGAAGGCGACGGATTATCAACCTTTTCTGCGGCAGCATAGGGGGGTTCGTTTCTCCCCGTTGATTCTTGAGACTTGGGGTTGCTTGGGGGGAAGCTTTCGACAGTGGTTACGACAGCAGGGGGAGGTTCAAGTAAAGGTGGCTCTTAACAAAGGTGTGGGAAGGGGCAACAGCTCGGGTTTCTCGGAATACTTGGTGGGGTCCTTGACAGCCGCGGTAGGGGTAGCTTTGCAGAAGGCACAGGCTCGGGTGATTCTTTTGCGGGCGGCATACACGTTGGGTCAGTCCGAGGCGGAGTGGGTGGAGCGAGGGGGTGGGGAGCAAGAGTTTGGAGAAGGAGCACCATGGGTGGACGTGCCCTACTTGGTCGACATGCGGCTGTAGATGTCTTATTAAGCAATACTTTGTTTCGGGTTTTGGCGATGGTCTTCTGATGTTTGAGGTAGTAAGACATTTCTAGGAAGGGTTTATGCATGTCTGTATGCTTGTTGTTCCAAAAGAGTTGATGCCTTTGAAAAAAAAAAAAAAAAAAAAAAAAAAAAAAACGAAACTGAAACACTCGCACAAAACCGCCAAGGGTTGCGCTTCCAACCTGAAGGCCCAACCAAACGGCCTGCGCAGTGCGTGTGAAATGAATGAACAGGAATGATTGACTATGAAATGAAATCAGTACAAGTAGGAAACCCTAACTGGGTTGTACCCCCTATGGGATACCCCACTACAGCCTACACAACAGTATGAGCTGCATATATGTTCTGACACACCCCCATAGGCAAAGTGGGGGAGAACAACGGGTCACAAGACCAGTCAAGCAAAGCAAAACAAAGCTCAGGGTGGATCACAAAGTCACCACACAGTCCGAGCACAAGAGCAAGGCCAAAGGCCAGTTCACATGCAAGAGTACAGACATATATATAAAGCAAGACAAGCAAGAGCAGGTATATATATGTCACAGTACAAGTAAGGTCAAGAAGAGAGCAAGTGAGGCAAGACAGGCACAAGACCCAGCTGGGTACAAAAGCGCTGATGGTCACAAGGCGCAAGTGCCTTGGTGAACACATCAGCAGTGTTGGCCTCAGAGGCCACGTACGCAAGTCGCAACTGACCACGCTGCTGCAGCTCACGAGCAAGGAAGTAGCGGAGAGCAATGTGCTTCGTTCTGTGCTCCAAGCGCTGCTCTCGACACAAGGCCAGCATGGCCTTGTTGTCTACGTACAGCACTGGAGGAGAACGAGGCGGCTCTCCAAGGTCAGTCAGCAGGTAGGTGAGCCAGCGAAGCTCCTGTGCAGCCATGGCCCCGGCGTAGATCTCAGCCTCACAACTGGAGCCGAGAACCGAAGACGAGCGAGTAGACCGCCACGAGACAGAGCCGGAACCAAGGCTGAAGGTGTAACCCTGTGACGACCGCTGCGTAGCCTGGTCGTCAGCCCAAGAAGCGTCCGCGTGGCCTGTAAGGACCACTGGACTGCGCCCTCCAAGCACTAGCCCCATGCCCGACGTACTGCACAGGTAGCGCAATACCCTCTTCGCTGCAGCCATGTGCTCTGGTCGGTGTCTCCCAAGAGCAACATAGCGTGCAAGGATGCTCAGAGGGTATGCGAGGTCAGGTCGTGTGCAGGTCATCAGGTACATGAGGCAGCCAACAAGCTCTGCATACGGACCACTCGACTCTACGGACTCATCCGAAGGCAGAGCTGAGAGTGAGTGGCGAGTAGGCAGAGGAGTGGCCTGAGGCGAGGAGTACGTGAAGCCGAAGCGCTGAAGGACCTGCTGCACCATGTGTGACTGAGTCAAGGTAATGGTGCGGCGTGCTCTGTCCCGAGTGATCTGCAAGCCAAGGTAGCTGCGCAGTTCACCCAGGTCTGTGCACGTGTGTCTCTTCAGCAGCTCGGACTTCACGTAGGCGAGTCCAGCAGTGTCCGCTGTGGCAAAGACCAAGTCGTCGACGTACACGAGGATGTAGAACGGCGGCAGGGAAGCGTCGGTGCGAAGAAACAGCGACGGGTCAGCAGTAGAAGGAGCAAACCCAAGAGCCGCAAGCGTAGTCCTCAGTGTGTCGTGCCACTCACGCGGTGCCTGGCGGAGACCGTAGACTGGCCGTCGGAGGCTCCACTGGGTGCCAGGAGGGAAAGTCCCAGTGAAGCCAGGCGGACGGCGCAGCCAGATCTCCTCGTGCAGGCTACCCTGCAGGAACGCAGTGCTGAAGTCGAGAGAGTGAAGCTCGTAGTCGCGCTGAGCGGCTATGTGCAGCAGCACCCGAAGAGTGGTCATCTTCGGGGTGGGAGAGAAGGTCTGAAAGTAGTCAACTCCCTGCCGCTGACTGAAGCCACGAGCAACGTACCGTGCCTTGAAGACAGGTGGAGAGCCCGGCGGCCGCTTCACCCTGAAGATCCACATGCCACTGACGATGTTCGCCCCGGGAGGGGGAACTGCGTCAACGTAGGTGCCTGTGGACTTCCAGGAAGCCATCTCTGCATCCATAGCTGCCTGCCACTGAGAGGAGTAGGGACCCTCTACGGCCTCCGCGTAAGAACGCGGAGTCGGGATGTCTAGTGCATCCGGGTCTCCCTCAGGCGCAAGCAGTACAGACGCGAGATGAGGTGAAGCGGCCGCTAGACACTGTAACTCCTCCTGCCTGTCCTCTAGGACGTCCGTGCCAAGAGCACACTCACCCCCGACGGACGGAGGACAGACAGACGCAGACTCAGCAACAAGACTAGCAGCGTAGTCTAGACGACAGCGAGCAGCAAAGTCGACGAGCTCAGCGACAAGAGCAGACGCGGCAGTGGACTCAAACGAGGGGTCAGTGACGACAGTAGCAAGCAGACGCGTGACAGTAGGACTGGCAGCGCGAAGAGAGTCCGACTCAGGGTCGGCAAGCGCAGGAAGAGAGGACTCAGGAGGAGAAGGCAAAGGGGCACGCAGAGGAGCAGTGGACGGACGCAGAGACATCCGGTGCGTGCCAGGGACAGGAGGAGGACGCTGACGCGAACCGCGACCACTAGCGCGAGCAGCACGAACAGGCGACGCGGGACGAGACGCAGGCTCACGACGCTCAGCAAGACCTCCAGTAGGACCAGTGTAAGGAGAGGGAGCAGGCAGAGGAGAGGAAGGCTCCAACAGTGACTGCGACTGGACAGGCTGCGGACACTCTACCGTAGGAGAAAGACCAAGAACCTACTGTAGGAGCGGAACAAAGTACGGCCGAGGCCGCGCGGCAGCTCCAGACTCAGCAGGGACAGTACCAGCACCCTCAGCGACAGCACCAGCGCCACCAACACCTCCAGCGGTAGGACCTCCAGCAGCACCAGCAGCAGAACCACCGCCAGGACAGACAGCAGTAGTCTCAGCACCAACACCCTCAGTAGTCCCAGCTCCAGGAGGACCTGCAGGCCCAGCAGCTCCAGACTCAGCGCCCCCAGGCCCAGCAGCTCCAGACGTAGCACCCCCAGGCTCAGCAGCTCCAGACTCAGCACCTCTAGGCTCAGTAGCTCCAGCTCCAGGAGGACCGGCAGGCCCAGCAGCTCCTGGACCGGCAGCACCCGCACCCTCGACGGTCGAAGAAGCTCCAGCTCCAGCTCCAGCAGCACCCCCAGACTCAGCAGCACGCCGCCAGCGGCGAGCGAACCACTCGCGCAGCTCCTGCGGAGAGAGGGGCTCCCGGCGTGACGCAGCAGCAGGAGAAACCCCAGGCTCAGCAGCTCCAGACGCAGCACCCCCAGGCTCAGCAGCTCCTGACCCAGCACCCCCAGACCCTGCACCTCCAGGCACAGCACCCTGCTGCCCAGCACCCAAAGGCTCCGTACCCTCCGCAGTAGCACCCCCAGGCCTAGCACCCCCAGTAGTAGCACCCCCAGGCTCAGCACCCCCGCGCACAGTACCCCCAGAGTCAGCACCCCCAGGCTCAGCACCCGCAGCAGCACCAGAGTCACCAGTAACCTCTACCGGGTCAACGGCGTCTACCTGGGACACACATGAGGGAGCAGGAACCTGAGGGGGAAGGGGGTCTACCGGGGGGGGAACTGGCACAAGGAAGTCCGGGGGAGGGGGGGGGGAAGGAGTGCGGTAGGGGAAGAGACGGTAGAAGGGGACTGACTCGTCGAACGTGACGTCATGGGAGGACAGAACACGACGAGAGGAGGGGTGGTAAAACTGCCACCCTGGGGCGTCAGTGGGGAAGCCAAGGAAGACACAGGGAGCAGCACGAGGGGACAGCTTGTCCGCAGACAAGTCGCGGACAAACGCCCGAGATCCCCAGACGCGAAACGCAGACGCATCGCCAACCTTCCCCGTCCACAGCAAGGCTGGGGACATCGCCGGCCGAGAGACCCGCGTGTGAAGGTTGAGCTGATGCGCCGCGTACCTCACCGCAAACGGCCACAGAAAATGGGGGGCAGCCGCATGCATCATGGACGTACGAGCGACATCCATGACCATGCCAATGCGGCGCTCAGCAATCCCATTTTGCTGTGGTGAGTCCGGAAGCGTGAAGGTCTGGCGGATCCCCCGTGCACGACAGTAGTCTCGCAGAAGGCGAGAGGAGAACTCTCCGCCTCTGTCAGAGTGCAGACGTAGAACAGGAAAGTCCGAGCCGAAGCTCTTCCTGAGCTGGAGACGAGCCTCGCGGATCCAGTCGATCAGCACCCCAGTGACCTCACCCTTGCTGCGCAAGGGGAGGACTGTGGTGTAACGCGAGTAGTCGTCAACCACCAACAGGAAGTAGCGCTCGTAACCCTGCCCACGGACGGGGGCCGGGCCCCACACATCCATGTGAAGCGTCTGCAGGGGAGCCTCTGTCGGGGGGAAGTGGGAGGAGTGAGGAGTAGCCCGGAGGCGACCCTCAACACAGGGGACACAGGAAGGTCCTGGCCCGGAGGGGAGAGGAGGGAGAGACCGGGGAAGACCAGAGACAAGGACACGGGAGGCCATGCTCCGAAGACGGGGCAAGGAGGGGTGGCCAAGACGGTGGTGCCACAGGAGAGTCTCGTGAGACAGGAGGCGACAAGAACAGGGGGCAGACTCAGGACCTGACCGGGACGCAGCAGCAAGCACCTGGCCTGACGCAGCTACCTGACCAGACTCAGGGACAGGAGGAGACGAAGTGGTCAGGGTGTAGAGACTCGACCCCGGCCGACGCGAGAAGGTGGCCAGGTGTCTCCCTGTGCGTGAGTCCGTGCAGTGGGTAACCCGCTGCAGCGCAGGAGTGAACTGGTGGACCCCCGCATCCTGTAGGGCTGCTCCACTCACCAAGTTCGTAGAGAACGAGGGAAGGTACAGACCAGACAGGGTACCCGAAGGGGCAGCCGGACACGGGAGGACAGTGGAGAAGTGAGACAGGACAGGACCCCCAGAGGGGTCAGCAAGGGAGACCGCAACCGGCCGGCCAAGAGGCGTAAGGGTAGTGCGGTCTCGGAAGAAGGAGCGAGAAGCTCCGGAGTCAAGTGTGAAAGTGAGGGAGGACGGGGGCGACTCAGTACCTGAAAGCGCAGTCTCACCAGTACCTGAGAGCGCAGACGCACTGGCACCTAGAGCAGCAGCCTCACAAGTACCTAGCGCAGCAGTACCAATGCCCGGGTCGGGCTGGAAACACCGGTAACCCACATTCTCCTCACTAGAATCCACAACATACATAGCCTCAAGGATAGCATCAAAATCAAGATCAAAGATCGCTACACCAGCCCTAAGGAGCTCATCCCAATGAGGGATCTCACTGGCCCCGGGGAACTGCGGACGCCAAGCGTCCGTCAGGCGGCCAAAGCAGCGCTGAGTGGCGTGGGCACCCCCACACTGCTCACCCGCGCGGTCGCCGGAACGAAGAACGTAGGTGCAGGGACCAGTACCCCCACCCCTCTGACGCGCAGCGTACCACTCACGAAGCTGCTGGGGCGGAGGGATGTCCCGCGTGCGCTGCTGCTGCTGCCGCTGCGAGCGCTGGCCACCACCACCGCCGCCGCGCTGCTGGGTACCACCCCGACCAGCTCCGCTCCCTCCACCACCTCCTGCTCCTCCGCCGCCGCCTCCACCGCCTCCACCGCCTCCACCTCCGCCGCCTCCACCTCCGCCGCTGCCACCCCCACCGCCGCTGCCACCACCACCACCGTCTCCGCCGCTGCTGCCACCACCACCACCACCACCACTGCTCCCGCTGCCACCCCCACTCCCCCCGCCGCCTCCACCTCCACCTCCACCGCCCCCTCCAGCTCCACCCGTGCCCTTGCCCCCCTTGCCCTTGCCAGAGCGACGTCTCCCACTAGGGGCAGACGCCGCGCCGACCGACTCAAGACCAAGCAGGTCGGCAGCAGCAGCAGAGGCAACAGAGGGCAGCAAGGGGGAAGGAGAGCACCCCTCAAAGATGGGGGTGCGAGGGTCACCACGAGAAGCACCTACAGCGACTATGCTCTTCTCCGCTGCGAGGAGGGCCTTCTCGAGGAGGTCGACGGTGAGGGTGGTGGGACAGACTGCAAGGAAGTGGTCCCTGACTACGCGAAGGGAGTCAGGGAGGCGCGCGACTACGTAGTAGAGAGCGATGTACATGGGGGGGGGGTTCTTAGCGCAGAACTCAGCAGGAAGGGCGGCGCGGTAGCGAGTGTCACTAGTGCGGAGGTGCGTAATGAGGTCAGCGACAGTGGGAAAGGCAGAGAGGTCAGGAAAGAGGTAGGGAAGCATGAGACGGCTCAGTGCAGCAGTGGCAGGTGAGGAGTAGCGCGCAACTACAGCGTCGTACAAGGTCTGAGCACTCTTGTAGTGACTAAAGTGCGCACGCTCAGAGGTAGGGAGGTGGCAATGCACAGCAAGACGTGCAGCAGCATCGCGGGTGGCCCACTGAGAGCGGACAGTGGGATCAGCATCAGCAGCAGGAGCAGGAGAGGCGCCAGAGGTGAGGTCAAAGAGAGAAAGGCCGTCAGCTCTGTCGCACTGTAAGAACAGCTGCAGGTCGTCTAACCAGACCTCAAAGTCAATGGCGCGGCCCTCAGCGTCAAAAGCTAGGACACTAGGGGTAGCTATGGCGACGACAGCGAAGCAGTGCAAGCAGTAGGGAAAGAGCGCGCAGTGACAGTGGGACTGTGCTCACCAGGCAGGGCAGGTCGTGCAGCTGAGTAGAAAGGCAGCTCGGCGACCGGGCGGCACGGGTGCACAGCGGCTCGGCTCCCGGGCGGCTCGGCGGCAGGGCGGCTCGGGGGCACAGCGGCTCGGCTCCCGGGCGGCTCGGCGGCAGGGCGGCTCGGGGGCACAGCGGCTCGGCTCCCGGGCGACTCGGCGGCAGGGCGGCTCGGCTCCCGGGTGGCTCGGCGGCAGGGCGGCTCGGCTGCAGTGGCGGGCCGTCAGAGTGCAGTGGCGGGCCGTCAGGGTGCAGTGGCGGGGCCGTCAGGTGGGGCGGCGGGCCAGCAGGTGAGGTGGCGGGCCGTCAGGTGAGGCGGCGGGGCCGTCAGGTCAGGTGGCGGGCCAGCAGGTGAGGCGGCGGGCCGTCAGGTGAGGCGGCGGGGCCGTCAGGTAAGGTGGCGGGCCAGCAGGTGAGGCGGCGGGGGCCGTCAGGTGAGGCGGCGGGCCAGCAGGTGAGGCGGCGGGCCGTCAGGTGAGGCGGCGGGGGCCGTCAGGTAAGGTGGCGGGCCAGCAGGTGAGGCGGCGGGCCGTCAAGTGAGGCGGCGGGGCCGTCAGGTGAGGTGGCGGGCCAGCAGGCGAGGCGGCGGGCCGTCAGGTGAGGCGGCGGGGCCGTCAGGTGGGGCGGCGGGCCGTCAGGTGAGGCGGCGGGCCGGCAGGTACAGCGGCGAGGCCGGTAGGGTGCAGCGGTGGGGCCGACAGAGGTGCAGCGGCGGGGCCGGCTGCAGCGACGAAGAGGCCGCGCGGCCGACGTGAGGGCGGCGCGGCGCGGCAGAGCCGAGAGGGCGGCGCGGCGCGGCCGTACGGCCTGCGCGACGTGGGGCCCAGGCCGCGCGCGCGAAAAAAAATGAGTCGCGCGCGCGACTCTCGGGGCGCCACAAGGGCAGCGCGACGCGCACTAGGGGGAGCGCGCCTCGGGGAGAATAGGGCGCGCTCCGGGCAGAAAAAAAAATCGTGGGTGGGCCCAAGAAAAAACGGTCCTTCGAAGGGACCCGCTCTATACCATGTGAAATGAATGAACAGGAATGATTGACTATGAAATGAAATCAGTACAAGTAGGAAACCCTAACTGGGTTGTACCCCCTATGGGATACCCCACTACAGCCTACACAACAGTATGAGCTGCATATATGTTCTGACAGTGCGCATCCCCCCCACTCGGACACAAAAAATGTGCCAGCCGCAAATCCGTGAGTGGCTTGCTCCAACACTGATTTTGTGTTACGTAACCGCTTTCGCTGAAACCACAATTTCGCAACCGGTTCCACACCCTTATTCTGGTTGAACCGAAGTGGAATTCGTTATGGAATATTTCGTTAAGGTTGGAAGATAGATTCAAAAGCAGCCTTGTCATACCAATTTTTTGTTAGCCAAGGGATTCTGCTTAAACTATGTATGTCCGGGCAATGATGTTATGTCCGATAAGGTTGTGAAAAACGCCAGGCAAAGAATTTGATACAACTATACACGAAATCGTCCTATGAAACAGTGTCTTTTATATTCTGTTCATTGAAAAGACACGCCCATTTTTCTTAGAGTTTATATAAATATAAGACCTTAGGGTGGTAGATTTGAGGAATTATAGTTTCTAATCTTATAAGTTAAATACGCACGTGTACCGTCACTATGGGCAGATTCAACGCCCTTTGGTTGGCTTCAGCTGCAGCCAACTCTTGAGGCCATCACCTATCGAGCCAATGCGCATGAATGAGCTCGCACCAGACTGCGAGCCTTGAGACCTCCCAGACTCCCTCCCACTGTCTTCAAACGATGTAGAAGAAACATCCCTTGAAGACATACCCTCGTTGCCTTCACTCTCTTCTCTCACGGCGCTTTCCCACTCGTCCTCCCTGTCGGGGCAGTGCTTGGCAATGAGGGCACTGAGGCGGTACGCCACATCCTTCATGGTGGGTCTCCGTGTGCCGGGAGACTTGATGCAGTCCAGAGCCAGGTCTGCAAAGTCCACTATGGCCTCCTCGCTTGCCGCCGGCATCTTGCTGTCCCTCAGCTCATCCACCTCATACGCCTCCACCAGCTTCATAGCCTGGAGGGCAACGTACACGTAACACAAATGGATTATGAACGGTGAGGCAACGCAAAGCAGCAAGCGAAGCAGCAAGGGAGGTGGAAGGCAGCATCACAACAAAGAGAGGCATTGAAAGCAAGCCTGACAACAAGGGAAGGCAGTGGAAGCCAACATGGCAACAAGGAAAGACACTGAAAACCAGCATGACAACAAGGAAGCAGAGAAAATCAGCATGAAAGGAAGTCCAGGATAAACGTTCAGCCATAAAGTAACGAAGTCAGACGAATTCTACATCTTATCAGCATACCCTTTCTCTTATATGCAAGTTTCCAACTCTTATCCATAACAAAAAAAAGTTTCATACTTGATGTGCATACCCATTTTCTTATATGTGTTTTTGGGTCGACATGGGGTGACTTGCCACTAAGCAGCTGAAGAAGCACAATTCCAAAGCTGCAAGTAATCATCCATTGTGTGCAAAGAAATGGACAGATGTAGAGATAGCAATACAAGGTACACGAACTCAGCATAGCCAAGGGGACAAACAAAAAGTGCACAAGTTCATCTGTCATGGAAAGGAACAAGCATGTACAGCGGTAAAGAAAGCAATAACGGGCATAACCTAGAAGATTTACCAAAAAAAAAAAAAAAAAGAGGAACAATCGCATTGTGCAAAGGAACAGGCATGCGGACCTGAACACATCACTCTTGGTTGTGATGACGTTGGTGCGGTTGTAATCCGGATCCACATAGCCCGGAGTGCCGGCCACCCGAGTGGCATCAGCATCGCCGTGAGTGAGGCGCTTGAGCAGCCCAAAGTCAGCCACCTTGGCTTGCATGTCAGCAGTCACAAGGATGTTGGCCGGCTTGATGTCGCGGTGAACGATGGGTGTGTCAAACCCATGCAGGTACGCCAGGCCCTCTGCTGTTCCTTGTGCCAGGCGCAACCTCTGGCGCAGCGAGAGTGGACCTGGGCCATGCAACATGTATGCCAAGCAGAACACATGATTTCATGAGTGGTGGTGTCATGTCCTTTGCAGAAAAAAAACAAAAAAAACAAACAACAAATGCCGTTCAACGATTGTGCTAGTGCGACTCACGCTTGCTCCTGTGGATATGGTACTCGAGGTCCCTGTTGGCCATGAACTCATACACGAGGATCTGCTCCTGCTTGCCCGTCTCCACGTTCTGGTCCAGGCAGAAGCCCAGCAGGCGCACGAGGTGTGTGTGGTGGAGAGACGCCATGGCTCGCACCTGTAACACGCAGGCAGATACACAATGGCATGAAAAAGTGAGACATGCATTAGCAGAGTCAGCATTTGGGAAGCAGAGAGTGCCGTGTATTCTCTTGTGGAGAGAGGCCATGGCTCGACACACATGGAACAAGATCAACTATTTGGGAAGCAGAGAGTGCCGTGTCGTCTTGTGATGTCTTTTCTCGTGCTGAGGGAACTAGAGGCATGCCTCACCTCCGTTTCAAAGTCGTTGGTCATGATGGTGGATCGCTTGATGGCCCACAGCTGGCCCTGTGGCGAGCGGCCTTTGTAAACAATGCCAAAGCCTCCCTTGCCCAGCACATTGCCCTCCGACCAGTTGCTTGGTGGCACTCAGCATCTGCTGCAGCGAGAACTGCTCACACACGTCCAACCCCTCCCACTTCTCTGCGCACGCACAATACGGGGTGTAGATGAGTGGAGAGAGCATGAGAGCAGTGGAGAGGCAGATTTATTGTGCACGGATTTGGGAGAGGTGGCGGGCGGGGATGGAAGCTAGGAAAGAAGAATGGGAGAGGTGAAGGAATGGGGGAGATTGAATGTAACTTAAAGAAGAAGGGACGAGGGGCTCACTTGGTCCGCGGGGCCACAGCAGCCATGCGACCACCGCAGCTAGCAGAGTGAAGCCAGCAAAGCAGCCCAGAACAATGCCCACTATGGCACCCGTCGACAGAGACGACACTGCCAAGGAAGGGACATGGGGCGTGATAAACGTCTGTGTAGCAGAAGCCTCATGAAACGTGATTATTGGTGCATAAAATAGGAATGAAATGTGGAGCTGTAAGAATAAAGCAAGGGTTACCAGTGTTGGTGGTGGTGGTGGAGTGGACGATGGCACATGTGGACGAGCCGTTGCTCGAGTCGACTGTGGTGTACCCCCCATCGCAGAGGCACGTGAAGTTGAAGGGGGAGGCAGGGTCAGCCGGTAAACAGGCCCCATGGCCGTCACACGGGCCGTTGTCCGTGATGCTGCAGAACGCCTGGCAGGCTGCCGTGCTGCGCTGGGTGGCGTTGGATGAGCACTTGCTGTTCGGGGTGAGCGTCAGGCAGTTGCCCGACAGACTCACCCTCGCCGGCATATCTAGAGCAAGAATGCCGCACTTGCCACCAAGCTTTTGCCATGCAAATGTGTCCCTGGTGCCCATGTTGTTGGGCTCGTTGATCTCAGTGGGGCAGACCTTGCAGCCGGCAGCAAAGAGCACCCCATCTCCAAAGAAGAAGTTGTGAGCCAAGTTGATGAGGGCATTGTCATCCGCCGCTTTGCTCTCAAATTCGCGGGCTGGGGCACCCATGGTCGTCACCATGTTCTTGAAGTCGCGGTTGATGCGCCCATACAGGCTGTTGCCGCTCACATCACTGCGGAAAGCACAGGGAGTTCGCGGAGGGCAGAAGATTATATTGAGTATTTGGTCGGCGGCCGTCCCACCAGATAGAGGTGTCTGTGCAATGCCCATGTTGAGGGTGCAAGCTGTCATGGATGGTTCTGAGAATAGAGTATGCACGGTAGGCTCACATTTGTGTGATACACTTGTCAAAGAGGCAGTCTGGAAGAGGTCCGTAGAGGTAATTGTTGCTGATCAAGCTGCCAGCAGCACATCACACACCATGCCGCGCCGTGAGTCACACACCCATACAGAAAGGCAGATACACAAAAGTGAAACTACTTCACACATTTTAACAATCTCCAGAAGCATGAAAATAGGAGAGAAGCTGAAATTAAAAGGTCCTTAAAAAAAACCCTAATAAAAATTTGATCATCTGTATGACTGTCCCTCATAAGCGTCATAGCCTCATGGCACATTCTATCTGACTGTCACTCACAGGCGCCACAGCCACGGCAGCGAGCACAGGCCGGTTGGCAGAGGGCCTTCAATCTTGTTGTTGTCCAACCAGCTGGGGAGACAGGCAGAGCATTGGCAGGAACAAAGACGGGAACGGTTGCATAAAGAACAGGGGGTGGAGTGGGGATGGCACAGGTGATGTTTGCGTGTTTCGGTCTCTTGTGTTCATTTCATAGTGTGGAAGCTTGCTGGGTCTGTTATGGTCACGATGTACTGCAAGCTTGTGCTTGTGGTGCCTGTGTTGCTTCCTAAGCTGCCACTGTTCTTAAAAAAAGTAGAGGAAACCACATGGCACGCTTACATCTGTTCAAGATTCTTCAGTTTGCTGATGGCAGCTGGCAGACTGCCAGTGAGATGGTTGTTGGCCAAGTAGCTGGCGGGGGCAGTGGTGATGGCAGGAAGAGAGTGTGATGAGTAGCAGCGTATGCAAGTGCGGGCTGATGGCAGCTGGCAGACTGCCAGTGCGATGGTTGTTGGCCAAGTAGCTGAAGAGCAACAGCAACGGCAGGGAGACATTCGGATGAGAAACAGAGCATGCAAGAGTTGTGCAGGACTTGTGCAAGAAAGGAAAGTATCGTTGGGCAGAGGTAGAAACGTGTGATGGGCACTCAGAAAGGGGATCCCTAAACACATGAGGCTTACAGGTATGCCAATTTCCTCATGGTGAAGACGGCTGAAGGGATGGTGCCAGTTAGCTGGTTGTTGTTGAGAAAACTGCAGAGCAGGGAAATAGCAACGGGGTACATTGGTTGAAAGTGCGAATTAAGCATGTGTTGCTGCGTGTGTGTGCATAGATAGACGGCCACTGCTACCTTTCTTCTGCTATTGGCTGCAGATGGAAATAGCTCCTCGCATATGTGACTTTTGGGTCGACTCAAAAGTCACCTCGTTGCATAGGCTGCCACTGCTACAATTCTTCTGCCATTGTCCTCATGGCAGGCATTATGGCTGTTGTGGCACAAGAAGAGGAGAGAAGCCTCACATGCCACTGAGGGTCGTGAGGGTGGAGATGGAGTCGGGAATCGATCCTGTGAAGTTGTTGCCGCTGAGATTTCTGAGCCACAAACACAGGTGAGGCAGCAGCGAGATAGCCTGTCAGCGGGGTGAACACAACAGCTTACTATGGGTGCAATGCACTACATCCAAAGAGGAGCATTTGACCCGACCCGACCTGGCCCGAGTGGGCTAGGCGGGTACCGGGTCGGGTCAGGTCTGGTCTTCCCGGGTCGGAGTTTCCAAAAAACTGAACCAATTTGGCCTTAAGGGACCGGGTCAAGCCTGGCAAGCCAACGGGGCAGGTACAGAAACCTGCTTTCACCCAGGCTCTGCACAGATCTGGCAGCGGGAATGCAGGTAAGATTGCATCCATCGTCTCTTGACAATTTATATCTAATATTTCTTTCTTTCTATTTTGAAAATTTTCTTTTCACCAGGATAAAATATTTTTCCAGACCAAAGTTAACAAAAGGTTTGGGTGAAAACATTGTACGTGGTTTTTTCGCCCAAAATATGAAATAAGAGGTGCAATTCTGCACCCTGGTGGTGCTAAGGGCAAGATTGAGCAAGCGTTGTTTACAGTGGGAAAAGGAGGAAGAGAGTGTGAGAAGACATATTTACATCTCTGCACAAGTGACGTTCCAGTGTGAGAAGTCTGGTAAGGAGCCCGTGAAGTCATTTCCTCCCAGGTTACTGCACAACTCAAAAAGAGACGAAATTTTCAGGGGCATAGAAGTTAACCATGAAGGGACAGTGCTGCACCAGGCACACACAATGGTGACAATACAAACAGTGGTGGCAGCACGCAGTGCTTCAAATTCTTACAGCATGTCAAGAGAATTTTCGACGCTGAGAGTACGTGGGAGTTCCCCAGAAAGAGAGTTGTTAGATACATCCCTGCGCTCGGAAATCAAAGGGAAGGCTGGATGCAGAAGTTAGAAATCCAAGCATACTGCCAACCGACACACAAGAATGCATCGTGGCCTCTGCGAGACAGTTTTATAGTCGACTCGAATGCATTCATGTGTTTTGGCACTCAAAAACCGGCTCATCGCACATGAATGCATCTTGGCAGTGGAGCAAAGTACTTGCAAATTACCATTTGACATATCAGGGATAGTCCTATCTAGTTTTGTATGCATGCTCAGACCTTCTTCATTGAGAGAAGGACAAGGTGGAAGAAAATAATAATTTCTGAAACACGTGTATTGGAGCTACTTACAGCAAGAACAAACCGGTTAGCTCAAGCAGGCCCCACAGGATAGTTCCATAGAATTTGTTGCTATTGAAATTTCTGCACAATGGTATCAAGAGCCAAGTGACCTCAAATATTCAAGCACAATGCTAAACGGATCCTCAAACCCGCTACAGTTCGCAGCAGTGCAACTTACATGTGATATAGGTTGACAAGCTCGGTCAACTCGCGGGGGATAGTCCCTGTGAAACTGTTGTTGCCCAAGTTCCTGCCATGACCATTTTGATTGTGATTGCCTTTTAAGCTGTTGGCCAAGCTTCAGGTAGGAGGAAGTACTACAAGAGATGGCAGCAGTTACTTCATCAGTGCAACCCACCTTTGTTTGAGGTCACGCATGGATGCATTACAAGCACGAATAAGAGGCTCTTCTGTGCAGTTTCGCTGGAAACAGACTAAACGAGAGCTAGCCGGTTCGGCTCGGTACTTTGATTGCTTTGCTTGCTTTTTTGCTCCTTAAGTGCAACAAGTGCTTTTGTTCAAGGCCACAAGCGCATGTCTTACAGGAAAGGAAGGCCCTTGAGGCGCAGAATAAAATCCGGGAAGGTTCCTGTAAAATGGTTGTTTCCAACATCCCTGAATGAGGCCCAGGGCGTGGTGGGGAAATAATGAAACAAATACCTAGTGAAGCACGCATTCATTCGCTCATGTACAGGTCACTGCATACATGCACGAACACTTGCACATGAATGAAGATATATTTATATATATATATATACATATATATATATATCTTGCTTATATTATATGAGCTATACACCAAGACAGAAGTGTACAACACAACAAGCAGAAATATGAAATTATACAAGTGCATACACTTATGCACACAACAAACGCTCATCCACCATGCATTGGAATACAAGGCTACATGAATTAATTACAGAAGCACGGGCACACAAAATACTCAGGTGAACTTAGAACAGGGGCAGTCACAACGCTTACTGTTGCTGCATGCATCCCACCCACCCGATAAGGTTTCATGAAAGGGGTTGTTGCATTGAAGTTGAGAGATGGATTGATTATACTCACAGGTAGGCGAGATTACTGATTGCTGTGAAGGCCGCGGGAAGCACACCCGAGAAGTTGTTGTCATTGATCGATCTGCATAGCCGGTATTGGAGAGAGTGTCCTAGCTCAGATGTTGCAGGCAGCCAAAGTGGACCAACGGAAGGGAAGCAGGGTCAGGGCCAAGTGAGGTGCTTAAGAGGGGAGAGCACTCACATGTCGTTGAGCACTCACATGACGTTGAGCACTCACATGACGTTGAGCCATGTCATCTGAGCCACCACGTCAAGGCCTGAGCTTAAATTGTTGAATGGAACGTTTCTGTCACGTGGAGCCCGCGCACGTTCGCGCGCGCACGCACATGCACACGCGCGCGCCAACACACACACACACACACACACACACACACACACACACACACACACACACACACACACACACAGACACACAGACACACACACACACACACACACACAAACACACACACACACACACACACACACACACACACACACACACACACACACACACACAGACAACCAGCATAATGCTGGGAAAGTTGCAATTATGTTCAAACGAGGCGCAGCAAAGAACAATCAGTAACATGTGACAACCTACATTACATTCCGTTCATGCAGCAGTTTCGTGTCATGGGGGTGGGGAGAGGTACATGGGGGGAGTGCAGCTTGGGGAGAGACATACAGACTATTCATCCAAGTGAGGCGAGTGAAGTTGCTGGGGATGGCTCCTGTGAACTGATTGTGGGATAGTTGACTGCAGCAAGGGCAGCCGAACAGGAATTATTGCAGATTAGAAATGGAGTGACACAAGATTCGAGAAATGGGGTGAGGCGGAGAGTGCAGGTGGGAGGAGAGCCCAAGGGGTGAATAGGTCTGGAGGTTAGAAGATGAGTGCGTAAAAATGGGCAAACATGGGGGGCTCACAGATAAGAGAGGTTGGGCAGTGACGGTAGGTGTGGTGGGATGGGCCCACTGAAGGCATTGGATTGGAGGAATCTGGATAGGCAGTCAAGACAGGAGGCGACAAGGGAAAGGGGAAGAATGGAGCAAAGGATGCGAGGCCATGGGGAATAGGGTTCCGAAAATACAAAGCAGGGCAAGAGTGAAAGGTGCGGGGGAGGGTTGAAGGAGCTGGTGGTGAGATCAGGACAAGAAGGGGGGGATGGAAAACTGAAGTGGGGGAGATGAAAGAAAGAGAGGGGCGGTGAAAGTGGAAATAATGTAGAGATAAAAAAACAAGTAGCAGGAATACTTTTGAGTCTTCCCGCGGGAATGGGGGATTAGGGTGCGTGTTCTGGTTTGGCATGGCAGGGTAAGGCAGGAAGCCATGCAGCAGCCGTTGTTGAAATGTTGGTGGTGCAGCAGATGTGAGCAGCCGTTGTTGAAATGTTGGTGGTGCAGCAGATGTGGGATATCGAACCAGCAACGATGGGATTGGGAATAACATAGGGTTATTGGAAGTGGTTCGTGTTATGCCCGCGACGAGATCTGGAGTAGTTCTCGGGGCAGCCTCGTGACATGGCATGGAGCTCGATGAAATCAGGCATTTGTTTGTAAACCTGTGTAGATAAATGGTGCAGACCATCCCATAGGAATGGTGGGTGGCTCCTTCGCAAGTAAGGGTGCACAGGCCTGCAGCTACATTATTTTTTTTTCATGTTTTCTCTCTGCATGATTGGTTGAAAGCACCAAGGGTAGAGGCTGGGAGAATTTCAAATTGGACCTCCGACAGAAAAAGCCTGAGAGCTTCAAGCACAGAAACAAAGACAGGAAGATCTAGCGAGGCACCATGAAGAAGAAGGGGGGAAGCTGAAAATTGAAAATGTACTGAATCATGAAGGTATGGGAAGTAGAATGTGCACGGGTTAGGCTTGTGACATATATTGACTGGAGCCGGAAAGAAGAATGACATACATTGACTTGATGCTGGTGGAAAATGCGGGGATGGTACCAGACAGTTGATTATAAGAAAGGTCTCTGCAGTGGAGGGGGGCAGAACAAGTGGTGTATGGAGTGAGGAAGGGACGAGGGATATAGACAGGGACAAACAGAGTGAGGGTGGGACAATGGAAGCAGGGAGGACACATGAAACTTACATTGAAGTCAGGCCTGTTAGGGACAAGAATGTTGCCGGAATTGTGCCTTCAAATTTGTTGACTCCCAAGTCACTGTTAAAGCAGCAGTATACATTTGGCAGGGAGAGTGCCAAAAGTTTATAAAAGGTACATCGTGGGGGCAAAGTTGTGGGGCACGCTGTAAAACCCTGAACCCCGCTGTCAAATGTATACTGCCGCTTTAAAGAAAAAAAAAAGTTGTTTAAAGAATCACGGGGATAGGCTTTAAGCAAAGAAAAACGCTGACGTACTTCTTTAAATTACAGAAACCTGACTGTAAGAGACCAGTGCTGGTTCGTTCAAGTTGAACTAATCAAAAGCTTCAAAACAAATCAGTTGAGGCATGTCCAACTCCAGGTTTGCAGCTCTAGCAGCGCGGGTTTCCTAGAGAAGCAATTTAAGTTAAGGTCTGTAGAAGTTCGTTTCGAGCCGTTCCGCTTGTTCTTGGCGAAAACAAAACTCCTGCTTGGTTCGGATACTTGCTCAATCCTAGACGCCACGGTATATGTTCTAGGACCTTACTAATTCCGCTTGTTTTGGCAAACAAAGCTTCTGCTTGGATCGGATACTTGTTCAATACTGTAGAGAGAAACTCACTATGGCAACATGGCAGGATGGCAAGTTGGTATGGTAAACAGTAACTCACAGCACTTGCAGATGGGCCAGATTGGTCCAGCTATTGGGGAGGTAGCCTTCCAGGTTGTTTCCAAAAAGGGAGCTGAAGAGCAGGCAACAGGTGGACGCCAGAGTAATAACTGGTGGGAGTTCTGAGAAACTAGCGTAGGGATTATGAGTGATTTTCTTGTGGACCATATGAACAAACCTGCTTATGCATATCACCTCTAACGCGTTATGCTTGGACATTTCCACTGTTTTCCCAACACCCTTGCACTACTAGCTTGCAATGAGTAAGAAGGAAACCCCAAAAGGTCTTACATTGGAAAACAAAAGCTGACACTAAGCATCCGCACCAAGTGAAAGCCACAGTAAACTCACAGGACAGTGAGTGCTGTGAGCTGAGAGAGGTCTTCATTCAGCAATCGCCCCTGCCGGTGTGGATTGTCTGCCTCCAGATTCCTGCACACAAGAAGATACCGGCAAGATGCGGCGCACTCAGAGCACCTCAATCACAGCCATCGCCATGCTGGCACAGGTGGTCCTCCTCATGAGGCGCCTCAAAAACACACAAGAAGATGCCGGCAATGCTAGCCATCGCCATGGCTGGCACGTGTGGTGTGGTCCTCCCCGTGCCTCGTGGGGGTTGTGGCGTGGCGTGTGTGTGACAATGGTGCGTGTGCGCACTCAGAGCACCTCAATCCCAGCCATCGTCATGGCTCGCACGTGTGAAGTGGTCCTCCCCGTGCCTCGTTGGGGATGTGGTGTGTGACATTGGTGGAGGTGGAGAGCGAAGTAGGAGGGTGTAGTAGGAAGAAAACTAAAGCCGAAACCCTGGAGCTCACAGATACTGAAGGTTGGTGAGTCGAGTGACCCAAAAGGGGAAATCCGCAAATCGAAGGTAGGATAGATCCCTGCAGCAGGGAGGAAAGCAAGAGCAGAGCACGTCAGAGTTGCAGTCACGTCCGGCGAGGGGATGGGGATGAGGATGAGGATGGGGATGGGGATGAGGATGAGGATGAGGATGGGGATGGGGATGGGGATGGGGATGGGGATGGGGATGGGGATGGGGATGGGGATGGGGATGGGGATGGGGATGGGGATGGGGATGGGATGGGGATGGGGATGGGGATGGGGATGGGGACGGGGATGGGGATGGGGATGGGGATGTGTTATTTGTGCACGAACACGAACGAATCCGTTTCACCTGTGACCTGTCCCATCGGACTTGAGTGGAGCTTACAGTGAAGTGAGGGAAGTCATGTATTGAAGCTCTCTGGGTACCTCTCCTGTGGCGTTTCTGAGTCTCCGGACTTTCCTGCGCTCATGCACATGCAATCAGCCATAATAAGCGAATTACCATAGCCAAATGCGAGCTGGTATGGACTAAGTCACATGGTGACATGCAGAGTAAGAATAGGAGCAAGGAGCCGCGCACCACTGTACCGTACGTTCTTGTATGGCAATGATGCTCACAGATCATGTAGGCTTCTCAGGTGTGAAAGAAAGTGCAGGGAGGACAACTCCCCTGTGAGAAATGCCAAGTACTCTAGAGACCTGGTTGAAGAGAGGGGAGTGCGACACGGGACAAGAGAAGCCATTGGGGGTGGTGTAGCGTAGGAGCATGGGGACTGCTGCTTTGCATGCTGGACAATGGTGTGAGCTACAACGGTGGGGCTGGACGGAAAGCGAAGGAGCTAAGAAAGCATACGTATACGTGAAAAGGACAAGAAAACCGAAAGCAAGTTGGCAAATGTTGAGAAGTAATTTGGCTCAGCCTAAAATGTCCAACCGCAGTTGAACCATGTTTGGTACAAACGCAACAGGTCAGTTTCGGTTTCAGGGTTGGTTAGTGAATCCGGTTCCACCATACGGCACGTGGCTAAATGCGGCACACGCATTACACGAGGCTCCCAACTCCTTTTTAATTGCTTAGATGGTTTCGTTTGAGTCGAATTGTGCAATCCCCTGTTTTGAACAATATGCTACTGAAAATTCAGAAATGTCCCCAGCCATGTCTTTCCTCTAACGTCAGCTTAAGGCAATTGGTAAACTACTATAGCGAGGTTGGATGACACAGTGGAAGAAGAGCGACGGCGACATTGATTGCTCGCAGGAAAAGCATTGCCTTGCAAGGCGAACAGTGTTTGCATCGCGTGAAGTACAGTGTTTGCAGGTTGGTGAGGGAGGAGAGCCAGGCCAGTCCCTCCAGAGTGCCAGCGTGACTGATGCCATTGCCACCATCCATCGCAATAGCTCTGCGTGCACATGGGGCATGCAAGCAGCAACAGTGCACATGAAGGGTGCACGTGGTAGTACAGTGCAGTTAGTGGGAAATGGGACCACATGGGGCAGCCACAGGGATGCAGTGTTCAGGGGAAATGAGGATATTATTATTTGGAAGGAACGTGGACTTGACGAGTACAAAAGTACTTGTACAAGCGATTGGTAACGCCGTGGGAAAAGGGCCAGAAAGGAAATGGTAGTTGTGGAAGGGAAATGACTTCAGTCTTGAAAATTTGCAGGGAGCAACAATCAATTAAGCTGGAAAGAGCAGGATCAGGGGTGCATAGGAGTGAAACGAGGATGCTGGACGGGCATATTGGATGGGCAGGGCCTAGTCCAACATTCAGTGGAACTGGTTTGGAGCCATGGAAGAGCAGCACTCACAGGTGACTTTTGTGTCAGCTCAAAAATCAGGGCCTAGTGCAACATTCAGTTGACCTGGTTTAGAACCATGGAATGGAGCCATGGAAGAGCAGCACTCACAGGTGCATGAGACCAGTGAGACTGGCGAGGGATGGAATGGGCCCGAACAGATTTAAGCTGGTCAGATCACTGTGGGATGGGATGGGAGCGCGAACAACAGTGGAGATGGCAAGAGGAGGATAAAATGGAGTTATCTCTTGCAATGCAATGAAGGCATGCAGGTTGTGGTCCGGCTAGGCATAGGGAGGCATGGAAGGGAGGCATGCAAGGGAGGCATGCAAGGGCAGGAAGAGGGTATGGTCAGTAGGGTTGTGGCATGTGAATGCGAGAACGACATTGAAGGGCAGAGCAATACGAGGTTAGGGCGAAGCCAAGGCAAACGAAGATGAATGTAGACTGTAGTGGAGGGAAAGGTAGGTGGGTGGGTGGTGACGCACAGGAGTTGCAGAGTGGAAAGACCGGTGATGGAAGCAGGTATGGAGGGACTGGGGAAATTCCGATCAGGCCGCACTAGACTTGAATCCCTGTCAACACGCGCATGCATGCACGCAATACCAACCAGCTCCCATTCCTCCCCCATCTCCCGCCCACCCCAGTTCCCTTCCCCAAATATCCAGCCCTCCCCCATCCCACCCCCCACATCCTTCAACCCATTCCCCCCCCTTGTCCGGATTGCAATGCTCCCACAGACACACAGAATCCAACACAATTAAGAGGCGCAGACAGCGGAAGGGTGACACAGTGAAACACTGCGGGGGAAAGGAGAGGACAGAGGGGGCCAAAGAGGAGTAACGACGGAGCACTGAGGGGGCATAGTATCGCCCTTTGCCTTAAACGCTGCAACAGTCCCCTTGTAACCCGTTGGTGTAAGACTGGAGGCATTACCCCCGTGCTGCACCTGGTGTCAAACGTCCTCGTTCGGTTGGATCAGGGGGTTAGCTTTCCCAGGGACCTCAGAGTTCGGTTACCACATTCAAATTTTCTCTCCACCACAATTTTAGGCGAAAAACGTGGCTAGCAGAATTCGAACCCTTGGCTACGGATACCAATACAACGCCCGTGACATAGACAACAGCTTGATTGGGAGGCAATTACAGTAATGAGGGGCAATTAGGACATGTTGATAAAGGGAGACACACAGCACCGAGCAGAAATATAGGGTAACGAGAACAGCGAGTGGCGGAACAGTTCTCACAGGGAAACGACGAGCCCTTTGGGGCTGCAGGTGACGCCAGTCCATTCAGAGCACGCCGTGGTGGCGTTGCTGTTGTTCGCCCAAACGCCGCCCCACGCCTCCTTCAGC
This sequence comes from Closterium sp. NIES-65, assembly GCA_948144175.1. Taxonomy (NCBI): domain Eukaryota; kingdom Viridiplantae; phylum Streptophyta; class Zygnematophyceae; order Desmidiales; family Closteriaceae; genus Closterium; species Closterium sp. NIES-65. The sequence continues at coordinate 254,369 of CANXME010002139.1, forward strand.
TGCAGCAGCACCTTCACTGACGGTACAGGGAATGCAATTGGGACCGGGGGGGGGGGGGGGAGGGGGGGGGGGGGGGGGAGGCGGGGGGTGGGAGGGGAGGGGGGGTGGGGCGGCGGGCACGTCGTGGCGTTGCTGTTGCCCGCCCACACGCCCCACGCCGCCTTCAGCTTGCAGCAGTGCCTTCACTGACGGCAGAGTGGATATGGGAGCACCTTTTCCGTAGCTAAAAAGGGCGGGGGCCTTAGACACGGCACGTGCGCCTGGGTCGGTGTGACGTCGCAAAAGGGCATTCCGCTGCGCCAAAATCACACCCTCGTCTTGACGCAGGTTAGCGAGGTGTTATACTCTCTCTGCTCGTGTGAAGTGGAGCTCTGATTGCGGACTCCGGATCCCATTCGAAATGGGAGGATGATATCGCGTGAGGAAGCGCGCTGCTCCCAGAGTGAGAAAGCGCGCTGAGCTCTCAGAGTGAGAAAGCGTGCTGAGAGCCTGGACTGGACAAACTGACTCACATTGCGAGTTTTCTAGAACGATTTCAGCGCTCGCGTCGGCCCCGGCAGCGCCGCCGGTAGCGGCGAGCTTTAAAAGAGAGCGGCGTTGGGCGCGGCTCGGCCGAGCGCGAGACAGCAGACGTTGTTTGGACAGAAGCCGCTGTGGGTCATCACGGCGCGGCGGTGGGCGACTAGTAGTACTAGTAGCGCCGTGCGTAGTGCTGGAAATCGAGCAAGCAGCAGCGCCGCCGACAGTGAGCGTGAGGGCTGCGAGGAGGAGAGCGCAAGCTCCGACATTACTAGTAGAGCGTGCTGCGGCACGCCCGGAAAAACGCATTATCACGATAGGCGGCGGCGTGCGGAATCTAAAGCGTATCGTGTGAGAAAGGGAGAGTTTGACAGGTCACAGCTTGGCAAACAAGTGGTAGCGAGGTAGGAGCTCCACTGAAGGAGGCTCGACTGAAGGAGCTCACGATGTTCATTCTTTAGCTCTGCTCGCCGCAGTGCGGTGCGGGAGGCGGTGGGGAAGGGGGGAGGAGGGGATACACGCCTGCCAAACGAATGCCCTCACCTCACCTCACTCCAGGTCAGGCTAAGTGAGGCTAGCTCGAAGCGCGTGGTACGTGGATGGGAGTGTCGTTGTGTACAAGAGCCGGCACCTGGAATCGCGTACACCTAGTAACCTAGCAAATGCCCTATATGTGCGATTCAAAACGGTCCAATTGCTTATTTGTATGTTAACATTACATTTAATAAGTTCTTAGACATACCCACAATGTTATAAACACTCTCCCTTGACTTTGATTAATACTTTCCAAATCCTTCCTAATCTTCTCTATTTCCTAGTGCCACGAGGCACTCTAATTTCTTCCCTTACATTTCATAGTCCCACAAAGTACTTTTCAACTATCGTTCTTGCATGCCGTAACGAATTTTTATAACATTCGTTACTTGGCACCTCATCAGCGCATACAAGACCGACCGTTCTTCGCCCATTACTTCTAACGGTGTTTTGCCACCTTCGTGCGTCAATTTTGCTGCGACCAGAAAGTGATTGTAGCCCAGGATCTACCTAGGAAGGTTCGCACGCAGTGAAATAGTTGGTGGGCCCTTGACCTCAATAGCAGAGTGTAAATGCTTGAGATGATAAAAACATGCAAACAAAGTGATATAAATAAGAGTACAAGGGAATGCGAAACGACTTATCTAGCCATGTACTCTAAGGGGTACATTCCCTTATTCATATTCACTCCCAACCGTGCGGCGTGTACAGTTTCGTAACTGTTCCCGCCAAAACCCATCCTGCCTGCAGCTGCCAGATGCTGTCTGCTTCCGACGGTCCAGATGCGTCCCAACTGTCTGACGGTTCGGGTCAATTCCAACCGTCTGACGCTTCGCGTTCGTTCTCGTTACTGCGTGCTTCTCTTTGCTGCGGTGAGGAGTGCACAGTAATATTAAATATTACTATTCGTAACAAATTTCACCTAACCACGCACTGCTGGACTTGGCTGAGACGGCCAACGCTTTGGAAAACCTCGCTTCCAGCATTGCACTAGCTAGCTCACAAGTGCTACGATCAGAAGATGATCACTACCAGGATCTACTCGAGAAGGTTCGCACATAGAGAAATAGTGTTGCTGGGCCCTTAACCTCAATAGCAGAGTGAATGTAAATGTTTTGAGATAGTTATAACATGCAAAAACAGAAAATATAAGTATGAGTACATTGAAGACGAAATGACCTAGCTAGCCATGTACTCTAAGGGGTACATTCCCTTATTCAAATTCATTCCCAACCGTGCGGCGCGTACAGTTACGAAACTGTTCCCGCTAAAACCATCCTGCCTGCAGCTGCCCAATGTCGTCTGCTCCGACGGTCCAGGTGCGCCCCAACCGTCTGACGCTTCGAGTCAATCCCTAACCGTCTGACGCTTCGCGTTCGTTCTTCGATACTGTGTTCTTCTCTTTGCTGCGGTGAGGAGTGCACAGTAAATATTACTATTCGTAACACCCCCCTTCACTCCTGCCCGTAGCTCGACTTGACCTGCTTGACCACGCCGCTGAGCTCGGAGCAGTGCTCATACTGCTGGCGTGGCAATTACTTTGGTCAAGTGAAGTCTGCTGCCATGTCACTGGTCGGGCAATAGGTCAAATTGACCTTGCCCTTGTCCACCTCGTCCTTCACGAAGAAATACCGCAGCGCAATGTGCTTGGTGCGGTTGACGAAACCGGGCTTGTTCACGATGCGAATCGCGCTCTGGTTGTCGCAGTGAAGACAAAATGCGGGCGAAGCTGGGATTTTCGCTTCGTGCAGGAGTTCTTGTAGGTAGAGGCCTTCGCAAACTGCTGCGGTTGCTGCAATGAATTCCGCTTCAGCTGACCAGCTCTTGCTTCTGCTTGAGCTCCAAGCACAGGGCAACCAGCTCCTGCTTCTGTGAGTTCCAGGAGATTGGCCCCATTGGTTCGAGTCGGAACAGGAAGCCAGTCCTAGACCATCAATTATCGGGGTCTGCTGCATGATCGACGTCCACATAGCTGATGAGATTGAAATAGAGTTGGTGCAGTTGAGTAGCACAGCCATCTTAGGCGTTGAAATGAAGAACTGTAGGGCGCGCTGCAGGTCTAGGAGATTCTCAGCCGTTGGTTTGCGTGAGTACTGCGCTAGCTGACTTGCGATGTACGAGAGTTCTGGCCCAATGGTGACAGAGGCGAAGAGGAGGCATCCCAGCTGCTGCTGGTAAGTTTGAACTCCAGCAGGGGTTAGGGCTTTGTTGTCAGGTTTGTGGTTCGGTCCAGGGGTTCGGTAGGGAGTTGAGAGGGGTGCAGGTGAGATGTTGAACCGCTTCCCTAACTCCTCTGTGTACTTAGCCGCTGAGAGGTGAATGGCCTCAGGCGCGTAGGAGATGATGAGGCCTAAGAACTGCTTCAACTCGTAGTTGCACGTGATGTCAACGTGCCCCGCCAAGGCCTTCTCGAACCGCTCCAGTAGCTCGTTGTTTGAGCCTGTGTAGAGCAAGTCGTCGACGTAAACTGTGAGGAGAATGTATTCGCCGCAGAAATCGCGGCAGTACATCCCTGGATCGTGGGGCATCTGCTTGAAACCGATTTCAAGCAGAATGTTGTGCAGATACTGCTGCCACAGCCTCGGTGCCTGTTTGATCCCGTAGAGCGACTTGCGTAGTTGACACACGCGCGAGTCTCCTTCACCGTATGTATGCGGCTGCTCTTCGTAGATCACGGCAAGTACTAACGCGTACAGGAAAACGTTCTTCACGTCGATCTGATGGAGTGGCAGGCGCCTTGCAGCTGTGATGGCGAGCAGGATTCGAACGGAGGTGTGGCGGCTGACTGGAGCGAACGTCTGGTCGAAGTCGATGCCATGCCTCTGGTCATAACCGCGCACCACCCAGCGCGCCTTGAAGCGCTCGATCGTTCCATCCCCTCCGGTCTTCACGCGGAAGACCCACTTCCCCAAAAGGATTCTTGCACCTTTGATTGCCGCACGGTCGACTAGCACCCAGTTTTCTCGGGACTCGAGAGCGCTTTGATCTCCGCGTCCATCGCCTCGCGCCACTCCTTGTTGTGTGGTCCAGAGAGAGCTTCGCGCGGGTTTCGGGGCTCGATGACAGGTGGAGCCTTCGAGGTTGCGGTGTGAAGCCCGAGCAGCTGCAGTCCTGAGACGGTGCTGTTGTGGCGACGTTGCGGGATGACTTCCTGCACATCGTCGTCATCGCTCTCTGGTTCAGGTGGCGCTGGTGGTGCTGCGCCTCTGCCGCTTCCGCCTGTTCCGCTTCCGCCTGTTCCGCCCATTCCTCCTCCCGAGGAATCGTCGGCGTCGTCGTCGTTGTTGCGCTGATCTTCCCATGCGAACTCACTCCTAGTGTCCTGCCCTAGGATTGCTGCAACGGCTTCGTCTTCGGGCGTTGCGTAGCGTAAACGCGGTTCGCGTTCGTCTGCTCGTCATGGCGGAATTGCTCGAGGAAGAGTCGCTCGTAGAAGATTACGTCGCGAGCGTGGGCGATTTTCTGACTGAGGAGGTCCAGCACGATCCATGCTTTGTGCTCGTGACTGATGCCGAGGTGAATGCCCCAGCGCGCGCGACTGGCGAATTTGCCGATGGTTGATGTCGGCGGGCGGTACTGCACCATGCACCCCCACACGCGGAGCATGGAGGTATCTCTCTTAGTCCCGGTCCATTTGACGTGCGGGGACATATTGCCGATGATTGCGATGGTTGAAAGTAGGTTGTGCACCCGCACGTCATTGTACATTGCGTATGTCCAGTAGATTGGCGGCAGCTTCGACTGCTTCATCAGCGCTCACACCTTCGTCATCAGTGTGCGGTTCGTCAGTTCGGCTACGCCCTGCTGCTGGTGTGCGTAGGGGAGAGAGGTGTGATGCTCGATCCCTGTTAGCGCCAGGCAAGTCTGCATTTGGTTGCTCCTGAACTCTGCTGCACCGTCGGATTGCCAGATCTTAAGCTTCTTCCCGGATTGTCGCTGCGCGTGCACCAGCCAAAGGCGGACCACCTCGTAAGCTCTGTCGCGAGCTTCCACGTTCACAACCCACACATAACGTGTTCCAGCGTCAATGAAGGTGAGAGTGTATAGCTCGTCGTCAACCCCGCAGTGCCCCACGTTCAGGAAGTCGCTGTACACCTTGTGCAGCTTGGGGTAGCGATTTGTTCCTCGCTCGAGCAACGGGAACGGCTGGTGGCTCAGCGCAGCTTCGGGGCAGACAGTGCAGTTGCGCGGGTGTGTTGCGCCTCTCACTTCGGTGCCATCAGGGAGGAGCAATGCTCCTGGGGCAAAGACTCCGGTGTCGATGCTGTTCTTCAGTGTCGCACGTGAAGGGTGTCCGAGGCGCTGGTGCCATAGTGCATCGTCAGCGCGAAAACCGGAGGTGCGCATATAGCGCACGCGTGCTTCTTCGGGGTCTTCATCAGGTACTGGAGCAGGTTCTGCTGCTGCTTCTTCTTGTGCTTCCTCTTTGTCATTGTCGGTGGTCAGCATCAGCGCCAGAAATTCTCTGTCACGGATCTCGGAAAGGGAGATGTTGGTCCCAGGGATAGTTCCGGGGACGAAGGTAGGATCGCGTGGTTCAGGAGCGGGTCCGTAGACGGTGTGACGCGGGATTGACGGTTCGTTGCCCCAGTGGATGGTGTTCCACGGATCGTGGTGTGGCGGATTGTCAGGGGGAGGTAGTGCTAGTGGAGCTCGGCGCGGGGGATGACCGAGGGGAACAATAGTGGGTGTTGCCTCAGCTTCTCCTGTTTCTTCATCTCCCCCCCTTTGTTCTTCGCGGGAAGCCCCCCAGCCACTGCCGTCGCTGCCAGGCGCGACGCCCCAGCCGCCACTTGCACTCGTCCAGGTTCCGCCGTTGTCTCCCCATCTGCCAGTGTCACTCGTTCCCCATCCGCCAGCGCTTCTCCACCCCCCTTCATTGGAGGCACTTTCATCCGCTTCGGCTCCCCACGCGCCGCAAGCAAATGTCCCACGTGCTTCGGCGAGACTTTGTTGGCGAAGCTCCTCCGCTTTGCGACGCGCCATTTCCTCCTCTTGCTCCAGTGTAAGCTTTGCCGTGGGGTCGCGCCAGTGGGGGTAAACCTTCTGGAACTCCTCACGGGTGTAGGGGCGCGCTACTCCGCGCGCGTCGAAAGTTTTGCGGCGTTGTCCGCGCAGGATGCCTTCGAGCCGTTGAGAGGGCGGTCCTGCGAGTGGGCTTTAGTCGGCGCCAAACACGCGGCGAGTAGTGACCTCAAGCTTGAGCTGAGGCATTCCTTCTTCAGGTGGTGCGTGGCGTTCTGCTTCAGCGATGGCAGCGAGTCCGCGACCGGCAATTGCGCTGGTCGGCGTGGGCGTGTGACAATCCCTGCAGATGCCGTCTGGGCCAGGGTCGTGCAGTGTCGTTTCACGTGGGTGGGGGTGATGCGGCACCCACGGTCTCCCGTCAGGATGCTTCCAGTCCCTGCGGTGAATGTGCTCGAAACGCATTGGCACAAGGTCGATTAACTCGTGCGAATCGCCGCTGCAGTCGGGGATGTCGAAGCCGAGAGCATACACTCCATTCTCGGAGTGCGCTCTGCCGATCTGCTTGCGGGAGAAGGTGCATGACTCATAGTGCAGCAGGATATCGCGCGTCACGTGATCCGTGCTAAGATTGACGCCGCAATCCATGAGTTGTGCGGCGGAAAGAAGGTTGAAGCGCAGGTTTTGGACAATCAGCACATCGTTGAGCGTGATGTGCGTGCGGCTTCCGCGTGCCTTGAGCACGACGATACCCTGCGCACTTGCGCGAAGGCGTGTGTTGTTAGCCACGGTGACGTAGGTGACTGTTGGGGTGGCAACAGCGTTGGATATGTAACGCTCCGATCCCACCATGTGCTGGTCGCAGCAGCTGTCCAGGTACCAGGTGTTGTAGCGCTTGTTGTCGTCACGAGCGAGCAGCGCCAGTCACGACGTAACGATGTGCGGAGTGTCGAACTTCAGAAATTGTTCGCGCGAGAGCCAGTCAAGTGGCGCCACCCGCATGTCAGGTACGTGCGGGGGACTTTCAAGCAGCGGGATTGGGAGATTTTAGTCCTGGTCATCGTCGGCGGCGAAGTCGTGGCGCGGGCTGAACGGATTGTTGTTGTTGAATGCGCCGATGGGGTGCGGTGCTGGCTCAGGTGAAGGTGAGCGCACGCGGCGACGACGCGAATCGCCCGTCATAGCCATGTTGCTTATGACGTTGCGTACTAGGGCTGTCGGTGACGGCTGCTGCTGCTGATGCTGAACCGCTGGACTCAGGTTGCACGCGGGTGGGGGTTGATACCCTTGGGCTGGACGCACGTCGCCTCATGCGTCTTGTCGGCCAGACCAGGTGCTCGGATTGGTCTGGCGAGGGCGAGATCGTGATTTGCATTGATCCGCCGAGTGCCCGAAGTTCCTGCAGATTTTGCGCGCCTCGGGCGTCGCTCTTTGTTGTTGTCGGCATAGAAGGCGAGCCGTTCTCTTTCTCGTCGTGGCGCTGGTCGCTACTAATCCATATCCGGTTGTTCGACGAGAAGTGTGGCGCAGAGGGCGGCCTCCGAGATGGCCCCCTGTTGTCGGAGGAGCGCCTTACAGGGCCGCCACTCTGGGCCGAGCCCTTGAAGTACGATGTTCACGAAGATTTCTTCAGGTATCGAGCTTCCTAGCTTCACGATTTGATCGCGAAGGCTCCGACAACGATTTGTTGGCTTTCTCCCCTGAGACCATTTTGGTCTCCATTAGCTGCTGAAACAGCCGGCCCGATGAAACGGAGTCCTTCGACTGATACACACCGTTCAGATGGCGTCAGGCGTCGAGGGCTGGAGCAGCCGATGTCTTGTTCGAACGTATATTCAGCTCCTCCGCCGGCGACATGTTGCGCAGGAGGATTCCGTACGCCATCAGGGACTCGTTGTAGTAGCGAGACCTGTCGTCGTCGGTGTCCTCAGCGGGTTCGGTGTAGCTCCCGTCGAAAATGGTAGATTTGGGCGTTCTGCAGCAAAAGCTCCAATTCGAAGCTCCAGGTATAGAAGTCTCTGCCGTCGAAACAGGTACGTGTCTTTATTTTTTATTGTGCTAAGAGAATTGCTTCATCACTCGGACAGGGAGCCCTGGGGGTTGAGCCATTTGTGTCGAGGGAGAACGTTTGCGGGACGGCGTTCTGCCCAGTTGGGGCCGGTTAAGACGGTTGCGAGGATGTTCCCGCATCGCCGTTCCGTAATGTTTGGAGCCCTTGCACCAGGCTGGTGAGTCGCTGAAGAAGTTGTGCGAAGACTTCGGTGCCGATCGTCGTCGTGTTCTCGCTTGCCGCAGCCGGGTTGGGTTGCGCTTCAGCCGTCAGATTAGTCTGACCACCAGATCCTCCGGCCATTCTCACACGCGATCGTGTGTCGGACGCCACTTTCCGAATGTCGCATTTTTTAGGAGTGGCAGTGCGAATGATTCCCGAGCCGCTCTCATACCATGCTACGATTAGAAGATGATCGCTGCCAGGATCTACCCAGGAAGGTTTGCACGCAGAGAAGTAAAGTTGGTGGGCCCTTGATCTCAATAGCAGAGTGAATCAAAAATGCTTTGAGATGATAATAACATGCAAATACAACGATATAAATAAGAGTACAGGGGAATACGAAACGACCTAACTAGCCATGTACTCTAAGGGGTACATTCCCTTATTCAAATACATTCCCAACAGTGCGGCACGTACAGTTACGAAATTGTTCCCGCCAAAACCATCCTGCCTGCAGTTGCCCGATGCCGTCTGCTCCGACGGTCCAGATGTGCTGTAACTGTCTGACGCTTCGAGTCAATTCCTAGCCGTCTGACTATTCGCGTTCGTTCTCGATACTGCGTGCTTCTCTTGCTGCGGTGAGAAGTGCACTGTAATAATCAGGTATTACTAATCGTAACAGGACGGACCGCACCAGCGAGGACGACACATGGGTACCATCCGCATCGCATGAAGCGCCTTCGTTACTGTGCGATTACCTCGCCCCGAAGCGTGTCGCGGATGTTGACCACCTTGCTTAAGGGGGTAGGGGTAGTGTAAGGAAAAACCTTTTTTTCCTTACCGGGGTTTACTCAACCGCGTACAACCCCAACTTTCGGAAGTGCACGTTCGGCCACTTTGCTTGCTGCCGAAGCAACCTCGCGTCGCTTTCAGCTTTCTTTTGCCCAACTTGCACCCAACCTTGTGTCTCCGAGGTTCCCGCCTAGCTGGGTTATCTCGCTATACAAATTCGTGCCTTTCATTGTATCATCAATTCATAGTGTCATAGCTTCGTTATTCGTTTTCTGTGGAACTCTGTTTGACAACTTGTTATGAGTTGTGAACGAAAGAGTGCGCAGAATTCAATAACGCGGAAGTGATTACAACGTCTGAGAACACAACGAGGCCTAGGACTAATATAGCGAAGCTAGCTAGGCCGAGGTCGCGGGGTCGCGAGATGGTTGGGTGCAGGTTCGGGGTTGGAAAACCCGAAGGCGATGTGGTAGTGGCTCGGAAGGCGAGGTCGGCGGGCCGAGCCTGGTTTTCCGAAAGTCGAGGTTGTACGCGTACAGTGTGACCCAGTAAGGAATCCAAAAAATTCCTTACACAACTCATAACAATGTTACAATACGTTACTGTGCAACAACTGTTCGTGAGTGAGTGGTTGAAAATTCCTTACATCAATCTGTTTTACAACTCACAACACCTTCGAGTGCACTTTCGAATTGACACGCGATAGAAAAATATGAAGACCAAGCAGCTGGTTGCTGCACATTCGGCTCGGCCAAAACGAGGGCGCAGCGCCACCACTGCCTGGTGCCCCCATCCACCAACCTCTCCGCCCATCCCTTTCCGCCCCATCCCTCTCCCGCCTCCCCGCTTGATTCCTCTGCCGCTGCGCTGCGACGCTTTTGCGACATTGCTGCTGGCCGTTGACAGTTTCACTTCACATCACACCAGCACAGTACCCTAGCAGATAACGGACACCTTTCCATTCCATTCCCATCCCATTCATCATGGCCCAGTGAGGCCTCATCAGTCAGATAGCCTATCATTTCCCCACGTACGCGACACTAAGTCGTATGTGAAGTCAGGCATCGACTCGCTTCCCAACTCTCGCCTTTCGACGACGAGAGTGCAGTGGTGAGGCACCAGCGGAGCGACTCCTCAGTGCCCCTAGGCGCAGCACCTCCAGACCCAGAACCCCCAGGCTCAGCACCCCCAGACTCCTCACACTCAGGCTCAGCACCTCCAGGCTCCGCACCCCCAGGCTCAGCACCCCCAGGCTCCGCACCCCCAGGCCCCGCACCCCTAGGCTCAGCACCCCCAGGCTCAGCACCCCCAGTCTCAGCACCCCGAGGCCCAGCACCCCCAGAAGCAGCACCCCAAGCAGGACCTAAGTCACCTGTCACCTCAACCGGCGGAGACAAGGGAGGAGGGTCTACCTGAGACACACCTGAAGGAGCAGGACCGGGAGCGGGAGGGGGGTCTACCTGGGCAGCACCAGGAGCGAGGAAGAGCGGCGGGGGGGGGGGGGAGAGGGGCGGTGCGGTAGGGAAAAAGGCGGTAAAAGGGAACCGACTCGTCGAACATGACGTCCTGAGAGGGGAAGACACGACGCGAGGTGGGGTGGTAAAACTGCCAACCAGGCGCGTCAGGGACGAAGCCAAGGAAGACACAGGGAACAGCGCGGGCAGAGAGCTTGTCCGCGGTGGTGTCGCGGACAAAGGCACGGCAACCCCAGACCCCGAAACGCGACGCATCGCCAACCTCCCCCGTCCACAGCAGTGTGGGCGAGGTCTCCGGCAAGGAGACACGGGGCCAGAGGTTGAGCTGATGCGCGGCGTACCGGACCGCAAACAGCCACAGAAAATGGGGGGCAGCCGCATGGACCATGGAGGTACGAGCGACCTCCATGACCAAGCCAATGCTGCGCTCAGCAACCCCATTCTGCTGCGGAGAGGCCGGAAGCGTGAAAGACTCGGTGATGCCGTGCTCCGCACAGTAGGCTGCCAAGAGGTCGGAGGAAAACTCACCACCTCTGTCAGAGTGCAGACGCAGGACGGGAAACTCCGTCCCGAACCGCCGGCGGAGCTGGAGACGAGCAGCGCGGATTCGAAGGATCAAAACATCAGAGACCTCACCCTTGGTGCACAAGGGGAAGACCGTGGTGTAACGAGTGAAGTCGTCGACGACCAGCAGGAAGTACCGCTCGTGGCCCTGTCCACGGACGCGGGCTGGGCCCCACACGTCCAGGTGGAGAGTCTGCAGGGGAGCCTCTGTGGGAGGGAACGAGGAGTGAGGAGCGGCGCGCTGCCGCCCCTCAACACAGGGAAGACAGGGAGGAGCAGGCGAGGGTGGGAGGGGAGGGAGAACCCTGGGCAGACCAGAGACAAGGACACGACGGTGCATGCTGCGAAGGCGCTGCACCGAGGGGTGACCAGGCGGTGGTGCCAAAGGAGGGTCTTGTGCAACCAGGCGCGACACAAGCAGGGGGCCGACAACTGACCTGACGCAGACGCAGATGCAGCTACCTGAGGGGACTCAGTGGTCAGGGTGTACAGGCTCGAGCCAGGCTCACGGGTGAACGTGGCCAGGCGTCGGCCCGTCCGAGCACACGTACAGTGAGTCATTCGCTGACGCGCAGGAGTGAACTGGTCAACCCTCCCATCCTGGAGGTCAGCTTCACTCACCAGGTTAGTAGAGAACGAGGGGAGGTAGAGACCTAACAGCAAACCAGACGGGGCGGCCGCCCAGGCTTTCTCGGGTAGCCAAGAGAGAGCAGGCCGAGCGACGCCTCAATCAGCTGGGACGCCGCAGTTACCATTGGCCAGGCGATGGATTCTCGCTCGTCGTCCGTCGTCGCCGAGTCTCCTGGCGACGATTCCGCCTCGCCAATCCATTCCCTATCCGACGACCTTCTCACCTCCATACTCCGCCTAGTCCTCTCCGCCAATCCCACCGCATCCGATACAAGCACATCCGATATAAGCACCAGTGTTTGTCGCACACCGTACCAGGTGGCTCTCGTCTGCAAGCGCTGGTCCTGCGTCGCGCCTCTCGCGCTCACCACCCTCACAGTCCTCTCCGCCTCTTCCGCCGCCTCCCCCGCCGCCTCCTTTTCCCCCAAACGGGAGCTCCTATGCCGCCGCCTCGAGCAAGCGCTGCGCAAGTTCCCGAGCCTGACTCGCCTGCACCTCGACAGCCACACGATCGATTTTATCGACGATCGCTTCCTGCGCGCCCTAGGCTCGGCATGCCCGAACCTGACGTACCTCTTCCTCGGCAAGGTTCGGCTGCCGGTTCGGCCGCCGCTCGTCGACGCGGTGAGCGAGGCGGGCCTCGCGAGCGTGTTTCGCGGATGCCGGCGGCTCGAGCACGTGAGCGTGCACTGCGCTCCGAATATTAAATCACTTCCCGCGTCGCTCCTCGATCTCCCCGCGCTGCGCCGGCTGCAGCTCGAAGCGCCGAGTTTAAAGCTCTTCCCGGAAGTCTCCCGGGGGAGATTAAGTACGCTCCGCGATTTGCGGCTGCTGTCGTGCAACGCGCTGCCGTGCCTGCCGGACTCCCTGGGCGACCTCGCGGGTCTCACGCATCTGCGCATCGAGAAATCCGACAATCTCGAGCAGCTGCCTGATTCGCTATGCGACCTGCAGCTGCTCGACGTCCTCGTTATAAGCTCCTGCTACTGGCTCACGTCGCTGCTCGACGATCTCGGGCAGCTGCCGTGCTTACGCGTGCTCGAGTTGGAAGGCTGCGGAGGTTTGCTCGAATTGCCCGGCTCGCTGCCGCAGCTCCACTCCCTCGAGCGACTCGTTATAAGCCGATGCGGTAACCTTACGCTGCTGCCCGAAGACATCGGGCAGTTACCACTCTTGCGCGAATTGGAAATCAGCAAGTGCCATCGCCTCGTAGGCCTCCCGCCATCCCTGCCCGACCTAGCCGAGCTCCAGTTCCTGGAAGTTTCCGACTGCACGCGTCTAGAGTCCCTACCCGACGACCTAGGCCATCTATCCGTTCTTAAAACCCTGCGCCTCGCCTCGCTCCCTAATCTCGCCTCTCTGCCCGAAACCCTAGACCAGCTGACCTGTCTGGGGGAGCTCCAATTAGAAGACATCGACAATCTTTTGGGCCTGCCCGATCCAGTAACGAGCCTCGGGCAGCTGGAAAAACTTGTTCTGGGGCTGTCCTGCTCGCCGAGCCTGCCCGAATCTGTAGGCGCGCTGACCCGTTTGAAAGAGCTGCAGCTGCGGCACTGTAAGGGGTTAACGGGACTGCCTGTAGCGATGCGCGCGATGACGCGGCTGGAGCGGCTGGTGGTGGAGGAGTGCTGCGAGCTGGTGGCGCTGCGGCTGCCGGAAGGGGAGGGCGCGGTTGCGACTAGAAGGGAGGGAGGGCTGGATGGGGGAGGACAATTCGTGTACGCAGGATCAGAAATAAATGGGGAAGGAAGGGTAGGTGAGCAGTAGGAGGAAATGCAGCGGCAGGAGCAGAAGGGTTTGAGCAGGGACAGCAGGGTCAGCAGGGATAGCAGATGCAAGAGCAGCAGGGTCAGAAGGTTGGGGGGTTGGATGCAGCAGGACAATCAGGCTCAGCACCCCTCTCAACCACTCTCATTGACGGACTCAACCGTCTCACCCTCATGACCAAACCTCCTCATCCCTCCTCTCCCTCTCTCCCCCCTTGCACCTCCGCCCTCCCCCTGTCCTCCTCGCCCCGCCTCCGCGCCCTTATTCTCATTGGCTGCACGTCCCTGCGCGCCCTCCCCGCATCTCTGACGGCCCTGGCTGAGCTGGAGCGGCTGGTGGTAACCAGGTGTACCGCGCTACAGTGGGCGCCGGGGAACGTGGCTCAGATGCAGGGGTTGCGGGAGCTGAGGCTGGATGGGTGCAGAACGGTGCTGCTGCCGCCATCTCTGGCATGCTTGGGGCGGCTGGAGAGGCTGATTGTAGTAAGTAATGGGTGTAGTGGGAGCGGCGTGGGAGCGGGGGTGGATGTGGGGAAGGGGATAGGGGTGGACATAGATGGTGGCATGGATGGTAGCAGCAGCAGCGACAGCAGAAGTGGACACGGGTGTGTTACAACCGATGAAGGTGCTGCAGGCGGTTGTGGCACTCCAAGTAGTGGCAACACTACAGATTGTGCGAGCATGGTTGCAACCACAACAAGCAGTGGCAGCAGCTCCAATGGCTCTGGTGGCGCAGTGACTGTTGGCACTAGTGCTGCTGCTACCGATAACTTTGGTGCTAGTGCTACCATTATTGCCGCTGGTCGCAGAGGTGGTGGCAGTAGTGAGAGCATGGCTGCAGGTAAGCCACAGAGCATCCCAACCGGTCTGTCACTGGCCCACAATGATACCGCAGCTGGCACTTTGGAAGATAGCAGCAGCAGCGTCGGCGGCAACAGCAGTAACCATAGTGGTAACTGCAACAGCACGAGCACAAGCATCAGCTGCAATGGAAGCAGTAACGGGATCATTGTAGCACAGGCACACCCTCAGCAGCACAACCACGTGCACCCGAATCCCCACTCACACACACCTCCCTCACACGATTCCCTACCTTCCCTTGTGCCATCCAGTCCATCCAGTCCCTCTTCTACCCACGAGCCCTTCTCCTCCTTCCTCCCCTCGCCGCCCCTCACCCTCCCACCCGGCATGGCTGGCGCAGCTGAGGGAGCTGGAGGTGAGCGGCTTTGACTCCCACTCCACCCTGCCGCCCTCCCTCGCCTCCCTCTCCCTCCTCACCCGCCTCTGCCTTACCGGTTCCATCAAGCTCGCCTCCCTGCCTGACCTCCCCTGTGGTGCGGTTGTTGCTGGTACTGATTCCTCTTGCTGCTGTGGTTTCCCCTCCTCCTCCTCCTCCTCCTCCTGCTCCTCCTCCTCCTTGAAAACCCCTTCTCCCACTGCCCCCAACGGTACTTTCTTCCTCCACCTCACCAACCTGAGAGACCTGCAGCTCGACTCCTGCCTCTCCCTCTCCGCCCTCCCCTCCTCCCTCTCCTCTCTCTCCTCCCTCACCCGCCTCCACCTCGCCTTCTGCTCCTCCCTCTCCTCCCTCCCCCCACGCCTCTCCTCCCTCTCCCACCTCCGCTCCCTCAACCTCCAGGAATGCATCTCCCTCACCTCCCTCCCCCCCTCCCTCTCCGCTCTCGTCCGCTTGGAAGGGCTTTACCTTAAAGGGTGTATCCAGCTGGAAAGCCTTCCAGGTGACATCGGCTATTTACCGAGGCTAAGGGAGTTGGTCGTGCTGCAGCGCATGCTTTCAGCCCGCAGGCGGGCAGGAGAGGCGTCGGCAGTAATGGCAGCATCGGCAGAGGCAGCGACAGCAGCATCAGAGAGGGTGAGCGACCCGTGCTGCTGCGCTGCGAGGGCTTGCAGGGGAGCAACCGCGTGCGCGCGTTAGACCCTACCAAGTACGAGATGACAGCAACAGCCGTCGCCGCAGCAGCTGCAGCAGCAACAGACGCAGCCCAAGCTGTGCCCGAGAGCGAGTACGAGGTAGCACCCGTGCCTGGAAGCCGCGGGGGAAGGTCGTCGCGGAGGGGCAGAGGGATGGGCGACGGAAGGCCGTCGCGAGGCCAAGGGCGATGACGCTGTGGTGACGTCAGCAGCACCTGGAAAGAGCCAGCCCGTGGCGGCGGCGTGGTGGCAATTTGGCGGGCTTGATAAGGTAACCAGCAGCGGCGGGAAGGGCGGCAGGCGGAAGAGCACAGGCAGCGCAGTGGGCAGAGGGGTGACTAGCAGGGTGAACAGGAGGCAGTCGCGACCAGTGGAACCCCCCACCCCCCAGAGTCCTGACAACGACGCGCGCACGGAGAACTGCACTTTGCCCTCGGTATCCCCGGCAGCCTCTCCTATCACCCGTCCTCGCGCGTTGCAGCATGCAATTCGTCCTGCCTCCCGCCGTCTCCCCGCCTCCCGCCATCTCCCCGCCTGCCGCCCGCCCTCCCTCAGGTTGAGAAGGCAGCAATCTGCTGCTGCTGCACTGGCCTCTGCTGCCCCTTGTGTGTTGCATGCGGCTCAGAGGCAGAGTGAGAGGCAGGTTTACTTGACTGCAGGAGCAGGCAAGGAGGGCAGGGGAGCGCATGAGGAGCGCAGGCGCCCAGTGGTGGTATACCAGAAGAGCAGCAGCACTGGCAGCGGCAGCGGGGGAGGAGGCACCAGTGGCACCAGCGCTAGCAATGCCACCAGCTGCGGCAGTGGCAGTGGCAGCAGCAATATGCCGAGCAGCCAAAGTGGCAGTGCTGCTGCCCAGCCCAAGCGCATTGCCCATAGCATGACCTTCCACCCTGGCGGCAACACAAAGACTAGCCTAGCCACGGTTGGGAGCAGCAGCAACAGCAGCAGCAGCGGAAGCAGCAGCAACAACAACAGCAACAGCAGTACCCACTGCTGCACCTCGCCTTCATCCTCAACTTCTCGCCCCTCTCCCCCGCTCCCTTTGTCACCACCACCACCACCAGCGTCCCTCGTCCCTCTCCCGTCGCCCCCATTCCTCACCCGTCGCCCCTTGCTCTCACTCTCTTTCTCTGCCTCAGCTTCACCATCAGCCTTGGCCAAGCCTAGGCCTCTGAGCCGCGCCAACTCCGCTGCCCTGGCGCTGCTGCACCCGCAGCCCATCTTGCTGGCCGGTGGGAAGCGATTCAGCACCCGCAGCCCTGCTGCTGCGGCTGCTGCTGCCGCCGCCGCTGCGGTTGCTACAAACGGCGGTGGTGCTAGTGCTGCTGCTGCAGCAGCGGCTACCAATGGTGCTGGCGCTGTCACTGCTCCCAATAATAGTGCTGCTGCTGCAACTGGGATAGCAAGAGAAATGAGAGCAACTGAGGCGGCAGCGACAGCAGGAGGAAAGGGAGCAATGGGCCTCAAAGCGAGCGCGGTGGTATACCACCCGCCCTTCAGCAGCTACAGGCACCAGGCTGACGTGGCAGCCTCGGAGGAGGAGGCGAGGCTGAGGGAGCTAGAACAGCAGGTGGAGAAAGAGAGGAGGAGGAGGGAGGAGGAGGAAGAGGAAGAGTTGTTGGCAGTGGCTGGGGAGAGGGGAGTGAGGGAGGTGAGAGTGAGGGAGGGCGAGTGGGAGGAGGGGGGTGCTTGGATGGTGAAAATGCCTGGACGGGGGGAGTCGAGGAGGCTGGAGGAGCTCTGGGAGAAAGCGGTTGGGATGGGAGTGGGGATGGGATTGGATGGGGTGGAGATGTGTTTGGAGCTTGATAGAGGGGTGGTGAGCACTGGGACTAGTGTGGGGGTGATGTAGGGCGGGAGAGAGCATGCAGTCACATCACCAGCAGCTGTACCTCCTCCCATGCGACGATCCCGCACAGACACACGGCAGGAAAGGCAGGCACGTGAGCAGCAGGCGCAGAGGGAGCAGATGGGTGTGTTTGTGAAACAAGATGTTGGATTGGAAGCTGCAGCGTCTCCACCCATGCGACGGTCCCGTACTGACACGAGGCAGGAGAGGTGTGCGCGAGAGCACAAGGAGCAGAGGGAGGAGATGGAACAAATGGCTGTATTTGCGAAACAAAGCGTTGGAACAGTGCCCGCACCGCCTCCCATGCGACGCTCACGGACTGACACAAGGCAGGAGAGGGGGATGAGGGCCCGGCAGCAGGTAGTGATTCCAGCAGTGAGTGGGGGCGGCAGGAGAAGCGAGGGGAGCAGCGGGCGGGAGGGGAGAAGCGGAGGGGAAGCAGGCAGCGGGCGGGTGTTGCGGCGAGGCAGCACACAGCCGAGCCGGCGCTCGGAACAACGGGAAGGGGTGGCCCGGCGCAGAGAGGGGGACCTGCTCATACGCACGCATGCTCTGTGAGTACTATGGGCAAAGGGCAGGGGGCAGGGGGCAGGGGGCAGGTGGCAATGGGCAGGGGGCAGGGGGCACGGGGCAGCGGGCACGGGGCAGGGGCAGGGGGCAGGGGGCAGGGGGCAGGGGGAAGGGGGAAGGGGGCAAAGGGCAGGGGGCAAGGGGCAGGGGGAAAAGGGCAGGGGGCAAGGGGCAGGGGGAAGGGGGAAGGGGGCAACGGGCAGGGGGCAGGGGACAAGGGGCAGGGGGCAGTGGATAGTGGGCAGGGGGCACGAGACAGAGGGCGATAACAGTGGGGAAGGGGGAGGGGGTGCCTTGGCGCAAAGAGGGGGACCTTCTCATACGCGGGCACGCTCTGTGAATCCCATGGGTAATGGCCAAGGGTGGTTGTGAACTTGTCTAGTGGCAAGTTGATTCTTAGTCGACTCAGAAATCATTATGCTTTGTGAGTCACGTGGGTAGAGGGCAGGGGTGGTTGTGAGCGTGTCTACTGGCAAGCCACTCAAGCCTGTGTGGCAGCAGCTGTGTGCTCTGCTGCTGATGTGATCTCATCCCTTCTTCCCTGCTCACTTGTTTGCCTGTCCCTTGCACTGCTCCTGCTGCTGCTGCTGCTGCTGCTGCTGTGTGTGTGTCTGCAGAGGGCAAGACGCGGAGATTTTGATCCTAGACAACTGAGCGTGGTCACAAGATGGCATGCAGTGACAGCTGATAAGGATGACGACAACGGTGATACGACAGTGATGACGAACCGTTGCCTTACAACCATCCTCGGCTGCTCTAGACAACTGCGCAGTTTGGCAAGTTGCTGACATTCCTGTCTAACTCGCAGGAAGCGAGTGTGTGGGTGCGGGTGCTTGCTTCTGTCACGCAGTAAGCCAGAGTGTTTCCGTCCATCCACTGGCATGACTGGTAGCCAGCGAGCAAGCGAGTCCTCGCATTGTTGTAATGTAAATGGAAGTGCCAAGCCAAGCCAATGGCTCCCTCAATGAAGCCAACAGTGAGGTGCATTTTGAGGCGCCTCAAAATCCGCGTGCAGTGAGGTGCATTTTGAGGCGCCTCAACATCCGCGTGCAGTGAGGTGCATTTTGAGGCGCCTCAAAATCCAATCCAAGCCAATGGCTCTCTCAATGAAGCCAATAGAGAACCGGTATTCCATAATCCATCCTCTAACACTCCAGTATCAGGCAATCAACACATGCTGCCAGTCTGTTTTGCTTGCTCTTTCAGCTCATGCATGGTGCTATTTTGAGTAATAATTTTCAAGCAGTTTGCGAGCATCTTTTACGCATTTGCATTTGTCAGATGAGGTTGTAGGTTCCCTTCCCTGTGTGCTTCTCGCATCTCCCATTTTTATATTAGTTCCAGGTTATTGCACTGCACCCGAGTCTCAACACAAACAAAGTCTAAAGTGCTGTTACACCGTATTGCCCTGTATGTAACACCCTACTGTCTGGCAGTACTGCTACACACACTGAATCTCGAGTTGCGTGCTGGGCAAATGGGCAAATTCAATGCGTGCTGGCTGGCTTCAATTGCAGCCAGCTCTTGATGCTATCACTCATCGAGAAGGTACCCGTGAATGAGACCACACCAGACTGTGAGCCATGAGACCTCTCATGCTCCCTCCCTCCATCTCCACACAACTCAGAAGGCATCCCTTGGTTGCTTGCCCCTTCTTCTGTCACAACATTCTCCCACTCGTCCTCCTCGTCAGGGCAGTGCTTGGCAATGAGGGCACTGAGGCGGTATGCCACATCCTTCATGGTGGGTCGCCGTGTGCCGGGAGACTTGATGCAGTCCAGAGCCAGGTCTGCAAAGTCCACTATGGCCTCCTCGCTTGCTGCCGGCATTTTTCTGTCCCTCAGCTCTTCTAGCTCATATGCCTGCAACAGCTTCATAGCCTGGAGGGCATGCCCGCAAGGAAGGGTGATGATGAGAGAGGCGGTGCTAAGCTGCATGTTAAGCAGGAAAGGCGCTGGAAGGAGGCATTACGGTAAGGAAAGGCAGTGAAAACTAACATGCAAGGGAACCAGGGATAATGAGCGGCCATAGAATAATGAGGTCAGATGCGGATTTGAGTTTTTTTTTTTTTTTTTTTTTTTTTTTGTGTACTCGTTTTTCTTGCCAATTCAAATTTGACGAGCATACCCATATGCTGATATGCGTTGTATGCGTTTCCGTGTTGACTCGAGGCGGCTTTCCACTCAGCAACTCAAGAAGCAGGATTCCAAAGCTGTAAGCAATCAAGCATCAAGGAAAGAGGAATGAACATGGCAGAAGATGGAGAGAGGCACAGGGTACAAGTATTGAACATAACTTGGAAGATGAAAAACTGAGATACACAGGGTACAACGTGTTGTGCAAAGGAAAAAGCTTTCATGCTCACCTGAACACATCACTCTTGGCTGTGATGACGCTGGTGCGGTTGTAATCCGGGTCCACGTAGCCCGGAGTGCCAGCCACACGTGTGGCATCAGCATCGCCGTGAGTGAGGCGCTTGAGCAGCCCAAAGTTAGCCACCTTGGCTTGCATGTCAGCCGATACGAGGATGTTGGCGGGCTTGATGTCGCGGTGAACGATGGGTGTGTCAAACCCATGCAGGTACGCCAAGCCCTCTGCTGCTCCCTGTGCCAAGCGCAGCCTCTGGCGCAGCGAGAGCGGATCTGGTTCATGAAACACATATACATAACAAAAATCGAATTTTTATGATGATGGAGTCACAACAAAAAAAAAATCACGGAAACCATTTAGCAGTCGTGCCAGTGCAAACTCACTCTTGGTCCTGTGGATATGGTACTCGAGGTCCCTGTTGGCCATGAACTCGTACACGAGGATCTGCTCCTGCTTGCCCGTCTCCACGTTCTGGTCCAGGCAGAAGCCCAGCAGGCGCACGAGATGCACGTGGTGGAGAGAGGCCATGGCTCGCACCTGCAGTGAGAGCACAATGAAGGCATGTGCACATGGGCTTGAAAAAGTGAGACATGCATTTGCGGATCAGCAGTTTGGGAAACAGAGAGTGCCATGTCGTTTCTTGTTGTGGAGAGAGGCCATGGCTCGCACCTGCAGCATGGACACACATCGAACAAGATCAGCATTTTGGGAAGCAGAGAGTGCCATGTCGTCTCGTGAAGTCTTGTATTTTCTCGTGCAAAGGGAATTAGTGGCATGCCTCACCTCCGTTTCAAAGTCGTTGGTCATGATGGTGGAGCGCTTGATGGCCCACAGCTGCCCCTGTGGCGAGCGGCCTTTGTAGACAATGCCGAAGCCTCCCTTGCCCAGCACATTGTCCTCCGACCAGTTGTTGGTGGCAGTCAGCATCTGCTGCAGCGAGAACTGCTCACACACGTCCAACCCCTCCCACTTCTCTGTGCACAGAAAAAAATCAGACCAGAGGTGTGAGAGACGAAGGGTGTAGATGCGTGGACAGAGCATGAGGGCAGAGCAGAGGCGAGCATGAGGGCAGAGCAGAGGCGAGCATGAGGGCAGTGGAGAGGCGAGCATGAGGGCAGAGGAGAGGCGAGCATGAGGGCAGAGGAGAGGCGAGCATGAGGGCAGAGGAAGGCGAGCATGAGGGCAGTGGAGAAGGGAGCATGAGGGCAGTGGAGAGGGGAGCATGAGGGCAGTGGAGAGGGGAGCATGAGGGCAGTGGAGAGGGGAGCATGAGGGCAGAGGAAGGCGAGCATGAGGGCAGTGGAGAAGGGAGCATGAGGGCAGTGGAGAGGGGAGCATGAGGGCAGTGGAGAGGGGAGCATGAGGGCAGTGGAGAGGGGAGCATGAGGGCAGTGGAGAGGGGAGCATGAGGGCAGTGGAGAGGCGAGCATGAGGGCAGTGGAGAGGCGAGCATGAGGGCAGTGGAGAGGTGAGCATGAGGGCAGTGGAGAGGCGAGCATGAGGGCAGTGGAGAGAGAAAATTGGGAGAGGTGGGGAGTCGGGAAGGAAGCCAGGGAAGTGGTGTAGTAATGGTGGAGATGGAATGGAAGTGAAGGGTTTGAGGGGCTCACTCTGTCCGCGGGGCCACAACAGCCATGCGACCACAGAAGCCAACAGGGAGAAGCCAGCAAAGCTGCCCAGAACAATGCCCACTATTGCACCCGTCGACAGAGACGACACTGCCAAGGAATGGACATGGGGCGGTGATAAACATGTGTATAGCAGAAGCCTCATGAAACGTGGTTACTGGTGCAGAACATAGGAATGAAATGTGGAGCTGTAAGCATGAAGCAAGGGTTACCAGTGGTGGTGTTGGTGGTGGAGTGGACGATGGCACATGTGGAGGAGCCGTTGCTCGAGTCGACTGTGGTGTACCCCGCATCGCAGAGGCACGTGAAGTTGGAGGGGGAGGCGGGGGCAGCCGGCACACACGCCCCGTGGCCGTCACACGGGCCGTTATCCGTGATGCTGCAGAACGCCTGGCAGGCTGCCGTGCTGCGCTGGGTGGCGTTGGAAGAGCACTTCTCGTTAGGGGTCAGGGTCAGGCAGTTGCCCGACAGACTCACCCTCGCCGTCTTGCCCCGCTCATCCACGAGATTACCTAGAGCAAAAATGCCGCACTTGCCACCAAGCTCTCGCCATGGAAAGGTGTCCCTTGTGCCCAGGTTGTTGGGGTTGTTGATCTCAAAGCCCAAGTTGTTGGGCTCGCTAACCTCCGTGGGGCAGACCTTGCAGCCGGCAGCAAAGATCACCCCATCTCCAAAGAAGAAGTTGTGAGCCAAGTTGACGAGGGCATTGTGATCCGCCAAGGTGCGAATGGGGGCACCGTTGGTCGTCAGCATGTTCTTAAAGTCGCGGTTGATGCGCCCATACAGACTGTTGCCGCTCACATCACTGCGGAAAGCACAGGGGGATCACGGAGGGCAGGAGATGATATTGAGTGTCTGATCGGAGGCCGTCCCACCAGATAATGATGTCTGTGCAATGCCCATGTTGAGGGTGCGAGCTGCCATGGATGGTACTGAGAATGGAGTATGCATGGTAGGCTCACATCTGTGTGATACAGTTGTCAAAGAGGCAGTCTGGAAGGGGTCCATAGAGGGAGTTGTTGCTGATCATGCTGCAAGCAGCACGGCACACACCATGCCGCGCCATGAGTCGCACACCCACACAGAAAGGCAAGCACACAACACAAAACTGAAACTCTTCATACTTTTTAACAATCTCCAAAATCATGGAAACAGGAAATATTTCCCCCCCCCCCCCCCCCTTTTTTTTAAGGTCCGTAAGAAATAATTCCTAAAAAAAAAAAAAAAAACAAAAAAAAAACAAAAAAACAAAAAAAAACAAAAAAAACAAAAAAAAATAAAATCTATCAAGTGTATGACTGTCACTCACATGCGCCACAGCCAGGGCAGCGAGCACATGCCAGGTGGCAGAGGGCCTTCAATGTTGTTGTTGTCCAACCAGCTAGGGAGACATACAGAGAATTGGCAGGAACAAAGACGGAAACAATTCCATAAAGAGCAGGGGGTGGAGTGGGGATGGCACAGGTGATGCTTGCGTGTTTTGGTCTCTTGTGTTCATTTCATGGTGTAAAAGTTAGCTAGGTCTGTTATGGTAACGATGTACTGCAAGCTTATGCATGTGCTGTGTGTGTTGCTTCCTAAACTGCCACTGTTCTTTAAAATAGTAGAGGGGGAATGTAGTAGGCACATGGCACGCTTACATCTGTTCAAGATTCTGCAGTTGGCTGATGGCAGCTGGCAGAGTGCCAGTCAGATGGTTGTTGGCCAAGTATCTGAAGAGCAACAGCAATGGCCGGGAGACATTCCGATGAGAAGCAGCGTATGCAAGAGGAGTGCAGGCTGGTGCAAGAAAGGAAAGTACCATTGGGCAGAGGTAGGAGCGTGTGATGGGCACTTATAAAGGGGATCCCTAAACACATGAGGCTTACATGTATGTCAGATTCCTCATGGTGAAGATGGCTGAAGGGATGGTGCCAGTCAACTGGTTGTTGTTGAGAAAACTGCAGAGCAGCAGGGAATAGCAACGGGGTACATTGAATGGAAGTGCGAATTAAGCATGTGTAGCTGCGTGTGCGCATAGGCTGCCACTGCTACCTTTCTCATGCCATTGGCTGCGTGCCACTACAAAGGTTCGACGGTGACTTCTGTACACGGCATCCCACCTTGTTCAGATGGGAAAAGCTCCATGGATATGTGCTCATGGAAGGCATCAGAAGGCTCACATTGCTATGCCAAGGCATGTGTTTTGGCTCGTTGTGGCACAAGAAGAGAAGAGGAGGCTCACATGCCCTTGAGGGTGGTGAGGGTGGAGATGGAGTCGGGAATCGACCCTGTGAAGTTGTTGCTGCTGAGATTTCTGCGCCACAAACAACACAGGCGAGGCAGCAGCGAGATAGCCTGTCGTGAGTGGGGTGAACGCTACAGCTTACTATGGGTGACCCAACCGACCCGACCTGACCCGATTTGGGCTTGGGTTAGACGGGTACCAGTTCGGGTCAGGTCCAGTCTTCCTGGGTCGGAGTTTCCTAAATCCTGACCTGACCGGGCCTTAGAGGACCGGGTCACGCCTGACCCGCCCCCGGGTCGGTACAGGTACCTATTTTTGCCCAGGCTCTGCGCAGAGCGGGTGAAAGTGCCGATCTGCACAGATCTGGACGCACAATGCAAGTTAGATTTCCACCCATCGGATTTTGACAATCTCTATCCCTCTTTTTTCTTTTTTTTTTTGAACAGTCAAAGTTTTCAACAAGATCCAATTTCTTTTTTTTTCAGACCAAAACTCTCGAAAGTTTGGGTGAAAATATTGTCCGTGATTTTTACGCCCAAAAATTAAAAAGAGGCGCAATTTTGCACCCTGATGCTGAGGCCAAGATTGAGCAAGCGTTGTTTAGAGTGAGAAAAGGAGGAAGAGAGTGTGAGAAAACGTATATTACATCTCTTCACAGCTGATATTCCAGCGTGAGAAGTCTGGTAAGGAGCCCGTGAAGTCATTTCCACCCAGGTCACTGCACACAATTCAAAAGAAGACGAAGATTCCATAAGAGTTAACCATGAAGGTACAGCGTTGCACCAGGAACACACAATGGTGGCAACACACACAGTGGTGGCAGCACACAGTGCTTCAACTTCTTACAGTATGCCAAGAGAAGTTGTGACCCTGAGAGTCCGTGGGAGTTCCCCAGAAAGAGAGTTGTTAAATACACTCCTGCGTTAGGAAATTAAAGAGGAGGCTGGATGCAGCAGTTACAAAACCAAGGATACTCCCTAAGCACATGAATGAATCGTGGCCTCTACGAGGCTGACAATGAGCGTGGGGTGGAAAGTTGGTACAGACATGCGGTTGTTTTTCAAAAACTCGACGAGCAAAACTCAACCTGGCTCGGTCAAGTTTTTTTCCAGAGGATTCTCGCACTCGACACTCGACCCGTGACGAGTCCCCCAAACGAGTTGAGTTTCGAAACTCGACTTAGGGATGAGCAAGGTGGCGAACACCTGTTCGGTTCGCCTCGAACGTGTTCGAGGCGAACCGAACAGGTATTTTTTTTTGGCTTAATATGTTCGCCGAACAGTGTTCGATGTTCGCCCGAACACGTTCGTGTTCGGGCCGCCGCTGCAATTTGCCCGTGACGAACACGAACACTGTTCGAGGTTCGCCCGAACACGCCTTCACAGGCGAACGGCGAACACCATTTTTTGCTGAAAGTGTTCGCCGAACCGAACTATGTTCGGTTCGGGAAAAGGTGATGTTCGAGCGAACTCGAACCCAAACGTGTTCGAGTTCGCCATTTGCTCATCCCTAACTCGACTCAATGCACATGTCTGAGTTGGAAACTTGAGAGATGCAATGAGAAACAAACAAAGCAGGTAACATGCGAACTCCTGATTTTGGTGTTTGGCAGTGGAGCAAAATACCATTTGACATATCAGGGATAGTAATATTACCCTTTAGTTGAGAGAAAGACAAGGCGGGAGAAGAGATTCTTCTGAAACATGTGTACTGGAGCTGCTTACAGCAGGTTCAAATCGGGTAGCCGAAGCAGCCCGGATGGGAAAGATCCATGGAAATTGTTGTCATTGAGGATTCTGCACAATGGTAACAATCAAGAGCCTCGATCAAAGTGGCCTCAAAAATTCAAGCACAAGGCTGAACAGATCCTCAACCCCACTACAGTTCGCAGTAGTGCAACTTACAGGTAGAGAAGGCCGACAAGCTTGGTCAATTCGCGGGGGATAGTCCCTGTGAACCTGTTGTTGGCCAAGAATCTGCCATGACCATTTTGATTGCGATTGCCATTTGAGTTGTTCAGGTAGGAGGAACTACTGCAAGAAATGGCAGCAGCTACTTTATCAGTGCAACCCGCCTTTGTTTGAGGTCACGCATGGATCCATTACAGGAATAAAAGGCTCTTATGCGCAGTTCCGCTGGAAACGAAGCAAATGAGAGCGAGCCGGTTCGGCTCGGTGCTTTGCTTTGCTTGCGTTCTTGCTCCTTTAGTGCAACCCGCTTTTGTTCAAGGCGTCAAGTGGATGTCTTACAGGAATAGAAGGCCCGTCTGGCGCAGAATAAAATCTGGGAAGGTTCCTGTGAAATGGTTGTTTCCAGCATCCCTTAATGAGGCCCACAGCGTGGTTGGGAAATAATGAAACAAATACTTAGGAAAGCACATTCACTCATGTACAGGCCACTGCAAACGTGCGTTGGCACTTGCATTGCATATGAAGGCAGGAAAACAGTTGTGTGAGCGAAGATATGAAACTGTACAACAAGCACACATCCAGCTTGAATTGGAATACAAGGCTACATGAATTGATAACCGAAGCACGGGCGCACAAATACTCAGGTGAACTTAGAACAGGGGCAGTCACAACGCTTACTGTTGCAGCATCCCACCTACCCGATTAAGTTCCATGAACGGGGTTGTTGCATGAGTTGAAAGATTGATCGAGACGACTCACAGATAATCGAGGTAACTGATTGCTGTGAAGGACACGGGAAGCACACCAGAGAAGTTGTTGTTATTGATCCGTCTGCTTAGCCAGTACAGAAGAGAAAGGGTCCTAGCTCAGATGTTGCAGGCAACCAAAGTGGACCAAGGGAAGCAATGGAAAGCAAGGTGAAAGGAAGCAGGGTGAGGGAAGAAAAAGGAAGCAGGGTGAGGGAAGCAAAAGGAAGCAGGATGAGGGAAGGAAAAGGAAGCAGGGTGAGGGAGGGAAAAGGAAGCAGGGTGAGGGAAGGGAAAGGAAGCAGGATGAGGGAAGGAAAAGGAAGCAGGGTGAGGGAAGGAAAAGGAAGCAGGATGAGGGAAGGAAAAGGAAGCAGGGTGAGGGAAGGAAAAGGAAGCAGGGTGAGGGAAGGAAAAGGAAGCAGGGTGAGGGAAGGAAAAGGAAGCAGGATGAGGGCCAGCTGAGGTGGTGAAGAGGGGAGGGGAGAGGACTCACATCTCTTGAAGCCATGTCATCTGAGCCACCACGTCAAGGCCTGAGCTGAGATTGTTGGAAGAAATGTCTCTGTCACGAGGAGCCCGCACACGTGTGCGCACGCAGACACACACACACAGACACACACACACAACACACACACACACACACAACACACACACACACACACACACACACACACACACACACACACACACACACACACACACACACACACACACACACACACACACACACACACACACACACACACACACACACACACACACACACACACACACACACACACACACACACACACACACACACACACACACACACACACACACACACACACACACACACACACACACAGATCTGGGCAACCAGCTTAATGCTGGGAAATTTGCAACTATGGTCAAACGAGGCACAGCAGAGAACAATCAGTAACACGTGACGTGAGGCCCTCCAATCGATTCTGTTCATGCAGCAGTTTCATGTAGTGGGGGCAGGGAGAGGTATATGGGGGGGGGAGAGCAGCTTGGGGAGAGACATACAGACGGCTCATCTCAGTGAGGCGAGTGAAGGTGCTGGGGATGGCTCCTGTGAACTGATTGTTGGATAGCTCACTGCAGCCAGGGCAGCCGAGAGGAACCATTGCAGATTAGAAAGGGAGATTTGAGAAATGGGGTGAGAGAGACCGAGAGTGCAGGTGGGAGGAGAGCTCAAAGGGTGAATAGGTCCGGAGGTTAGATAGAAGATGAGTGTGTAAAGATGAGCAAACATGGGAGGCTCACAGATGAGAGAGGTTGGGCAGAGCCAGCAGGTGTGGTGGGATGGGCCCAGTGAAGGCATTGAATTGGAGGAATCTGGATAGGCAGACAAGACAGGAGGTGACAAGAGAAAGGGGAAGAAGAGTGGAGCAAAGTGTTGTAATTTCATCTTTTATACAACATACATAGGCTAGAAGTGTAGCACATTTTATAAATTGGGGGGTTGCTTAGTGTACCCTCCAACCACATTTTGTGGTTGGTTGGGATTGGTCCTTAGCTCAACCAATCCCAACCAACACACATTTGTGGTTGCTTGGGTCACAAGCAAGCTCACCCATTGGCCAACTTATTGGCCAATAGGGTAAGCTTCCCTCTCATCTCTCTCTTGCTCATTGTTTGTACTAAAGAGCCTCTTGGCTCATTATTCAATGTATCAATTCTCTCTTTTATAACATGGTATCAGAGCTAATGGCTCACGCCTACCTCCCTCGGTCCTTAGGCCACCCTCTCCTCCCCGTTCCTCAGATCTAGCCCCACCCTCAGATCTAGGGCCACCCTCTCCTCCCTTCACGCGCCCTTTAGGCGCTGTCCTCCCTCCCCGTGCGCCCCCTAAGGCGCTGCCCTCCAAGGCACGTCCAGATCTGCAACTCCAGCGTCCAGATCTGCACTCCCTGCGCTCAGATCTGCAACTCCAGCGCCCAGATCTGCACTCCCTGCGACCAGATCTACTCCTCCCGCGCCTAGATCTGATCATTCCGCACCCAGATCTGGATTCCGCGCCACCAGATCTCCTCCTCCCGCGCCCAGATCTGAACATTTCGCTCCCAGATCTGCACTCCACCCACCCAGATCTGCACTCCGCCCGCCCAGATCTGCACTCCGCCCGCCGAGATCTGCACTCCGCCCGCCCAGATCCGCCCTCCGCGCGCTCAGATCTGCACTCCGCGCAACCAGATCTGCACTCCGCGCGATCAGATCTGCCCTCCGCGCGACCAGATCTGCCCTCCGCGCGACCAGATCTGCCCTCCGCGCTGAAATCTGACCATTTCGCGCCCATCTCTGCACGTCCCGCTCGTTTGCCGCGGGCTGTCCCGCGTGCATTCGCCACGGGCTTCCCAGTCGCGCGGATCTGCCGCACGGCTGCCCTCTTCGTCCCCTCCCCCCCCCCCTCTCTCTCCTCCTCCAATCCTACCTGCAGCAGCACCAGCAGCAGCACCTGCAGCGGCACCACCAGCAGCACCCTTCCCCCTTGCCTCCCCCATAGCATCGCCCTCCTCCTCCACCCTCCTCCTCCCATCCTACCTGCAGCAGCACCAGCAGCAGCA
Source organism: Closterium sp. NIES-65 (assembly GCA_948144175.1). Lineage (NCBI taxonomy): Eukaryota > Viridiplantae > Streptophyta > Zygnematophyceae > Desmidiales > Closteriaceae > Closterium > Closterium sp. NIES-65. The sequence continues at coordinate 283,631 of CANXME010002139.1, forward strand.
ACCGCAGCAACAGCAGCACCAGCAACAGCTCTGGCACCTCCTCCTCCAGCTCCAGCAGTTGCTCCATCGCCTGCAGCAGCACCTTGACCTACAACCGCAGCTGCCTCTTCCTCCTCCACCCCCAACTTCCCAGCAGAACTCAGTTCCGCATTGTTCCACAAGCTCCGCCACTTCAAGCATCGTCCCACCTTTCTCATCCGTTGGTATCGCTGGTATGGTCAATCAAGCCACATCAACTGCACCTGCCACATACTCCTCTAGCACTAACGAAACTGTGTTCCAGTCCTCTGTCCCTTCCTCCTCCCTCTCCTCCACTGTCGATTTTGTCCTCGACAGCGGCGCCACTGACACAGTTCTTCGCGATGCTGGCACCTTGCGCCCCCTCCCAACGCCTACCTCCCTACTTGGTGCCGACAGCAGCTTCTCTATCCCCTGCCATAACACCTCGACTCTCCCCTGCCCACTCTTCCCCTCAGGCACTGTCACCGGTCTCCACATACCCTCTCTTCGCGCTAATCTCCTTTCGCAAAGGTCCCTTCAGCAAGCCGGTATCACCACAGTATTCCCAGCTCATGCTAACTATTGCGCTCTCTACCATTCCGCCACCGGTCAGTTCCTTTCTCGCATTCCCTTTTGCCCTCGCTCCCGTCTGTACACCCTTCGGGTTCCTCGCCTCCCCTCCTGTCAGGTCATCTCTCGTCCCCCCCTCCACCCTCTCATCCCACCTCCTCCTCTCCCTCCCACTAACCCGGACCTCCCTTCCCGCCCCCCTCTTGACTCCTCTTGCTCCTGTCGCTCCCTCTCCCACCCTGCCGTCCTCCTCCATCACAGGCTAGGTCACCCTAACTTCGCTACTCTACGCTCCTCTGTTTCCACTGGTCTCCTCCACGGTCTCCCCTCCTCCCTCCCTCCCCTCCCCAAATCCCCTGCCCCCCCCTGCATCGTCTGCGTTCAGAGCAAGCTCAAGCAGCAGCCGCACCGGAGCTCCCCCTCCGCTGCTGCGCAGCCACTTGATCTTGTTCACATGGACCTCTGGGGCCCCAATCCCTCTCCCACTCGCCAGGGCCATCGATACCTCCTCGTACTCGTCGATGATCACAGTCGGTACTCGTCCGTCTCTCTCCTTCGGACGAAGGCAGATGCCCCGGCTGCGATCATCGCCTGGCTCGAGCGGGCAAATACCCATTTTGGGCGCCCTGTTCGCCATCTTCACTCTGATGGTGGTGGTGAGTTCCTTAACAACCAAATATCCTCCTACTGTCAGTCTCATGGCATTCTTCAGACTTACACCCTCCCTCACTCCCCACAGCAGAACGGTGTGGCTGAAAGTCGTGTTCGAGAGATCACCAAAACTGCCCGGTGTCTTCTTGTCCACGCCTCCTGCCCTCCTTCTCTTTGGGGCTACGCCCTCCTTCATGCCGCCCTCCTTACTAACCTTTACCCTCACCCTCTTCTCCCATCCACCACCCCCACTGAGCTGTGGACGAACAACAAACCTGATGTCTCGTCTCTTCGTGTCTGGGGCTCAAAGGCCTATGTTCTCCTTCACCCCACTGACCGCTCCCGCTCTATGGGAAAACTTGCCCCTCGTACCCTTCCCTGCATCTTTCTCGGTCATAACTCCTCCTCACCTGACTACCTTTTCCTCCATCCCCCCTCAGGTCGTCTATTCCGCAGTAGGGATGTGGTCTTTGATGAGTCCACTCCCTACTACTCCTCTCCCCCATCCACTGACCCACTCCCCCGTCTTCCCCGTCCCCTTGTCTGGTCTGACACCACCCCTCCCCCACTACTTCCTCCTCCCCCCATCCTCCCTCCCCCCCCCCCCACCGTCGTCCCACGGTGCCCCTCCCTCGTCTGGTGATATATTTGACCCGGAACCTCTGTCCTCTCCCGTCTCCCCCACACATTCCTCTCCTAGTGCCCCTCCCGCCCCTCCTTCACCTCCCTCGCCGCCGACTCGTCCTTCCCCCCCTCCCCGCACCGTACTTACCCGGTACCCCCATACCAGGTCACGTGACAGTATCCTTGGTGCACCGCCCCCTGTTACCCTCTCTACCTCTACCCTCCCCCCACTCTCCCCTCACCTTCACCACTTCTTCCAGGCTGTTCTGCATCAACCTCCTCCTGCAGCAGCCCCCTCTGCCACCTCTCCAGCAGCGGCGCCAGCAGCAGCGTCCGCAACGGCACCCGCAGCGGCACCAGCAGCAGGACCAGCAGCGGCACATGCAGCAGGACCAGCAGCGGCACCAGCAGCGGGACCAGCAGCGGGACCAGCAGCGGCACTAGCAGCGGCACCAGCAGCGGCACCAGCAGCGGCACTAGCAGCGGTACCAGCAGCGGCACCAGCAGCGGCACCAGCAGCGGCATCAACAGCGGCACCAGCAGCGGCACGTGCAGCGGCACCAACGGTCATCCGCTTCTTCCACACCTCCCTCTCCGAGGACTCGCATGAGGAGTTCCTTGACCTCCACCTTTATGACTCCTTGCTTCTACCCATCACGTTCGATCTCTCCGGCACACCTGTCTTCGCCTTCTCCTCTCCTCCCTCTATTTTCGTTCCTACCACGTACGAGGAGGCAATGGCGTGCCCTGACGCTCCGCTATGGCTCGCCGCCATCATCAAGGAGCTGGAGGCCTTTATCGGCAACTCCTCTTTTGTCGATGTGCCTCGCCCTCCCGCCCCTACGAACGTGGTGAAAGGAAAGTGGGTGTTTCGCGTCAAGCAACTGCCAGGGGAGCCGCCCGTCTATAAGGCTCGTTACTGCGCCAAGGGGTTCACGCAGCGGTATGGTTTTGACTTCTTCGATACCTTCTCCCCTACTGCCAAGCCTGCTACTGTTCGCGCCGTGCTCGACCTCGCCGCTCGCCTCAATATGGAGATCCACTCGATGGACGTTTCTAACGCCTTCCTACAAGGCGTCCTCCGCGAGCTTATCTACATGGAGCGTCCAGCCGGCTTTCACCTTCCCTTCCCAGCAGACTCTGTCTGGCAGTTGCGTCGACCTGTGTATGGGCTCCGACAGGCCCCTAGAGAGTGGCATGCTAAGCTTGCCGCCACCCTTGGTGAACTTGGGTTTCGCACCTCCCGCTCCGACGCCAGCCTCTTCCTCCGCACCTCCCCCTCCCCTTTCTACATCCTTGTATATGTCGATGACATGATTCTACTCACCGCCGACCTTGCTGAGTTGGAACGTGTTAAGGCTGAGCTGGGTAGCCGACTCAAGTGCAAGGACTTGGGAGAGCTGCAGCATTACCTGGGCATGACCATCACCCGCGACCGCTCCGCCCGCACCATCTCTCTCTCCCAGGGTCATTACTTGCAGCAGGTCTTGGAGCGGTTTGACATGGTCCGCGGTGGCGCCCAACCTACTCCTCTTTCTGTCGGGCACCACCTCTCTCAACCCACCTCCCCCTCAGTCTCCTCCCATCCTTATCCCGAGCTCATCGGCTCCCTCATGTACGCCATGGTCTCCACTCGCCCTGACCTTGCCTACCCCATCAGCGTCCTCGCTCGTTTTGTTGGCGCAGGCAAGCATACGGAAGAGCACTGGCAGGCCGCCAAGCGTGTCCTCCGGTACCTTCGTGGCACCAAGGACTATGTCCTTACCCTTGGCGGCCCCTCCCCACCTCTCCTCAGCGGCTACAGTGACTCCTCCTGGGCTGATTCCCGGCCAGATCGTCGCTCCTCCCAGGGCTATGGCTTCTCTCTTGGCAGCGGCCTTATCAGCTGGCGCTCCACCCGCTCCTCGGCTGCAGCCCTCTCCTCCTGCGAGGCGGAATTGTATGCCGCCACCATGGCTGCGCAAGAGGCCCGCTGGCTCACCTTCCTTCTTGAGGAACTTGGTGCCCCCCAGCGCTGTCCCACAATTTGGTGTGACAATGCTAGTACCATTCACCTCACCAAAGATGCTGTGTTTCACGGGCGCTCCAAGCACATTGAGCTCCGTCATTTCTTCATTCGCGATCTTGTTCAGGCGGGGCACCTTCGCCTCGACAAGGTTGACTCGGCGGCCAACCTTGCCGACATCTTCACAAAAGCTCTTCCTCATGCCGCTCACTCTTTCCTACTTCGTCTTCTTGGCCTCACTCCTCCTAAGTCTCCTCCCGCCTCTTGATTCTAGCCTTCTAGCCTTATGCATGTTGGGGGGTTGTGTTGTAATTTCATCTTTTATACAACATACATAGGCTAGAAGTGTAGCACATTTTATAAATTGGGGGGTTGCTTAGTGTACCCTCCAACCACATTTTGTGGTTGGTTGGGATTGGTCCTTAGCTCAACCAATCCCAACCAACACACATTTGTGGTTGCTTGGGTCACAAGCAAGCTCACCCATTGGCCAACTTATTGGCCAATAGGGTAAGCTTCCCTCTCATCTCTCTCTTGCTCATTGTTTGTACTAAAGAGCCTCTTGGCTCATTATTCAATGTATCAATTCTCTCTTTTATAACACAAAGGATGCGAGGCCATGAGGGATAAGTGAAAGGTGGGAGAGAAGAGGCCATGGGGAATAAGGTTTTGAAAGTACAAAGTGAAGATGGAGTGCAAGGTGGGGGGAAAGGGTTGAAGGGTCTGATGGTCACATCAGGACAAGAGAGACGGAAGAGAAGGGCGGACGGAAAACTGAAGTAAACGTGAAAATGCTGCACAGGTCAAAAGAGGGAAAAACAGGAAGTGAGAATGGGGTGGTTGTTGTGGCTTGGCATGGCAAGGTAAGGCAGGAAACCATACAACAGCATTTGTTGAAATGTTGGTGGTGCAAGCGTGAGATACCGAACCAGCAACGAAGTGATTGGGAATCACATAGGGGTGATTGGAATTAGCCAGGAAGTGGTTTGAGTTACGGTCGGGAAGGAATTTGGGGTGGTTCGCGGGGGAGCCTCGTTACATGGCAAGGAGGTGGATGGATTCAGGAATTTGTTCGTAAGCCTGTGTGAAAGCACTGGTATGGTACTGCAGACCATCCCACTGGAATGGCGGGTGGCAGGAAACAAGTAGCGGGCCCCCGCTACTTCGCAAGTGAGGTTGTCAAGAGAGGACAGGTGGGCTGCGGAGGCCTTACTTCCATCAACTCGTGTTGTTTAGGATAACGAAACAAACTCCATGAAAATGGCGGAAGGAGCCTGGTGTGCTTAGCTTGAAAGCGTTGTTGAGAGAGCCAGTTTAAAACAAATCTTCACTAAAGAATCAGGGACATTGCAAACTAGTTTCGGCTTTTGCAAGCCTTCATCAGTACAAGCCTGAATCTAAGGATCAGAAATGAAGAAAACCGGCTAAAGTACTACGCTCAAGCTAGGCTAACCAGGACATGACGGGAATGAAGATCGAATGTGAAGAGAGGCGACGAGGGGAGCAGACAGCTTCGGCCCAATCCCTAGGAACCAAAATTGGAATCCTCGGGGTGGTTGGAATCTGGAACCGAAGAAGTGGGGTAACCACTTGTGTCGCACGAAATGTTCGTTGCAACAGGTCGCATCCTCGATTGAATCAATCTTCGACGTAGGCGAGAAGGTAACTTCCACGCCAACAAAAACCTACAAGAACCAGAAGAATAGCCACGTGTTTGAAGAAGTGTTTTGAGACGTCTCAAAACGAACCCAAGGGGTAGACCTTTATTGAAGGGGGTGTAGTTGGTCTTCAACACCAAGGGTCCGTGAGATCTCAGATCTGGTCCTGTAGATGAAGCTTGAAGCAATTGCCGTTCACGAGCTCGTTGAAGAAGCTCTTCTCGTTGAATGAAAGTCACGGCAGCAAAGAGCGGTAGCAGAAAATTAGGCGGATATCCCCTGGAGCGTAGCCTCTGGAAAAAGGCGTGCTTCATGCTGTAGAAGTCGTCGAAACCAGAACTTCACAGCAGATAACGTTTCAGCTCCGAGCGAATAAACCCCTCCTTGCAATGCCGCGGATGGAATGACGAAAATGGTAAGTAAAGATAAGTGTTGTTTGCCTTCTGGTATGTGGCGATATCCAGTAGACCAGTGCCCCTGTAGCGCTGCCCCTTGTGGACGACTAGATCAAGGAAATCTACAGAAATTTCCGAGATGGCCCAGGTGAGCTTAATGGATGGTCGAAGCGTATTGAAAGTAGCGAGGTACTCCTCAAGCCCTTCCCTACTCCCTTCCCAGCAGATGAAACCGTCATCTATGTACCGGAGATGGAGCAAAGGAAGTTTGTTCCCCATACGCGCTCGTAACAGCTCGTCCAATCTGCTCATGTAGAGGATAGCGAAGCAAACAGCCACCGAAGTTCCCATTGCCGTTCCCTGTATCTGCCGAAACAACCTCCCGTTAAAATCCACGTACGAATTGAACATCACCCACTCCAACAACGCCACAATGGCAGGTGCGTTCGGGAAGTGCAGAGGGTCGCGTTCTAAAAAAGACCTGACGACATTGACGCCCTCCCGAAGAGGAATAGATGGGTAAAGAGCCTGAACATCGTAAGTAGCAAGCAGGAGATTGGTTTTCGGGAACGGGGTCTTCTTCAAATGAAGAAGTAGTGACAAAGAGTCCCTCAGGTACGTAGGCTGCCGGAGTACCAGAGGTCGTAAGGCTGTATCAAGCCAGCGACTAACATTCGCGGTAACCCAGGAATGAGACGCAGCGATGGGCCTTCCGACAGGTACTTTCTTGTGGACTTTCATGATGACGTAGAAAATGGCGGGTTTCCAGCCGTTAACCGGTGGGTATGCATGAGCAACGGGCGAACATCAAACGTGTTTGCCCGAACGTCCCCGAACGTTTTTCTTAACCGAACCGAACATGTTTGGTTCGGCCGAACATTTTTTTCAAGATTCCAATGTTCGGTGTTTGGTTTAGTAAGGCAAACGTCTTTATGTTTGCCGAACATCTACATGTTCGGTCAAGTTCGAACATGTTTGATGTTCGAAATTGGGGACTTGGCAGAATTGGGGACCACTGTTTTTGTGACTTAGCAGATTTCACCACCCTTGTTGTCGTGCAATTCAGTACAACACCTGCCCAAGCATCTACCATATGACAGGGGTGCAGAACACGGGGAAAGATGGCAGAGCGAAAGGGAAACTCACAACAAAGCACATGTGTTAGAATCCCAGGAAACTGACATATTGCCAAGCATGTTAAGCATGCTAGCAATTACAGACCTGGTGTTCTAACACAACTATTTGTCTAGCAATCGGGAAACAACGGGGGAACTATATGTGTATAGATATCCTTCTCAGCCCCTTTGTGCCCCAGCAATCCCTCTTCACCCGCCCCATCATGGCCACCAGGCCCACCCCACCATCACCACCAGCCCCACCATCACCACCAGCCCCACCATCACCACCAGCCCAAGTAACGACTAAGTAACGACTATTTAACCAGAGTTAACATCAGGAACCGTTAAGTTGGGCTGGATTGGGCATCAAATGCGCCTACTAATCCTTCCTACTCATAACTTAACCTAAAAAAGTAGATCGAGGTCGAAATGACCTCGATCTGACCTTTCCGTAGGAAATACATCCAACCAGCTCGACATTTGTCGAGCTGGTTAATTCCGAACATCTTATGTTCGGAAATGTGGGGCAAATTTCCGAACATGTTTGATGTTCGGGAATTTGCCTCATAGGAATTCCGAACACCGAACATGTTCGGGACGAACCCCGAACATGTTCGGTCGAACATTTTTCTAAAAAAAATGGGGCCAAACATGTTCGAAACGAACATGTTCGACCCGAACATGTTTGACGTTTGGAAAATTGCTCATGCCTACCGGTGGGTGTTGGAAGAAATTCCAAAGATACTTGGGCAGCAGCGGTTCGAAATTGAAACGGATGTCCGACAGCTTGGCTAAGACCGTGATTCGAGGGTCTTCAAAATCAGGGTCCGACGTCGAAACTTCCTTGTAAGTACTTCTGTCCAGTAAGTGGTTAAAACACTCAGCAATGTATGAAGATCTATCCATCAGAGTGATCCCTAAGTTCTTGTCAGCCGGCTTAATGATCAGGTCGGTGTTGGAAGCAAGCTCAGAAATGGCCTTGTAGTAACCTTTGGGAAGGTAAGACCCTTTGCGAACAATCGGTCGAGAAAACAGCAATGATAAGTCTTTCCTTGTCTCCTCGAACACTGCTTCCAGCTGCTCATCCTTTTCAGGTAGCCAATAAGGATTGCTGACACGGAAACGGCTGTCGGAACGGCCTTTTCCTTTGAAGAACTCCTGGAGTCTAATAGACCTGAACAGGTTCGAAAAATCTTTAGTAATGTCAGAGGTAGAAAACGGTGGTGAGTGCGGCAAAACAAACTTAAGTCCGAGTCCAAGAACGTTGCGTTCAGCAGGAGTCAAGGTATGAGAGCTTAAGTTGTGAACTCCGTGGTTGATGATGCGAGTCCTTGCCTGAGACTCTGTCATTCGCCCGAACCACCGGAGTGCTAGTTCCTCGCTGCTTAGTTGTGCTGACCCCTTGCGGGGCCTCCTCCGTTTTTTTGGCCGATGCGGGTACCATCTTTTGTTCTTCTTCTTCTTATCCCTCTGATCATCTGCAGGTTGCTGCTGCTGCTGCTGCTGCTGCTGGTGGTTCTGCTGCTTAGGCTGCTTTGGCGCCTTCTGCTGCTGTACCTGTTGCTGCTACTGCTGCTGGTGCTGTCCCTGCTGTTGCTGCTGTTTCTGTGTAGAAGATGGCTGGTTAAGCAGTTCCAGTTTTTCAAGGCGTTGAAGTACCGCGGAGAGCTTAGAATCTACCACATCCTTGGCAACTTCTCGCATACTGGGCTCAGTCTCCATTTTCTGGAGCACCTCCTGAGCTGCTTTCTTCACCATCTCTGCCTCGTTCTTCAAACGCTGATTCTCATGAAATTCCATGAAGGCTTTAGTTTGCTGTATCTCGATAGCTTGATTAGCTTCCTGGATAAGTAAAACCTTGAAGTATTCCAGGACTTCGACAGCTTTGTTACGTCGTGGATCATCTTCCATGGCTTTAATGCCATTAATATAAGTGGTGATTAACCCATCCAAGAGAGTAGCAGCACTGTTGGCTTCTGAAAAAGCCAAAGCCATAAGTTCTTCTTTAGCTCTAATGAAGACTTTTTGCTGGAGCAGAAGAGCATCATTATGCAAAGAAGAGATCTCGACATCAGCGACTTGTTTAATTGCTTCATTGGAGGTCTGAAACTGGACAGCCTTGGTCCTTATACTATGAAGTAATTCTTCTCGGCCGTCAATCAGCTTCATTTTAGCAACCTGTTGCTTGAGGCTCAGAAAAGTGTTGTACGATTTGATAGCTTTAGAGATAGCTTCCTGTTGCCACTTCTTGAATGGAGGTGGACATAACTCGTGCCCGAAGCTCGATCCAGGATCTAGTAGCATAGGGCCTGATTCCTGTCCTTGACCACCATCTGGCGTTAAGGCCGCTTCCAGTGACCTTTGGGAGATATTTACTCCGTGGATCACATTAACACCTGCATTGTCTGCGTTAGAAGCCATAGCAGGTGACGCGGACGCTACTCTTTTCGGAGTTTTGAATGGTTGTCGTCGTAGTGTCTTGGGATGTGCGATGGAGTATGGAACCGGAGTAAACTCAAGTTTCCCGTTATCCAGCCGTCGAGAATCTTCCGATTCCTCCCGCTGACGCTTAGTAGCGTGAAAAACGAAGAAACGTGAGGTCTCGCAAAAGACCTCTGAGTCGGATGAATCGTTATCAGAAGATAAAATGCCTTCGGCCACAACCGTGTTAATTGGTGCAGGAGCTGTCAAGAGAGGACAGGTGGGCTGCGGAGGCCTTACTTCCATCAACTCGTGTTGTTTAGGATAACGAAACAAACTCCATGAAAATGGCGGAAGGAGCCTGGTGTGCTTAGCTTGAAAGCGTTGTTGAGAGAGCCAGTTTAAAACAAATCTTCACTAAAGAATCAGGGACATTGCAAACTAGTTTCGGCTTTTGCAAGCCTTCATCAGTACAAGCCTGAATCTAAGGATCAGAAATGAAGAAAACCGGCTAAGTAAAACCTTGAAGTATTCCAGGACTTCGACAGCTTTGTTACGTCGTGGATCATCTTCCATGGCTTTAATGCCATTAATATAAGTGGTGATTAACCCATCCAGGAGAGTAGCAGCACTGTTGGCTTCTGAAAAAGCCAAAGCCATAAGTTCTTCTTTAGCTTTAATGAAGACTTTTTGCTGGAGCAGAAGAGCATCATTATGCAAAGAAGAGATCTCGACATCAGCGGCTTGTTTAATTGCTTCATTGGAGGTCTGAAACTGGACAGCCTTGGTCCTTATACTATGAAGTAATTCTTCTCGGCCGTCAATCAGCTTCATTTTAGCAACCTGTTGCTTGAGGCTCAGAAAAGTGTTGTACGATTTGATAGCTTTAGAGATAGCTTCCTGTTGCCACTTCTTGAATGGAGGTGGACATAACTCGTGCCCCAAGCTCGATCCAGGATCTAGTAGCATAGGGCCTGATTCCTGTCCTTGACCACCATCTGGCGTTAAGGCCGCTTCCAGTGACCTTTGGGAGATATTTACTCCGTGGATCACATTAACACCTGCATTGTCTGCGTTAGAAGCCATAGCAGGTGACGCGGACGCTACTCTTTTCGGAGTTTTGAATGGTTGTCGTCGTAGTGTCTTGGGATGTGCGATGGAGTATGGAACCGGAGTAAACTCAAGTTTCCCGTTATCCAGCCGTCGAGAATCTTCCGATTCCCCCGCTGACGCTTAGTAGAGTGAAAAACGAAGAAATGTGAGGTCTCGCAAAAGACCTCTGAGTTGGATGAATCGTTATCAGAAGATGAAATGCCTTCGGCCACAACCGTGTTAATTGGTGCAGGAGCTGTCAAGAGAGGACAGGTGGGCTGCGGAGGCCTTACTTCCATCAACTCGTGTTGTTTAGGATAACGAAACAAACTCCATGAAAATGGCGGAAGGAGCCTGGTGTGCTTAGCTTGAAAGCGTTGTTGAGAGAGCCAGTTTAAAACAAATCTTCACTAAAGAATCAGGGACATTGCAAACTAGTTTCGGCTTTTGCAAGCCTTCATCAGTACAAGCCTGAATCTAAGGATCAGAAATGAAGAAAACCGGCTAAAGTACTCTACGCTCAAGCTAGGCTAACCAGGACATGACGGGAATGAAGATCGAATGTGAAGAGAGGCGACGAGGGGAGCAGACAGCTTCGGCCCAATCCCTAGGAACCAAAATTGGAATCCTCGGGGTGGTTGGAATCTGGAACCGAAGAAGTGGGGTAACCACTTGTGTCGCACGAAATGTTCGTTGCAACAGGTCGCATCCTCGATTGAATCAATCTTCGACGTAGGCGAGAAGGTAACTTCCACGCCAACAAAAACCTACAAGAACCAGAAGAATAGCCACGTGTTTTAAGAAGTGTTTTGAGACGTCTCAAAGCACTGGTACTGCAGACCATCCCACTGGAATGGCGGGTGGCAGGAAACAAGTAGCGGGCCCCCGCTACTTCGCAAGTGAGGTTGCATAAGTCTGGAGCTACATACTTTTTTCATGGCCTTCTGCATGATTGGCTGAAAGCATCAAGGTTAGCAGAGGTAGTCAAAGGATGCCAGAGGCTTGTGCCTTGTGCAAAAGAAATTGGACCTCCGACAGAAAAAGAGTAAGGGGTCCAAGCACAGAAACAAAGGACTGGAAGATCTAACGAGGCAAAGGAAATTCGCTCAGCAGGGAATGCATGAAGGAAAGGAGGAAGCTAATTTTTTAAAATATACTGCATCACGAAGGTATGGGAAGTGGAATGTCCTGGGGTGAGGCTTGTGACATACATTGGCTGGGCGGAGGGAAGAGTGACATACATTGACTGGATGCTGGTGGCAAATGCAGGGGGAACTGTACCAGACAGTAGATTATACGAAAGGTCTCTGCAGTAGGGGGGGGCAGGCAGGAAACAACTGGTGTACGGAGTGAGGAAGGGACGATGGATACAGACAAGGACAAACAGAGTGAAGGTTGGACAATGGAAGCGCGGAGGACACATGAAACGCACATGGCAGTCAGGTCAGTTAGGGCCGAGAATGTTGCCGGAATGGTGCCTTCAAATTTGTTGACTCCCAAGTTACTGATAAGAGAGAGAGAGAGAGAGAGAGAGAGAGAGAGAGAGAGAGAGAGAGAGAGAGAGAGAGAGAGAGAGAGAGAGAGAGAGAGAGCCTTAGCATTCAGTCCTCTCCCTCTTCCCTCTGTCCTCTCCCTCTGAGCCTATATAAGGGACTCTCTGTGCCTCCCCTGCCTCATTCTTTCGTGCCTGTTTCATTTTCGGCGGCAGAGAGAGCGAGAGAGAGAGAGCCTTTGTCACCGAATATGCACGATTGTGCATATAAGGTGCCAGTTATACTGTGGTGTAGCTCGGGTGTGGTTCGGGCGTAGCAATTTTGGGTAAGCATATTCGAGGGTAGATAGTTGGGGAACCAAGGAAGTTGACGCGAGGTTGTTAGGAGAGCTCCAAGGGGTGAAATCCACGCAGCCAATGTGAACGAACCCAACCCAGGCTCGAGCCGCACATTGAGAAATGCACGGCTCGAGCCCAGGCCAGGTAAATTCACTCCCACACACACACCTGATGCTTTCCGTCTGTTATCCTTTCGTATAGTGGATTGTTGTTACCTCAGCTTTGCATCCAGGTGGCACACAACTCAGGGAGGACCCTTGAGGTGAGAGTTACCTCGCTTTCATAACAGACGGAAAGGGTGCGCGTACAAGCATAGATGTGTACGAGCTGCGTTATGGCAGGAATTGTGGTCGCCGTGAGGAAGATCGCTCGCGGCGCGAACGCTCACGCGAGCGCGGGCATTCGGTGGAGAGGTCGCCGCGGAGGCCTGAGCGCTCGCCGCGGAGGCCGGCCTTCCGCGCAGATCTGGTCCCTCTCGTGCCAGATCGCCGAGGAGGAGGAGCAGAGCGAGAAGGACGTGGCGGATCTGAGTCTGCCAGGATGGGAAGTGACCCGTGGCGGACGGATGCGCGCCACGGGGCTGATGGCGATGGTGGATATCGCCGGGACACGGGAGCGTATCGCTCGCCGGAAGAAGGTTACCGCCGTCGCGAAGAGCGGAGTTGCGGGCGTGGCCTGGAGGAGTTCTACTCTGGTCGGCAGGGAGACCTCGATGTGGACGGAGAAGACGAGGGCGACACGGCGAATAAGGCGCCGGAAACGGATCGCGATGGCGAGGCGAAGGGCGAAGACGAAGCCCAGGAGGAAGGCGCAGGCGAGCAGCGCGACATGCCTGCTGGAGCTAAAGGAGGATGATGCGACGCAGGCGGGCGTAGCGGCGGAGCCGAGCGCGGTGAAAGCGGACGGGAAGAATGGTGCTCAGGATCAGACGCGTGGCGAGGAGAAGAACGACGGCGGGAGGCGACGCAGTGGATCGCGCTCACCAAATCCGCGTCAGTATCGTGACGAGAAACGCGGAGGCTCGGAGCGCGTGTCAGATCTGCGGCAGTACCGTGACGAAGGGCGCGGCGACGGCGTGCGCTCACCAGGCCGGCGACAGCATCGTGATGGAAGGTACGCAAGCGGCGCGCGCTCGCCGGATCAGCAGTCGCCACGCGAAGAGAGGCGCAAAGACGGCTACCGCTCGCCTGATCCGCGGCCGCTGCGTGACGAGAGGCGCGGAAGCGGGTACCGCTCGCCTGATCTGCGGCGACGCCGAGACGAAGCACGCGGAGGCAGTGCGCACTCGCCAGATCTGCGGAGATATCACGGCGGGAGGAGCGAAGGAGGGCAGCGCTCACCAGATCCGCATCGCTATCATGATGAGAGACGCGGGGGTGGCTGTCACTCGCCTGATGGGCAACGGTATTATGAAGAAAGGTGGGAAGGCGAGGCGCGCTCGCCGGATTGGCGTCAGCGACATGACCGGGGAGGCAGGCACCGCTCGCCGCAGCGGCAGCAAGGCAGGGAGGAGAGGCAGGGCGGCGGGTCTCGCTCGCCTGGGAGGTATCGGCAGCGTGGTGAAAAACGTAATGGTGAAGAGGAACAGGATCAACGCAGCAGCAGAGTGGGGGGCAGCGGGCTGATGCACAGCCTGGAGCGAGCCAGAGAGGCGAGGGAGGGGATACTGCGGGCGCGAGAGAAGGGAGCATTTGGCAGGTCAGCAGGCGGGCAGAATGAGGCCTGGGGAGAAGGAAGAGGAAACACGGCCATGTCCACCAGAGTGGAAGTGCCAGCGCGCTTCTCGGGGGATCAGCGTCTGGGGCCCACGCTGAAGAATTACCTGATGCAAGTGGGTAATGTGCGGTACAGATGCGAAAGGAGCGGCATGAATGCAGTAGATTTCTTTCTGAGTGTGCCAAACACTCTGGAAGGGGAGGCAGAGACACTCTACAGGATGAAGATGGACGAGCTGCTGGCAAGGGCAGGAAGGTATGGGGAAGACCCAACAGAGGAATTCCTGCGGCGGCTAAAGCGGCAGTTCCCTGGACACACCGCGGAGAAGATACAGGAGTTCCAAGATTTCAGGAAAGGGCGGGGCGAGTCGCTTCTTACCTACTACAACCGGCTGATCAACCTGGCGGAGGATGTGACTTGCGCAGACATGGGTCTGCTCGTGAGCAAGTTTATGGACGGGATAGAGGGCACCTTAGGGAGCAGTCTGCGGACAAAGGTGTACGAGATGGGGGCTGACGCGACACTAGACGAGGTGTTTGAGATGGCGGAAAAGATGGAGATGGCACAGAGGAAGTATGAAGCCTACAGGCCTCGACCAGCAGAACGGAGCAGGGGACCAACATGGGCTGCAGCCACGATACCGGAAGAGGGGGACAGAGCTGTGGGAAGAGGGGAGAGCAGGCCTGATACTAGGACATGCCACAGGTGCGGGCAACCAGGACACTTATGCAGAGACTGCAAGAACTGTGACTCTTGTGGCAAGCCAGGACATCGGCGGCGGGAGTGCCCAACAGCACCTAAGTGTGAGATTTGTGGGAAGGGAGGGCATGCAGCAAAAGAGTGTTACCAGCGGGAGGGAGCGGCGAAAAGACGCCAGAAGATCTAGAGAAGCAGATTAGCAGGCTACAGGCTCAGCTGCAGGCAATGGGGCCACGACGCGAAGCAGAAGCGGGGATGTACGCTAAGGCAGAGAAGGAGGAAGATGTGGAGCAGGATGAAGAGGCTGCGTTCATGAGCTGGGCGGGGAGAGCAGAGGATGAGATAGAACACGAGGAACAGCCAGCATACATGGCATGGAGAGGAAGAGAGGAGATGGGGCTGCGCAGCGGAGGAAAGGATACTCGGAAGGACCAGGTGAGAAAGGAACGTGAGAGAGGACAGAAACCGGAAGAGAGGGAGGAAAGAGGCACCGCAGCTCGGCACCCTCAGGAAATGTTAGCCTGCCAGACGTCGGTGCTGCTGATACAAGGCGGCACGTTGTCTGTGGAAGGAGAGAAGGCTAAGACGGCTATTATAGACACTGGCGCGCAGAGTGTGATACTGGGGAAGGGGATGGCTGAGAAGCTGGGATTGTGGGCACCAGACCGACATGTAGTGAAAGGGATACTCGTGATGACGGCGGAGGGAGGAGAGTCAAAGTGGATGCCATGTACTAGGACCCCAATAGAACTGACGGTGCTGAAAGGAGAGAAACATGAAACGCCGGTGAGGATCAGGTGCGGGATCTCGGAATCTGAAGATTTTGACGTCCTGGTGGGCACAGAGATGATCTTTGCATTGGGCATGACCATCTGCTTCTGGAAGGAGACAGTGGAGTTCAGAACCAGGTGGTGGAGGAAAGGCGAGCCACTGGGACAGCTGCCTGTGCAGTTTGTCAGGACAGAGCCAAAGAGGGCTTACAGGGCAGATCTGAGGGAGGTGACAGCGAAACAAGGGGCACAGGAAAGCAAGGCAGGCAAGGGACAGGGAGGAGAACCCAAGATGCGCTTCATGGATGAGCCGAGCCAGCAGACCGATTGGCAGCAACCTATCCAACTGGTGGAGCTGTTTGGGGGGATAGGGGCAGGATTGGCAGCAGTGGTGAAGAACGGGATTGCAGTGAAGCAGTGGATTTACGTGGAGAAGGCGCCAGAAGTGAGAAAAATGGCGGAGCATCATGCGTGGGAGCTGCATAGAGAGTTCCCGGAACTACTGAAGGGAGGGGAGATCGAGGCAGCAATGAGCAGCGGAGTGAATGACGTAAGGGCCATTACGGAAGCTGAGGTGGCAAGCTGGGGGCACGTGGACCTGTTGGTGGCTGGGTGGGAATGCCAAGGGGTGTCCTGGGCAGGGAAAGGCAAAGGAGAGCAAGACCTACGAACACAGCTGATGGAGGACTTATTCAGAGTCATAGAGTGGATGCAGGCCAAGCAGGGCAGGGTGGCCTACCTGCTGGAGCACCTAGACATGGAGGGAGATGTGCGAGAACCAATAAGACTGGTGAGGGAGCGAGTGACCAGACAGGTGGGGAAGGGGGTGAGTAGTGACGCGGTGCGAATGGGAGCCTATGCGCACAGGCTCAGGATGTACTGGCAGAATGTGGTGCCAGTGGAAGACCTGCAGAGGGAGATAGAGGGAGTGCGGAGAGCAGGGGGGCAGAAGCTGAGCGATATACTGGAGCCAGGAAGAACGCCAGCGCCAGTGAACAAGAAAAGCTACAGCCGACACTACCCATGCAACCAGGTAGGGCAAGAGAGGCAAGCATTACCTACGCTGGTGTCATACGAGGGGGCAGCAGGATATCAGATGGACGGGAAGCAGCCAGGACCAGGGTTAGTGCTCGACCACAGAAAGGGACAGTGGGAGGAGCCCACGGCCTTGGAGAGGGAGCTGGCCATGGGGTACAAAGAGAATGCCACAGCGGCCCCTGGCGTGAGCGAACAGGAACGGAGGCGGGCGATGGGGAATGCAATGGATGGGTATATGATGAGGTGGTTGGTGCAGCGGATGTGGAGAGAGACAGTGCTGCACTGGGGACTGAAGGAGGGAGAAAACACGGTGGCGACGGTGAGGCAAGGGGCGTGGGCCTGCCTGCAGAAACAAGAGCCAGAGTGGAAGATAGGTGAGAGCATGAGCGAGGAAGGGAGGGCTGCAATGCTGGCACTACTGGTTAAGCATAGGAAAGGCTTCGCTTTCACCCTGCAGGAGTTGGGGAAGTGCAAGATCAAGGAGATGACATTGAAGCTGAGCAGTGATGAGCCGGTGTTCCACCGCCGAAGAAAGATGCCACCAAGGGATGAGGCGATCTGCAGGGAGAAAATAAAGGAGTTGTTGGAAGC
The DNA here is from genome assembly GCA_948144175.1 of Closterium sp. NIES-65. Lineage (NCBI taxonomy): Eukaryota > Viridiplantae > Streptophyta > Zygnematophyceae > Desmidiales > Closteriaceae > Closterium > Closterium sp. NIES-65. The sequence goes on from CANXME010002139.1 coordinate 300,810, forward strand.
CGGACTGATTAGAAGGTCAGAGTCAGAGTACGCTACCCCGACCGTGGTGGCAGCCAGGAAGGATTTGACAGGCAAGGTGCTGAGCCGCAGGATGTGCGGTGATTACAAAGATCTTAACAAGATCACCGTGCCGGATAGGTACCCCATGCCGATGGCAGAAGAGCTCTTTGACAAGCTGGCCGACGGGGTGTACTTCACGACGCTGGACCTGCGCCAGGGATTCAATCAAATAAAAATCAGAGAAGAAGATGTGAAGAAGACAGCCTTCCACGGACCGGACGGGCTGTATGAGTGGCTGTACATGCCCTTTGGCCTGCGGAACGCCTCGGCGGTGTTTCAGAGAGTCATGGATGCGGTGCTCCGGGGGATTGAACATGCAGCATGCTACATTGATGATGTGGTCATCTTCAGCCTGACCGAGCAGCAGCACCTGGAGGACGTGGAGAGGACCCTGAGTGCAATAGAGGAGGCAGGGCTCACATGCCATCCCAACAAATGCAGATGGGGGGAACGGACGGTGCAGTACCTGGGGTATGAAGTGACAGGGGGACAGATTGGGATCCAGCAAGCGAAGGTGCAGGTGCTGGACAGGCTGAGGGAACCTAGAGACAAGTCAGGGCTGCGCGCGGTCTTGGGCTTCCTCAGCTACTACAGACGCTTCGTGCCTAACTTCAGCAAGAGGGCGACAGTACTGAATGGGATGCTGCGAGAGGACAAGGCATGGGAGTGGGGAGAACAGCAGAGGGAAGCGCTGCAAGACCTCATGACAGCCGTAAAGACGGCGACAGTGCTACAGCTGCCAGCAGCAGACCAGCCTTTCGTCCTCTACACCGACTGGAGCAGCCAGGGGATGGGGGCAATACTGTGTCAGGAGGTGGAGGGAGTGGAGAAGGTGGTAGCCTACGCCAGCAGGAGCTGCAACCCCGCAGAGGCACAGTACAGCTCATACATTGGGGAGGGACTGGCGGCAGTATGGGCGGTTGGGCATTTCAGGGTGTACCTGCAGGGCCGCGAGTTCACCCTGGTCACTGATCATCAGCCTCTCACTTGGCTGATGACCACACCAGGGCTGACGGGAAGGAACGCAAGGTGGGCAGTGAAGCTGCAGGAATATGATTTCCAGATCAGGCACAGGCCGGGGAAGACGCTGCAGCACGTTGACGGTCTCTCCCGCAACCCACCACCGCTGGAAACAGGACAGGGAACACAGGGGACGGAAGGGACAGAGCAGGAGCCAGCACACACCCTGATCATGCTGGTGAGAGAAGTGGAACAGGTCGGTGCCAAGGGAAGTAAGGGGCCAGCTGACATCTGGCAGGATGAGAAGGCAATGAAGTGGGTGAGAGGAGAAACAAAGGAAGACGAGACAGTGTCTGAAAGAGTGAGGGCACGAGGGCACCACTACAGGTGGTACCAGCAGCAGCTGCAGATCAAGACAGAGGACGGTTGGAAGCTGGTGCCAGCGCCACAGGACCGTGAAGCAGTAATCAAAGAGGTGCACACTAAGTTGGGACACTTCGGACATGAGAGGACCGTACACCTGCTGAAGACGGGCTGGTGGTGGGAGGGGATGCGCAGGCAGGTGAAAGAGTGGGTAGAGAGGTGTGAGGCATGTCAGAGGAGCAAAGCCAACCCGACACAGGCCAAAGCGGAGCTGAACTCACTGCCAATCTGCGGGCTAGGGTTCAGATGGTCCTTAGACCTCGCAGGGGAGTTGCCACTAAGCAGGAGCGGGAACCAGTACATAGTATTCATGGTGGAGCATGTGAGCAAGTGGCTGGAGGTGAGAGCTATCCCTAGCAAGAGCGCAAGGCACATTGCAGCAGCCTTCAAGGCACAGGTCGTGTGTCGGTTTGGGGCATGTGGGGAGGTGCTCACAGACCAGGGAACGGAGTTCCAAGGGGAGTTCAAGAAGTTGCTGGAGGAGTCTGGCATCACGCACCGAAAGACCTCCCGCTACCACCCGCAGAGCGATGGGCTGACTGAGCGAGCGGTGCAGACCTTCAAGCGAGGGCTGCGGGCCTACGGGGAGCAGAGGAAGAGGGACTGGGATGATGAGTTGGACTGGATAGCGGCTGGATACAGGTTTGGGAAGCAGGCGGCGCTGAAAGATCATTCTCTGTATAGCCTACTCTTTGGACGAGAGCCCATTCTGCCAGTGGGGGCACCCCGGGTGTTGACAGACACAGTGACAGCAGACACGATTAAGAACTGGGTAGCCCTGTCCGAGGTGAGAACGCGCTACATGCGCTACATGATGCCAGCTGCGCTGGAGAATCTGCACACCGCACAGCTGCGAGATGCCAGGAGATACGAACAGTGGCAACGGAAGGGCGAGGGGAGAACGGTGAGGAGCGTCGGGGAAGGGCAGGAAGTTTATTTGAAGAGAGCGAAGCAGGACACTCTAGATGTGGGATTGGGGACAGTGCGCTGGAAAGTCAAGGAGGTGCGCCCTTCTGGAGTGCTGGTCTTGGAGAACGATAAAGGGGCGCAGTTGAGGGAGCATCAGACGAACACGGCCGTGATCAGAGGGACCGGGCCTCAGCGTACTAGTCCTGTGACCCGCGCTCGAGCTGCTCAAGCACGGGCACAGGAGGGGGCAGAGAGTGGCTGAGGCAGTTGAAGGAACAGAGAAGAAGAAGAGAGTTAAGATGCAGGCAGATGGCTAGCAGAGATGTTTCTCCGACAGCTGTCACCGAATATGCACGATTGTGCATATAAGGTGCCAGTTATACTGTGGTGTAGTTCGGGTGTGGTTCGGGTGTAGCAATTTTTGGTATGCATATTCGAGGGTAGGTAGTTGGGGAACCAAGGAAGTTGACGCGAGGTTGTTAGGAGAGCTCCAAGGGGTGAAATCCACGCAGCCAATGTGAACGAACCCAACCCAGGCTCGAGCCGCACATTGAGAAATGCACGGCTCGAGCCCAGGCCAGGTAAATTCACTCCCACACACACACCTGATGCTTTCCGTCTGTTATCCTTTCGTATAGTGGATTGTTGTTACCTCAGCTTTGCATCCAGGTGGCACACCACTCAGGGAGGACCCTTGAGGTGAGAGTTACCTCGCTTTCATGAGAGTGGCTGAGGCAGTTGAAGGAACAGAGAAGAAGAAGAGAGTTAAGATGCAGGCAGATGGCTAGCAGAGATGTTTCACCGACACCTTAGCATTCAGTCCTCTCCCTCTTCCCTCTGTCCTCTCCCTCTGAGCCTATATAAGGGACTCTCTGTGCCTCCCCTGCCTCATTCTTTCGTGCCTGTTTCATTTTCGGCGGCTCGCGCCGGCGGCCTTCGGCCGCGCACTCCTGGTGGCAAGGATCAAGGCGCTGGAGTAATATTCCGTGAAGTACACACAAGCACAGGAAGAAAGGGAGCAGGGCATCAACAAGACAAGCCAGAATGCAGTTCTACACTAGGCGGAGGCCTACATCGTGTACGGCTCCGCCCCCGCCTCCTCCAACATCGAGCGCATGCACGCCGACATCGCAAGGAGGAGATGAGCCGACGACTGTAGCGTCTCCACCGGGGTCCCGGCTTGAGCAGCCCCCACTAGATCCCCCACGTGGCGGGGGAAGGTACGGGCTAAGGGAGCTACCCCGGCGGGCGCTTCCGACACGGGTGCCAACGGCGACTCGAGCGATTCTGCCAAAGTCACGCAGGATCCTCAGGATCCTGAACCGAAACTGCCCGGAAAGCTCCGCGTGGCCCCACACACCGCCAACTGCAAGTTCGCCACCACCTCGCACGCCTCCGCCAGATTCAGAGTCCTGCACATGGTCAGCATGGGGTCTTTCCCCGCGGGATTGGGGGGAGGTGCAGTCGGGGCTGCGCGTGGGATCGCCGATGGCCAGCCTGGAATTCGGCCAACAGTCAGACGCTGCGCGGAGAAGCTCGGGAGCTGGTGCTGGGCACGGAACTGCGCTCTCCCCTCCCGCGCGGGCTGATACTCGCGTAGCGTTGGCGCACGCAGAGGAGCAACCGGACCCCAGTCCGATGCCAGGGGAGGACCGTTCGTCACGGCTATGTGAACATGGGCCTCCTCCCCACTCGCTCGGACATGCCTCACCACCTCCGCGATCGCGTGCGTGGCATGCTCAAGGGCGGGATCCTGCTGGCACCCACTCCCGCCGCGCCCACCTCCGTTCCGCCGGCCCCGCCGACCCCCGACCCAGCCGAGTGCGGACGCGGGGGAGACTGCTCGCGACACCCCGAATTCCAGCGACGACCAGGCAAACCCCTCCCCCGCGTCGCCGGAGGTTGACGAGTAGAGAGGTGCCCGGGGGATCGCGCTCGGGGTGAGCGCTGGCCTGTTCGACCACGAGGAGATGGGCGACGAGGAGATTGAGGCTGCGCAGGATTCCGCTGATCGCCCTCCACATGCTGAGGATGTTCGCGATGCTCAGGAGACGGGCGATGGGGAGAGGGCGGCCGCGGAGGCTGACGCAGGGGCGAGCGCCCGCGCTCCTGCCGCGGCTGACCGTCCAAGCGGTTCGACGCAACGCGCGCAGGGGCCCACGAGTACTCCGGTGAGGTGGGCCGCGCAGCAGGACGATGGGGAAGAGTCTGCACCCGCTCGAAGCGGCGGACGGGCTCGCTCGCGGAGGGGTGCGCAGGGACTCGCGGACGAAGGCCGGCATGCGCGGGCTCTGCCGGCGGCGCGCTCTCCGTGGATCCCTCTAATTCCGGATCCCGTCGCGCGGATGGATCCATCACGCCCGACAGCACAGCAGCCGACGCCAGCGCGCCGACAAACTGATAACGAGGTAGACGGGGCGCCGCGGACAGAACGCGGGGGTGCTGCAGGAGGAAGAGGTCCACGGGGAATCCGCGTGGGACGCGGCAGCAGCCGCCGCGGACGCCGCGGGAATGGGAGAGGCCGTAGAAGAGGAGGTGCCCGTGGCACAAATCGGCGCCGCACCAGCGCAAGCGGCTACGCGAGAAATGCAGAGAGGCTCATGCGCGAAGGCGCGGAAGACGGCGAGGAGGAGCTCAGCGAGGAGTCAGAGGTCGAAGCCGAGAATGAAGAAAGCGAAGGGGGTGACCCTGCTTTTAACCCTGAAAGGGAGGGGATGTTGGAAGCTGAAACCGAGGAGGATGAGGAGGAGTTGGAGCAGCTGCTTCGGGGAGCAGAGTTCCCGAGCCAGCAGGCCCGAGGCGAACCTGCAAACCGAACCACAGGTCGAAATCGAACCGCGGTGGGGAATCACGCAAGGGGGGGAAATCGAGCCGCGACAGAGGACGGAATTGACTCTGTAGCAGCCAATGAAAATTCTGCAGCCCCTAACCCAACCCCGCCAATGCTCAAACCTGACGACCTGGCGAAAAACACTGAACTTTTCGCCATGGTCGCAGATTGGAACCTTGACCCGCTGCGCGACAGTCGCCAACCTCCGCTCGCTCGCCACCCCCCCAAGGACCTTCGCGACTCCTTCGCGATCTGTATGCTGACTCCGTTACTCCACCTGGCGACCAATCCCGAGTCCCCACCGGGGTGGAAAAATCTGACCTTTCTCCCGCGCTTACTCCTACGCACTTCGTCAGCCCGCAAACCTGACTGGAGCGCAATGATGAACCGGCTCCTGCGATTTCGCCAAGGATTCTGGGCGAACCTTTACGACGAAGCTGTACATGCAGTTTCCCTGCCCCCACAACCTCGCCACGCTCCTGACACGACGGGAATACTGGCAAGGGCGGAAGGCCTGGCGAAACGGGGTAACCTGTCAAAATCCCTTCAATCCCTCCAAGCCACCCCTGTGTCACCCGCCTCACCTGAAGTGTTGGAAGCCCTTACGGCGAGACATCCCTCGGCCTGCCAGCAGCTCCCCGATTGGCTACACTCCGCCACGGTGGAAGAGCCACCCGCTATCGAGGCCCATGACTTCAGACGCCTCATCGCCAAGCTCCCCAACGGAGTTGGTGCCGGCCCCTCAGGAACAACCTTCGAGCACATCCGCGACGCAGCCTTGGGGAATGCCGAGGTGCTCACCCACCTCCTCACCCTCACTAACACGGCACTAGCAGGGAAACTCCCCACAGTCGCGGGGGAGCTGCTTACAGCCTCCCGTCTGTTAGCCTTTACGAAACCACAGGGAGGGACGCGGCCGATCGCGGTAGGGGAGTGTCTCCTCAGGATCATCGCAAAATCCGCCCTTTTCCTGTCCGCGCCTGCAGCTCGGAACCACTTTGCTCCCCTTCAATACGGAGTAGCAGTGGCGGGGGGGATCGAAGCGGCTATCCATACCGCTCGCACATACCTGGAAGTGCACCCTGGGGCAGTGGCGCTGCAGATTGACCTCGCGAACGCGTTTAACGCGGTCGAACGGAGGGCGGTGTTCGAAGGACTGAGAAACGAGGCGTTGAAGGACCTGATCCCCCTCGTCCGCCTATCCTATGGGGCTCCCTCCGCGCTCTATCTCGACCATGACTTCGGCGCAACCCCGCTGCAGAGCGCCAGGGGGGTGCGTCAAGGTGACCCGCTCGGGCCCCTCCTGTTTGCGGCAAGTATCCACCCGTGCCTCGTGGACACGGCGACGGCACACCCCCAGGTGGTCCTGCAGGCGTATGCTGACGACATCACGCTGCTCGGCGACGCCGCGGCCTGCACGGTGGCTTTTGACCACCTCACCGCCGCACTAGCCGCCCTTGGCCTAGTACACAACCCGGCCAAGTGCGCGGCGTGGTCCGCCACATCAATCGACCCCTCTACAGTGCCCCCAGGCATCTCCATCTCCGAAGAGGGACTGCAGATCCTCGGCAGCCCCATAGGCACACCCCGGGGCTGCGCGGAGTCTGTGAGAGAAAGACTGGCATCAGCAGCTGCACCTCTACCCCTGCTGGCCCAGATGGACCCCCAGCTCAGTCTCCTCCTCCTCACTCGCTGCGTCAGCCGCCGAGCATCATTCATGGCCAGAACCACCCCCCTCGAGGCCCTCCCTGAGGCTGAATGGTCTGCCTGGGGGGAGCAGCTGCTGCACACCTTTCTGGATTCGGCCCACATCATGAGGCCGAGGAGTGCGAGGGAGAGGCGGAGGATTTGGCAGCAGGCGGCTTTACCTGTGACCTTGGGAGGACTGGGCATCACTGACCCCGCCGTGGAAGGCAGCTACGCCTATCTTGCCTCCGTAATCAGCACGGCACACCTCCTACACACGCTGGAGGACTCGTTGCACCCCGCTGTCGCCGCGCTCCTCCCCCTCCTAGACCCGACCCACGGCTCCCCACACGCGCTGCCAGCACGCCTCGCAGCAGCGGAGGCAGCCCTGCCCCCAGAAGCCCTCGAGGTGCTCCAGGCCAGGAAGGCTGACCCCAAGGGACTGAAGCTGCAGCAGAGCTTAGCACTGGCGGTCCACTCCCGCCGCTTCTTAAGAGTCATGCGCAATGCAAGGCGGATGCGCCCCAATCCCCGCTCTGGCCACGCGCAACGGGTGCAGTCGCTGCTAGGCCCTGGCGCGGGGGACTGGCTGCTAGCGATCCCGCTCACCCCCTCGCTCCGGATGGGCCCATCCCAGCTCTCAACAGCAGCCGCCTTCCGCCTAGGCCTTCCCCTCCAGGTGCCTAGACGTTGTGACTGCCGCTACCGCACCACCTTCCCCGATGACCGCCTCCCCAACCATCTCATGCGCTGCGAGAAGGGGAAAGGGCGGACAGCAACCCATCACGCTCTGCGGGATGAGATTGCGAACATCAGGGCTGAGGCGGGGTTAACGGTCCACAAAGAGACGTATGTCTACTCACTGGTTGAGAACCTAAAAGCGGATGTCACCATCCGCCATCCCACGACCGGTGAGGTTTGGATGTGCGACGTGACCGTGACGGACCCGGTGTCACGCCAGGACGAGAACTGCAACCGTGCACCTGGATGGGCGGCAAGGGCGGCAGCAGACAAGAAGGAGGAGAAGTACGCGCGGCGGAACGCGTGGGTGGGGTTCCACGCGCTCGCCGTGGAAACTTACGGCTACCCCTCGCCAGGGGTGATGGCTTACCTGCGGCAATGCGCTGAGCTGGCGGCGAAGCTGCGGTTCAACGCTGCGCCTACCTTCTACGAAGCGGCGAAGCTGTTGACGAAGTACCGCCAGCGCTGGAGTGTGTGCCTCCAGCGGGCGCAGGCCAACGCCCTCCGCACCAAGACCAATGAGGCCTTGGCAGCGGACGAGCTCGCCTTTCGAGGGCCCATCATCCCTCTCAGCGAGGGACACCTGCACCAGTTGATTGAGGCCCCGTTCGACCAGTAGGGTCGGACATGGGGGGGGCTGAGTAGGTAGGGGACTTGTGGTAGTTAGATTGCTGGTTGGTTGCTTGCCTGTGCTTGTGTTTGCATCTTCCCTTGCCTTGTACCACCCACCATAGGAATGCAAGGACCATTCGAGAGAGAGAGAGAGAGAGAGAGAGAGAGAGAGAGAGAGAGAGAGAGAGAGAGAGAGAGAGAGAGAGAGAGAGAGAGAGAGAGACTTCTTTCTCCCGGTCCAATTCGGCGTGGCCATCCCAGGGGGAGCGGAGTGCATCATACACTCGGTTAGAGCGCTAGCTACTACAGGAGGACGTCCCGCGGATCGCGTTGCAGCTGGACGTAGAGAACGCGTTCAATAGCGTCGAACGCAGGGCCTTCTTCGAGGCGTTGCAATGGTCTAACCTCAACCCCCTACTCCCCCTGGTCCGAAACCTCTACGACGGCCCGTCGAGGCTCTTGGTTGACCAGCGTTTCGACACTGAGTACATCCTGAGCTCCCGCGGAGTTCGCCAAGGCGATCCACTCGGCCCGCTCCTGTTCGCGGCGGCGATCCAGCCAGCCCTGCTGAGTGTGGCCACTACTCTGCCGGATGTGGCGATCGTCGCCTACGCCGACGACATTACGATTGTCGGCCCACGTGAAGCCGCCTGCCTCGCCTTCGACACGATCGCTGCGGCTTTGGGAAAGGCAGGACTGCGATGCAACATTGCCAAATCAACGGCCTGGGGGAGGAACGCGAGCGAGCAGCAGGAGGAGTTACCGCTGGGGCTGACCGCGAACCCGGGAGGAATCAAGGTGTTGGGCAGCCCAGTTGGGTCTGATGACTTCTGCACGGACCACGTACGGGCGGCGCTGGGGGAGGCGGCATCACCGCTCCCCCTCATTTCACAACTGAACCCGCAGCACGCGCTCCTTATGGTCTCACGCAGCATCTCACGGCGGATCTCGTACATGCTTCGGACGACCCCGGCTTCTACACTGAGTGCGCGAGAATGGAGGGAGTGGAGTGAGGCTCTCCTGGGATCGGCGCTCACCGCGGCGAAACTACGGATCCCCACCTCCGAGCTTGAGCAGAGCCTGCTGTGGCGTCAGGGGACACTCCCCATCCGCCTGGGTGGCCTCGGGGTGATCGACCCTATCTCTGAGGCACCCGCGGCATACCTGGCTTCAGTCACGGCGGCACACATCCTACTGAGGCAGCTGAACCTGCCAACGGACTGCCTCCTGAGCCGGGCGACACAGCTCCTCTCCCACGAGTGGGCCCCACTGCCACCTGAGACCAACCCCAGAGCCACGATGGAGGGTAACCTCCCTGCTGAAGCCCGAGCAACACTAGAGCAGTACAGGGCAGGGGGTCTGGGCACTGGGAACCTACAGCTGGGGCTGTCCAAGTCTATCAACCAGCGGCGGGCGTTGGAACTCCTAGCAGACACACTTCAGGACCGGCCGGGGGAGGACAGGGGCCACGCCATCCGCCTCATCAGCCTCAAGGGGGTGGGTGCGGGTGACTGGCTCCATGCCATCCCAACGAGAGGAGACCTTAGCTTATCCCCTGGTCAATTCTCGATGGCCTTGGGCCTGCGGTTGGGCATGGAGCTGCCGGTCGCCGAGGTGTGTCCGTGCAAGCGGGACAACGCGACGATCGCCGATAAGAGCCTCCCCAATCACCTCCTGCGGTGTGGGGATGGCGGGGACGCCGTAAGGACCCACCACGCCCTGGTTTTCGCGGCTCTCAGGATGGCCAGGGATGCGGGCTACAAGACGTTCCATGAAACCACGGCTTTCTCTCCCCCCGTCCTCCGAAAGCGGGCAGACCTGGCCATCCGAGACCAGGAGTCAGGGGAAACGTGGGTGACAGATGTCACGGTCACGGATCCGGTATTGCAGAGGCGGGACAAAGGAGCCAGGAAGCCGCCTGGGTGGGCAGCGGAGGAAGCTTCCGAGGGTAAGCACAGGCTCTACGAAGGCCGCCCTAGCTATTCCGGTTTCTTTGGGCTAGCGGTAGAGACCTACGGGGCCCTGGCTAAGGACACGCAGCAGTTCATCCGTTTGCTTGCCAACTATGCCGCCAAGACGAAGTACAGGAAAGGACGCCTCACGACGACCGCCGCCCGCCTTAATGCACACTTCAGGCAACGGTGGTCCGTGGTGCTCCAGCGCAGCCAAGCAATCTCCCTACTCTCCAAGTCAAACCGAGCAGCGGAAGCGGCTTTCCCACAGACAGCGGCGGACCCTTGGGCACCTAGGCTAGGTGACCTGTGGCAGACCCTGGAGGACGAGTATGAAGAGAGACACGCCCCTGCCAGGGCGGCCTGAGGGGCCTGAGGGGGCCGGGGAGATAGAAACATGGTGACAGGAGGGGGTTGGGTGACAGCAGGGGAGGGATACATGGGCGCGGTGAGAAACAGGGGGGGGGGGGGGGGGGGGGGGGTGTGCTGGGCCGGGGTGGGCTAGAGGGAACAGAGACAAGGAAGGGCGTCTCAGGGAAGGTGCGAGGAAGTGGCGGGTCCGAGGAGGATAAGGGGAAGTTGTGTGGTGGTATGGGAGGGACAGGGGACAGTTGGAAGAAGGGGGGGTTCTCATGGCCCTGAGTTACTGGGGATCAGGCTCCTTTGAGAATTAGGGGTGCTTCAGGATGGATGGGCTTGCTCTGTTTGTTTGTTTGTTTGATTGATTTGTTCTGGTTCCCTGGCTGCTCCAATACCTAGGAAAGCTAGTAACGTTCATTGCCATGCCTGTACCTTGTGACCCATATAAATGCATGACTGCTTGAGAGAGAGAGAGAGAGAGAGAGAGAGAGAGAGAGAGAGAGAGAGAGAGAGAGAGAGAGAGAGAGAGAGAGAGAGACAGAGAGAGAAGAAAGAGTGTGTTGTTTAGAGAGCCACTGAGATGCTAGGCTTTAAGCAAAGGAAAACGCTGCCTTCTTTCTGTAAGAGACCAGTTCTGGTTCGAGTTGAACCGTTTGAAACCTTCAAATCAAAGCAAGTGAGGCACATCCAATTCCAGGTTCGCATCGCAGCTCGAGCAGTATGGGTTTCCTAGAGAAGCAATTCAAGGGCTGCAAAAGTTCATCTCGTTCCGCTAGTTTTTGGCAAACAAAGACTCCTCGTTGGTTCTGATACTTGCTCAATCCCAGACGCCACAGTAGGGAGAATCTCGGTATGGCAACATACCAGGATGGCAAGTTGGTATGGTAAACAGTAACTCACAGATCTTGCAAGTGGACCAGATTGGTCCAGCTATTGGGAAGGTAGCCTTCCAGGTTGTTTCCATAAAGGATGCTGAAGAGTGTGAGAGCAGGCAACAGACGGACGCCTGAGTATTAACTGGTGGGAGTCATGAGAATCTAGGGCAGAAATTATGAGTGATTTTCTTGAGACAGCGTTGCGGAAACAGAGACGGTCTGAGTGGGCCAACACAGTACGCTAATGCATATCACCTCTAACGAGGCACGCTCTTACATTGCATGTCAGCCGCTTTCCCAACACCCTAGCTGCTTTCCCAACACCCTAGCTGCTTTCCCAACACCAGGGTTCAAAATTTCGGCGAATTTTTCAAAATTTGGGCGAAAATTTCGCCATCGAAGCTTTCGCCCGAAGCTTTCGGTTAATTTCGCCGAGTCTCCAAATCTTGCATTTGGTGCAAAATTTCGGCGAAATTTTCGGCGAAATATTCAAACCTCGCTGGAGAAGACAGCTAGCAATCGAGGATTGAATGGGGGTCGAATCTAGATCTAGATCTGGGAAGACGTCGCCCGAATCCCTCCGCGGAAACCCGTTCGCCCCTGCGGGTTTTCCTCGGAGGGATTTTCGTTTTCCCGCAGTCGCCTAGCGGGGCACGCGAGGGGCGGGAGCCACCCCCCCCCTCCCGCCCGAAAACGGGCACCCCCAGCTGGCGCCAGCTGCCGATGACGCCAGCAGCCCGCGCCCTCGAGCTGGCAGTGGTCCCCCTCCCGACCGAGCCCAACCCCTCGCTCGGTTCGTGGACGGGTTCCGTCCGGTAACCCGCCCATCCCTCGCCGAGCGACGCGTCGCCGACGGAACCAGTCGGCGAAATTTCGCCGGCCGGACGAAATCGGCGCCCATCTGCGCCGCGCTCCACCGCCCTCGCCCCAGACGGGCCCGTTTCGTTCAACCTGCACGATCTTGGTGACGTGTCGAACGCCCCCTCCCGAACCTTGGAAGGGGCCTTTCAGCTGCACGCAAGGCGGCCCACCCCATGCAACCAACAACCATGTTTCACGTCGACGCCAATAGGGCCCCGCTGGCCTCCGCGAAGAGCTCCTCCCTCCTCCTCCAGCGTCAACGGAACGCGCCCTGCCTCCTCGCCCTTGAACCCCCCTGGTCCGTCGCGGTGGGAGGGAGCTAATACCCTTCGTCCGATCTCATTTTGTTGCTGTTTCCGATTTCTACTTCCCTTCTTCCTAGTCCTTGCTAGTTCCCGACTCCCCTGCGCGCCCGCCCTCTCCACTGCTAGGCCTGACATGGCTACGAGCTCCGCCTCCGTACCCGTCATGAACGAGGCGACGGTTCGACGCGGCCTCATCCTTAGTGCAGGCGGGGTCGAGGTGGAGGTGTACGAGGACCAGCTAAATGCGATTAGAGAGGCGCCGAAAGGGGAGCTCGACGAGAGCATGATGGTCGCGGGCGTCGTGTACGTGTCCTGTCGAACATTTTCGGTTTGCCATGTTTGGATTTACCAATCGCTGACGTTGCCTTAGCTTTCCGTGCAGCCTGTTCTGTCATGAGCTGCTGTCCGTCGAGCAGCTCCCCAAGGTGTCGATCGTGACTCCGGCGCGTGCGCGTGAAGAGATGGCACGTCCCACCCCGGTCGCTTTTGCGAACAACCACCTCGACGGCCTCCTCGGCAAGCAAGTGGTTTTCGTTCTGCTGCGGACACCGTGAGTTCGACACTCTACCGTCGCCTACTCTCCCGTCGCCTTGCGTGCTCCGTCTTTAGCCCTGAACCCGTTCTCACGTGCATTGGCTCTGCATGCAGACTGAGTGTGCCTCCGTTCTCCCACTCGAGCCTGTTTGTGGTATCGCGCCCCGACGATCTGCTGGCTCCGAGGCACCGTGGCAGTCGAACTCGAATGATGCACTTCGATTCGAAAGACAAGTTTCCCGAGATGAACCACCAATCTTCTCTGGCGCAAGAAGTTTTCGTGTGAGTGACAGCTTTGCCACCCTGCTGTCGAGCTGCTGTTCTCGACAATCTTACTCTTCTGTCCGCTGCGTCGCAGGTGGATGAAGAAGCAGCTTCGCGCCGAGTACGCGATGACCCACCAGGCTCTGACCGAGGGCGACCAAGAAGTGTTGAACGTGATGGACCTTCGTCTGGAGTTGAACGAGGATTTCGACCATCTGGTAAGCTCTCCTTAGACCACCAGCGTTTTCGTCGAGCATCTGTTTTGTCGCTTACGTATGTTTTGTACCCGTCACAGACGACGACGGCCTTGTCGAGCCCCTATCAAAGCGGCGCGGCAGCTCGTGTCGTGCATGGGGTGCGCCGGATTCTGACGAAATGGGACGACTTCATCCTACAGCCTCGAAAGGGCGAACTCGTGCATCTAGGGAGAACGAACCCTGGCCCGGGTGTGCTTCCGTTGTTCATGGTCAAGCTGTTTTCGAGAAAGATCGACCAGCTGGCGGAGGGAGCAGGTGTGGGAGGGGGTGCCGACCACGAGGGAGGAGGCGAGAAGACGGGACGCGTCGTGATTGAGTATAGCGTCGAGGAGGAGGAGGAGATCGAGGAGGATACATCGAGGCAGGCTCAGCACGGGGCGAGCGGCCCGGGCGGCGATGCGAACCAGGACGAGGACTCAAGCTCGGGAACGAGCTCCGGCTCGAGCTCGAGCGATGAGTCGGCCGAGGACGACGGCGAGGGCGCCGGACATAGAACGGAGCGTACGGGGGAGCACGGAGTGGCGCTCGGGGAGCGGGTGGACGAGCGAGTAGAGCTTATCGAGCAGCAGGCGACAGGGGAAACTAAGGCTGTCGAGGAGCAGGAGGGCGGAGCGGCTGCTCAGGAGGGTGGGGTCGGAGGGCAGCGGCAGGTGGTGGGCGAGGCGGCTGCGCAGGAGGGCGGGGCAGGAGGGCAGCAGCAGGAGGGCGTGGCGGCTGCGCAGGAGGGTGGGGCAGGAGTGCAGCAGCAGGCGTTTAGGGTTGCGGCTGCGCGGGTGGGTGGGTCGGGAGGGCAGGAGCCGGAGGACTGGGAGGCTGCTGAGGAGTATCGTCGAGGAGATGAGCGACAGGCCGCCGTAACAAGGAGTCACCGCACGGCTAGTGGCAGCGGACAGGCGGGCCCTTCGACCGGGTGGCCTTCGACGGCAGGCCAATCGACGGCGAACGTTGCACTGGGAGGCCAGGTCGTCGAGGTACTGCAGAGGGTCGAGAAAGTCGAGGCGTTGCAGAAGCAGCTCGTCGCCGATGTCTTTGCGAAACACACTGAGCAAGCCGGAGTATTCAACAGGCTTGCTGCGGATTTTCGGACGGCGTGGAATACGATTTCGGAGTCGTCGAAGAGCACACTGTCGTAGTGCGCCGAGGCTGTGAAGGGTGTCACGGCAGAGAGGAACCTGTTGGAAGGGGCGCGGGCGAAGATCGACGAGATGAGCGGGAAGATCATCGAGGGGGTGGCAGCCGCCATCACAAAAGCGAGCGAGGACGCCGTCGAGAAGCAGCTCAAGCAGGTCGAGGAGCGGCTGGTTGCTGCGGTGCTGAAGGGTTTCGAGAAAGCCATCATGGAGGACATGTTCTGCTCCACCCTCCCACCCGAGACCATGAAGGAGCTGAAGGACATTGTGAGGGAAGGCTACCATGAAGCCGAAGCAGGGAGGTTGGAAGTCCTCACCGAAGCGATGGCGAGAGGTTTTCAGCGCTCGACGGGCCCGTCGACGAGGTCGCGTCAGGAGGGTGTGGGAGGGGTTCGCAGCGGGGCTGAGCCTCGTGGTCACGAGCGGTCGGTTCCTCCGTCTTCTTCGGTGGGAGGACATGTCGGCAGCCCGGTTGGATCCCCACCGGCGCGTGGCCGTCATCCCGTCGCCAAGCCCGTCGAGGAAGTCATCGTACTCGACCAGTCGCCCCGCCCGAAGACCTCCGTAGCGGCTCCGATCGATCCACCTGATGCGTTTGCTTCGATGCGGGACATGCTGCAAGGCCTGGGGAAAACGGGTGGGAAAGCAGTGGTCGCGGGGGAGAAAAGTGGTGCCCCGAACGAGCACGTCGCCTCGACCGGGAACAGAGCTGTAGGAATGCGAGGTGCCTCTACCCCGTCAGGCGGCGGTGCGGGGAAAGGAGCGGGAGAAGCAAGCGCTGGGTTGCTGTCGAAGACTAAAGCGGCATCAGGTGCGCAAGGCGGTGGTGCTGGCCTTGCTGTCGGGCTTGTGGGAAATTGGGCATCTTCCTCGAACCCTCCAGTTGCTCCTGTCGTCGCTGCTCCGTCCCTAGGCAACGTTTGTCTTAGCGATCCGGGCTCCCCTTCAACGTCGAAGAAGAAGCCGGCTGCGACGAAGTCGTCGAAGCGCGCTGCACACGCGACAGAGAGCCTTGACGTGGTGGAGCTGGCCAGCGTCCCTGGTCAGGCGCCTGTCGAGAAGACCTCTATTGTCGTTGCTGCTCGACAGGAAAAGGCGAAGAAGGCCAGGGTCACGGGTCACACCCCACCTCCTCGACCGGACGACCAAGGCAAGACGAGAGGCTGCAAACGTCCGTTCAAAGGACCGGGTTTCGGGTTGCGGAAGGGGAAGCCGGTTTTCGAGCAGACCGTCGGCGGGAGGAAGCGGTTCCTTGGCACTTTTGAAACAGAGAAGGACCAGAAGTTCTGTACGGCCGTCTGCTGGCGCGTGTACTTCCCCGACGTTGTCCTTACGGAGTACGAAGGGTACACGGCGCAGGATGAGGAGGACTGGAAGGTCTACCTCGATGCGGCCGCAGAAATGCCAACCGGCGTTTGGAGCGTGGCGCAAGAACAAGGGGAATGTCGTTTCGACGAGTAAGTCATGTTGCTAGACTCTGCTGTCGAGTTCCTGCTGTTTTGGTGAATTGTCGAACACCATCTGTTTTGCGGTGAATGTGCTGTCGGTCGAATTCTGGCCTCTTGGCTAACGCATTTCTTGCGATGTGCAGTTACCTGTCGCTGTTGGCGACGGCAAAAAAGGAAGTGAAAGCTGGAACCGAGAGGGGAATCGCGCTGTGCGTGGCGATTGGTAAGGTCGCGACGCTTGGCCTGAAGCACGGGAATCTGATTTACCCGGTCCCGAAGGGCATGGCGGCGACACCGCACATGATGGCCATCGCAGCAACTGTGGCGAGCTTGTGGGCGGCTAGCAGGAAGTTGTCGAGGGAGGATATTAAGAAGGATGCCCTAGCTGCCGCAAACGCGGCGATCTACGCCCCGGAGACTGCAAAGAAGGCTTGTGTGGCTGCCATGTCCGCACTCGTGTCCATACTTTTGCACGTCGGCAAGACGTTCCCGGCGAAGCAGTGGCCCGATCACCTGTATTCGTCGGCTGTCGAAGGTCTCGGCCCGACGGACGCCATACTGCTGCAGATGCTGCGCGTGGCAGCACAGGTCTATACGCAATGGTGCTGCTGTCGAGCTGCTGCCCGCTTGCTGGAGGACGCGGGCTATGGCAGCCTGGCTATGCCAGAAGAAAAGAGCAAGGCGAAGCAGGGCGACGAGGATGCAGCTGAGACGGAAACGGGCGGGCAAGGGGAGTAGTCTAGGCGGGCACTTTGCGTGGGGGTGTTTGCTATTCTCGACAGTTGTGCTTGTTGTTTCCAAAGTTTAATCGACACAATGTACATGCTGCATGGATCTTGAATTTCCGTTTGCGATAATGCTCAGAAGGTTCATACAGGCGAGATGGTCGGTCAGTAATGAGAACCTGCCATGCAATCTCTAAAAGAACACCCTACTCTAGTTTCGCCCCTCGTCATGATTGGCTGTCGAACTTGGGCTCTCGCCCCATGTTTTCATGAACTCTTTCCATTTGTCTTTGAACACGTTCTCGGCCCATTTCGTGGTTCGAAGCTCGACGCGAATGAGCTCCCGCGTGATCCTGAGGCGATCTTTGTCCTTCCGGTTGTCTTCTGCTGTCTCGACTTTGCGCTTCTTCGTGAGCTGCTTCCCCGAATCCTCTTTGAGAACGAGCCCTTCAGCCAGCATGTTGATCGAGTGGTTCGTGACTATTGAGTCAAGCTTATCAATGATCGTCGACGTAGCCGCCCTGCTGTCGTCGACCCTGAACATCTCGACGGCCCTCATGACAACCTCCATCTTCCGCAATCTCGACTCGACAGCTTTTGGGGTCGGTGGCTTTTCTTTTGGCTGGTCCACCGCAACAGGGGGAACGGTGGGAGGAGTCGGAGTGAACTTGCTGAACTTGACGGCGAAACCCCTCCTGTAAGCGTGTCGAAGACTGTGTCCGTTGTTCAGCGGGCTTGGCCCGTCCCAATACGACCACGCCTGCCGCACGGTCTCGCAATTGCACCACGGCCACACCACTGCGTCGAAGAATGCTTGGTCGAGCTGGCTGCCCTTGCTCTGTTGAGTGGGCGTTGATTGAGGGGGTTGCTGTGGTGGCGGGGTGGTTTCTTCGGTCGCCGTCTGCGGCACACTCTCGCTCCCCCCCACATTCGCAGCTGCGGTTGTCGCGGCGGTAATCTTCAGTGCGTCGAACGCTTTCTGCAGTAGCGCGAGTGATTCTGCCTTCGCCTCCAACTCCGCTTGCATCGCGCCCTTCTCCCGCTCCAATGACTCGACCTTCTGCTCGAGGCCCTTGATCTTGATTTCTTTTTTCCCACCCTCCTCCTTGTGTAAGTTGACCTCTGCCCGAAGTTGCGTGATGAGGTGCTTGGTGTTGAGTTGAAAGGATGCGTCCTGCGCATAAGATCACGAGCGGTAGGTAAGTGGGCTGATGCAATCTGTTCGGATTAAGATTTATAAGGTCCATCTTACCGAGGCTCTCGACAGCGTGGGGTTGGTCCGCATCTCGATGCCGTACTTGTCGAGCAGGTACACGTCAAGCGCCCATTTTTGGAAATTCATATCCTTGCACAAACCGGACATCTGTGCATAAGGGTGACGCTCGCAGTCGCAAACAGTCACTCCGTCGAAGGGGTGGTCGTCACAATGGACGTAGTACATCGCAAGATCCTCGGCGATGGGCATTCGGGCGGCTTGCAGGGCCTTCAAGAAACTTTTCGCTGCGAAGAACATATGCTCCTTGTCCTGCTCGTTGTTCCATTCCATCGCCTGAACAAGAACAAACTTGGTGACATTGAGAGATAGATCGAATGCAAAAACTTGCATTCGATGATCACGCTAAGCGCTCGACGCATCCATACCTCGTCGAGCCACTGCTCCGCCTTTGGAAATATGTGCTCCTCGATAGCCTTCAGGACCTTAGCGGGTACTTCGCTCTTCGATCTTCCAAGGTAATAGTCACCGGGTTCCGTCGTGAAACCCGCTTGCAGCTGGATGGCCCCGCGCGGGATGCCTGTGACGTATGACCTGCGCATCTCGTTCATGTCCCATTGACCCAGCTGCGCGATGTTGTCGAGTTCACAGTTTTTGTCGGCGAGGATCTGTGCCGCAGACCGTCGAAAGATATGTGTGACTTTCGACAGGATCCATTCCGCGCTTTTCATCGCCCAGGTAACCTATTTGGCATGAGTCGCGTACGGCAACTCGGTCTTGTCCTTGTCGAAGAGGGCGAAGAACAGGTGCTTCTTTGACCAGTTTTCCGGGTTGCTGAAATCCAAGGGGGGCACGATCTTATCGTTGTTGTAGTAGAGCGGCACAAGGTCGAGAATGAAATGTATCCACATGAACACTGCTCCGAAGCCGCACTGCCGGAAGTCCATGTGTCGAGTCAGGTACAGGTGGCCGAGCTTGTTGTCTTTGATGGTCTTCGAGTTGCGATAGGCGACCACGAGAACGTGGATCGACGATTCCCCCTTGCTGTTCGTGATGGGCGGAAGGACGTGAGTGAACATATTGCAGTAGCGGATCTCGCGGATGCTTATCCCCCTGCCCAGCATGTGATGCGCCATCAGGATCATCACCCTGACGGCCAAGGCCCTCCACAGCGACTGACTGGGGAAACTCATCGACTCCCGAAAGTACTCCTTGGCCCAGTACGGCAGGATGTCTGAAACGAGAATGCGGAACTGCTCCTCCGTGTAAACATCGTCGAGCGAGCCCCGGTGTGGATCGACGCACTGCCTGCATTGGGTGGGCAGATACAGCAAGTAGTTGGGTGAGAATTTGAGTGAAAAGTTTTAGATTCCGGTGTATGGCAGCCTACTTACTCGAACTGAAAGTCGTGCAGCTGCCGCAGCTTGACCGCAAGAAGCTGCCGGGCCTCGGTGATGTCGTCCAAGGGTTTCGTGAGTGGCTCGTCGAAGAGTATGGCCTCTACTCTGCAGAAGCACGTCAGCGCAGTAAGGCGCGCCAGCATCATCGGAGGGGTGCTTTTTTTCGCCTTCCTTCCAGCGACTCTGGACCGGCCTGTGTCCAACGATGCCGCCTGTTGGTCGGTTTCAGTCGACATGTATTCGACGTACGCGCGCAAGCGCCATTTCGTTATTTTCGGCCCATGCAGGTGCTCCTCGTTACGCAGCGCCTCTCTCCATCTCGGCCCCATATCGTCGCCGATCTCCCTACCGATCTCGTCCTCGTAGATCACCTGCTCCTCTTTAGGCACTCCGTTGCTTCTCTCGGGTGCCAGAATTTTACAGGCCCAAGCTTTGTAGTGCATGCTTCCAGAGACATAGTTCGGCCGTGTGGAATCCTGGTCAACTCCCAGCAGCGGAACCTCACACCGGAGAATCCTGCTTTTAAGTGTTCCGGTCGCCAAGTACGGATTGTCTGCGCCCGGCTGGTCGCCGAGAATGTGCGCGGCATCCTCCTCTGATATATTTGCCGCAGCAGGGCACAAAGGGTCCGGCGGTTCGACATCGTCCGCCTCCTGCTCTTCTCCCGTCCGAACATCCTCATCGTCCGTCGCTTCAGGGACGTTCCTGGCTAAGTCCTCTCTGCTTGGTCTCGTCGAAGTGGATGTGCGGGCTGGGGGTGGTTGGCGAACCTCAGGCGGAACAGCCCTCGCTCTCCTACGTCGCCCACCTGTCGAGGTCGGTGCACCAGCCGAAGGTTCCGTCGAGCGGTGGGCTGTCGACGATGGTGCACGGTGAGCTGGAGCCTCGTGTGTAAAGGGGGCATTTGTTGTCGAGATGGGTTCTACGACAACAGGTATGGATTGACCTGTCGAAGGGAATTTGGTCTGTGCACCACCCACTTCAACAGTGACCGGAATACCCGTCGAACGCTGGTCCGTAACAACCGGCTGTATTACTACCGGTATGGCTCGCGACGTCGAGGTGGGCGCTGCCACCTCCGGTATGGCACGCGTCGTCGAAGGGGGCGCGGAAGAAACAGGCCTGTCTCCAAACGACGAAGGGGGTGGTGTCGATGTGGACTCCAATTCGACAGGTGTGCGTCCTACGTCCGCCTCCCGGGAAGGCGCTGTCGTCGACGGATCGGTCTCCATCAGTGCCCACCGAAAACTACCAGTTGTCCCTAGATCCTGGCGTGCTGAGGAGAAAGCGGTGCTTATACTATGAATTCAGGTTTATACAGCGACATTGGGCTGATGTTGCTCCCCGTGGAGACTGAGACATTTGACGTGGCAGTCAGCAGTTGACGTGACCGTTTGAATGCGACTGATGTGACCCACCAGACAGCGACAGTTCGCTCGACCGACGAGGCGACAGGTCGGCCGCAGTTGACGTCTCCGTCGATTGCGACCGTCGGCCGGTTGCGAAACACGTTTCGCAACCGTCGACCGTCGACGCCACCGTGTAGGCGATTCCCTGGCGACTTGCCACCGGGTGTAACCAGTGTTGTCGGGGGTGCACGGTGCTCGACGGCGATTGGCCAATGTCCGTCGAGCACTGTTCGACAAATGTCCCCGAAATTGCAACAGTACGGCCGACATATATATGGGCATAAGAATACGACATTGAACCCGCGGGTTTCGGCGGGTTTTTTTTGCCTGGTCAGCCGGGGAATTTCGGGGGCCCGGAGGGATTCCGCGGGTTTTTCGTTTTGGCCCGAATTTCGAATTTGCCAGGGCGGGCGGGGCGGCATGTGATGACGTCACCCGTGTGTATATAATTGGGAAAGGCCCCCTCAGCCCAAACGTAAAATTGGGTGGGTTGGGTTTCCTAGATCCAGAGCGGTAATACGCGGTTTAGAGATAGAAATAGGTTGGATGCACAAAACGCGACGATCTCATGCTGCGGGAAAGCCAATTTCCAGCATTGATAAGCTAGGGCTCGTCGCGAATTCGTCGAGCTTAGTTGGTAGTGCCCTTAGTCTTATCAATTGATTACGCTTATCTCTCAACTTCAGGCTACTGCATCAGGGCAACCTGCCTAGTTCTCCCTGTCCTATGCGCTTAAAGTGGATACTGGAGTCACGACAATGTTTCTGGCCCTCGCCTCGCCCTTTTTTGGTTTTTTTATTTTTCCTTGTGTCCTAACAAAATTTCGCTGAAATATTGAAAATACGAGCGAAATTTTCGGGCGAAACTTTCGAAGCGAAAGTTTCGCCTAGCGAAATTTTCAACCTTGCCCAACACCCTAGCTGCTTTCCCAACACCCTAACAGCTTTCCCGACACCCTAACAGCTTTCCCAACACCCTAACAGCTTTCCCAACACCCTAGCTCTTTCCCAGCACCCTAGCTGCTTTCCCAACACCCTAGCCGTACTAGCTTTCAACGAGTAAGAAAGAAACCCGATTCCTGAAGAGCTGATGCTAAGGATCCTCACCAATCTAAAGCCACACTAAACTCACAGGAAGGTGAGTGCTGTGAGCTGAGAGAGGTCAGCATTCAGCAATCGCCCCTGCCGGTGTGGATAGTTTGAATACACGTTCCTGCGCACAAGAAGATGCCGGCGAGATCCAGCGCACTCAGAGCAGCCCAATCACAGCCATTGCCATGGCACGCGTGGTCATCCCCGTGCCTCGTGTCGTGGGGGATGTGGCGTGTGTGTGGCAATGGGGATGTGGCGTGGTGTGACAATGGGGATGTGGCGTGTGTGTGACAACTAGGGTTGAGCAAAAAAACGGACACCTGTTCGGTTCGCCTCGAACGTGTTTTTTTTTGGCTTAAATTGTTCGCCGAACAGTGTTCGATGTTCGCCCGAACACGTTCGTGTTCGAGCCGCTGCTGCAATTTGCCCCGCGACGAACACGAACGTGTTCGAGGTTCGCTCGAACACGCCTTCACAGGCGAACGGCGAACACCATTTTTTGCTCAAAGTGTTCGCCGAACCGAACAGTGTTCGGTTCGGCAAACGGCGGTGTTCGTGTGTGACAATGGTGGAGTTCGAGAGTGAAGTAGGAGGGTGAAGTAGGAGGGTGAAGTAGGAAGAACCCTAAACCCTAAACCCTGGAGCTCACAGATACTGAAGGTTGGTGAGTCGAGTGACCCAAATGGGGAACTCCACAAATTGAAGGTTGGATAGATCCCTGCAGCAGGGAGGAAAGCAGGAGCAGAGCACGTCACGTAGACAAGCCAATGGAGCTGCAGTCATGTCCGGCGAGGGGATGGGGATGGGGATGGGGATGGGAATGGGGATAGGGATGGGGATGGGGATGAGGATGGGGATGGGGATGGGGATGGGGATGGAGATGGGGATGGAGATGGAGATGGGGATGTGTTACTCGTGCACACCAACCAATCCGCTTCACCTGTCCCATCGGACTTGAGTAGAGTAGAGCTTACAGTGCAGTGAGGGCAGTCAGGTATTGAAGCTCTCTGGGTATCTCCCCTGTGGCGTTGAAGAGGCGACTGACATGCCTGTGGTCATGCACATGTAATCAGCAATAATGAAAGAACTACCATTGGCAATCGTGAGCTGGTATGGATGGAAGGAACAAATCACATGGTGACATGCAGATTAAGAATAGGAACAAGGAGCCACCATTTGGGAATCACTTTTGAGAATTCTCAAAAGTGCCACCCCCGTCCCGTACGTTCTTGTATCGCAATGATGCTTACAGCTGATGTAGGCTTCTCAGGTGGGAAAGAATGTGCAGGGAGGACAGGTCCCCTGTAAATGGCAAGTACTCTAGATTCCTGGTTGAAGAAAGGGAAGTGCGACATGGGAGAAGCCATTGCAGATAGTGTAACGTAGCAGCATGGGGACTGCTTTGACTCCTTGCGTAAACTAGTTTCGGCGGATGGGCGAACCCAATCCCTGCGACATGGGAGAAGCCATTGCAGATAGTGTAACGTAGCAGCATGGGGACTGCTGCATCGCACGATGTGGCGTGCTCCGTGTTAGGGTGGTTCGCCGCTACCCTATTACCCACCTGAGCACTTAACCTAGGGTTGGTAGAACAATGCTAGGGTGGGTGGGTAAAGTCAACAATGTGCGGAATCTAGTAAAGCTAGAACGGTGGGGCTGGACGGAAAACGAAGGAGAAGCAGTTTGCCTCAACCTAAATGTCCAACCGCAATTGAGCCATGCTTGGTACAAACGCCACATGTCAGTTTTTGTTTCAGGGTTGGTTAGTGAAACCGGTTCCACCTTACGGCACGTGGCTAAATGCGGCAGACGCATTACACGAGACTCCCAACTCCTTTGCACAAGACGCTAATTGCTTGAAATGTTTTGTTTAAGTGAAATTGTGCAATTCCCTGTTTTTGAACAACATGTAACTGAAATTTCAGAAATTTCTCCAGCCACATTTTTTCCCTAACGACATCTAAAGGCGATTGCTAAACTAAGACAGCGAGGCTGGATGGCAAAGTGGAAGAAGAGTGACAGTGACAGTGATTGCTCGCAGGAATAACATCGGCTCGTAAGGCGAACTGTGTTTGCATTGCGTGAAGTACAATATTTGCAGGTTGGTGAGGGAGGAGAGCCATGCCAGTCCGTCCAGAGTGCCAGTGAGACCACTAGTACCACTAGTGATGAAACTGCTACGAACATCCGACCCAAAAGCTCTGTGTGCACATGGGGCATGCAAGCAGCAACAGTACATTTGAAGGGTGTACGTGGTACAGTTAGTGGGGCATGGGACCACATGGGGCAGCCACGCAGGCATGGGGATGCAGGGTTTAGGTAGGGGAAATAAGGATAATATTATTTGGAATAAACGGGGACTCCACGAGCACGTGTACAAGCGATTGGTAATGAACGGTGTGAGAAAAGAGACAGGAAATGATAGTTGTGGTAGGGAAGGGAAATAACTCCAGTTTTAAAAAATTTGCAGGAACAACGATCAATCAAGCTGGAAAGAGCAGGATGAGGGGTGCAGAGGAGTGAAGGAGGGTGGTAGATGGGCATATTGGGCAGGGCAGGGTCCAACATTCAGTTAACCTGGTTTGGAACAATGGAAAAGCAACACTCACAGGTGTGTGAGGTCAGTGAGACTGGCGAGGGATGGAATGGGCCCGAACAGATAAAAGTAGGTCAGATCACTGTGGGATGGGATGGGAGCGCATGAACAGCAGTAGAGATGGCGAGAGGAAGCCTGAGATCAGCAGTGGTAAATTGGAGCCTTGAAATCTGTGCCTGGCATTTAAGTCTTGCAACTTTTGAGGCGCCTCACAAGTTGTGGCTGGCATTAAGCTTTGCAGCTTGTGGTGTGGCTAGTGCGCAAGGGAGGCATGCAAGGGCGGGAAGAGGTTGTGGCATGTGAATGCAAGAACGAGATGGAAGGACAGAGCAGTACGAGGTTGGTGCGAGGCCATGGCAAACGAAGGAAAGGTTTGGTAGATGCAATGCATGAAAGATGGAGGTAGAGGAGGGAGAGGGAGGGTGGGTGGGAGGGTGGGTGGGTGGGTGGGTGAGTGGGTGGGTGGGTGGGTGGGTGGGTGGGTGGGTGGGTGGGAGGGTGGGTGGGTGGGAGGGTGGGTGGGTGGGTGGGTGGGTGGGTGGGTGGGTGGGTGGGTGGGTGGGTGGGTGGGTGGGTGGGTGGGTGGGTGGGTGGGAGGGTGGGTGGGTGGGAGGGTGGGTGGGTGGGAGGGTGGGTGGGTGGGTGGGTGGGTGGGTGGGTGTAGGGATGAGCAAAAATCCGGGCTGGGCCCGGCCCGCATCGGGCCGGCCCGGAATTGCCCCGGGGCCGGGCCTCAGATTTTGGGTTTCGGCCCGTAGCGGGCCGGGCCGGACCGGCCCGGCGGGCCGTCGGCGGCCCGAGTTTGGCCCGCCAATTTCGGGCCGGGCCGGGCCGGCCCGATTCGAAGCGCGGCACGGGTCGGGCTGTTCTAGCCCGCCTATTTTCCTTGCGACAATTCGCTTAGTGAACACTACTTATAAGCTAATGACGTGCTGGTCGAGTAAACCCTAAGAGTTGATATGCTGTCGACTAGATCTCAGGTCAACAAATGCGGCCAGATCTAGTCGACCTGGGTTGGAAATTGATGGATTGGTTGGAAATTCTAGATTCAGTGCGGTGAAATCCGGTTTCTGTTGTGTTTTGTTGGCATAATTTGAGATTCGAGTCGATTTCGTCAAATCTCAATCACGCGGGGATTTGGGGAAAATATGTCGCAAGTAACAAACATGGGACTCGATAATGCGAGTAGTAAAAAATTAACGGGTACGGTCAAAGCAAAGGGTGTTTTCACGTGTTTGATAACACGTTTCACGGAATCAGTCACAATCAACTGGGGAAAAAAAACGCGAATGGTCACACATGAAATTCCCGCCTAAAAAAGATAATACCCAAAACGAACCTGGATGCATTTTCGGATGAATCAACCCTAAACACAATTCGCTAGGTGTTTAGGGTTGATCCGTTCCCAAACCGCATCCGATTCCGATTGGGTTTTAGTTTTTTCCGAAGTTAGGTGATTGGTTCAACGCGAGCGGGAATTTTGTAGAGTTTCAGGAGTTTTTGGCGGGAGTTACATGTGTGACCATTCGCGTGATTTTTCACCTGTTGTTAGTTACTGAATCCGTGACCCCACTTACCACTCCCGTCAGCCTACCCGATAGGGTGACCGTACGCGTTTTTTTTTTACCACTCGCGTTATCGAGTCCCATGTTCGTTACGTGTGGCATATTTTCCCCGGGGATTTGACCCCCCCAGCAAATGTCGTGGGGGTCAAATTTGAGCTGCGCGACAGTTTGCGCAAGCTCTAACACAAGCTTACCCCTAGCTTCTCGCCATGTGTTTTCCTAACTTATACTCTATCCCTCAGTAGTTAGTGATAGTTAACCGTTTTAAAGAAACGGTTCTATGAAAGGGTGACGAAATAGTGCGTTTTAGCGTAGATTATGTTAAGATTGAAGGCATTCCGTTTTCGAATATCATGTGTGACTCTATCGAAAGTGCACCCGGGCCGGGCCCGGCCCGGCCCGGGTCGGGCCTTGCTTGGCCCGTGTCGGGCCTCCCTGGCCCGAGTACGAAATGGGCGGGCTCGGGCCAGGGTCTTGGTCATTCGGCCCGGGTCGGGCCGGGCCTGGCCCGGCCTGGCCCGACCCGGGCTTGGCCCGGCCCGGCCCGTGCTCATCCCTAGGTGGGTGGGTGGGTGGGTGGGTGGGTGGGTGCGGTGACACACAGGAGTTGCAAAGTGGAAAGACGGGTGATGGAGGCAGGTACGGAGGGAGGGGGGGAATTCCAATTAGGCTGTATTAGCTGTGAATCCATGCCAACACACGAATGCATGAACACACGCAATACCAACCAGCTCCCATTTCTCCCCCATCTCCCGCCCACCCCAGTTCCCTTCTTCAAATATCCAGTCCTCCCCTATCCCACCCCCCACATCCTTCAACCCATCCCCCCCCTTGTCCAGATTGCAATGCTCCCACTCTCACACACACAATCCAACACGGTCATTCCAAGAGGAGCAGACAGTGGAAGGGTGATACAGTGATACTACAATGTGGGGGAAAGGAGAGGTCAGAGGGCCAATGAGGAGTAATGACGGAGTACCGGGAGGCATAGAAACGTCCGGCCCCTTCGACTATCTCGAAGTTCGGTTACCACATTTCCAGTTATTGGTCCACCACAATTTCAGGGAAAAAACGTGGCTAGTTGGGATTCGAACCCTAGGTTATAAAGAGCAAACGCCCATGCCATATACCACAGCCGAACAATCAGCAACGAGAGGCAATTAGGATAAAAAAAGGGCAAACACGACACCAAGCAAAAAAAATCAGCAACCAGGAGCGAGTGGCGACGCGACGATCATTCTCACAGGGCAACGATTCTCACACGGCAACGATTCTCACAGGGCAACGACGAGCCCTTTGGGGCTGCAGGTGACACCAGTCCATGCAGAGCACAACGTGGTGGCGTTGCTGTTGCCCACCCACACGCCCAACGCCTCCTTCAGCTGCAGCAGCACCCTCACTGTCGATACAACGGGGAAATGAGAGCAGATTTATTACAAGAAAAAAAAAGGGGGCAGCGGCTGCCGGCACATGCGCCAGGCCACCTGTTTCCCGCCTGTCCTGCCGTGCGCCCGGGCAGCCGGCCTGCCCTCACGTCGCACTTTTGAAGGGCAGCCCGAGCGCGCGCAATTTCTCTCTCTGCTCATGAGAAGTGGAGTCTGAGGCGCGGACTCCGGACTCCCGTCGAAATGCAAGGATGATATCGTGCGAGGAAGCGCGCTGAGCTCTCAGTGTGAGGAAGCGCGCTGAGCTCTCAGTGTGAGGAAGCGCACTGAGCTCGCAGTGTGATGAAGCGCGCTGAGCTCGCAGTGTGATGAAGCGCGCTGAGCTCGCAGTGTGATGAAGCGCGCTGAGCTCGCAGTGTGATGAAGCGCGCTGAGCTCGCAGTGTGATGAAGCGCGCTGAGCTCTCAGTGTGAGGAAGCGCGCTGAGCTCTCAGTGTGAGGAAGCGCGCTGAGCTCTCAGACTGAAGAAGCACGCTGAGCTCTCAGAGAGAGGAAGCGCGCTGAGCTCTCAGAGTGAGGATTCGCGCTGAGCTCAGTGTGAGGAAGCGCGCTGAGCTCTCAGTGTGAGGAAGCGCGCTGAGCTCAGTGTGAGGAAGCGCACTGAGCTCTCAGAGAGAGGAAGCGCGCTGAGCTCTCAGTGTGAGGAAGCGCGCTGAGCTCTCAGTGTGAGGAAGCGCGCTGAGCTCTCAGAGTGAGGAAGCTCGCTGAGCTGTCAGTGTTAGGAAGCGCGCTGAGCTCTCAGAGTGAGGAAGCGCGCTGAGCTCTTAGTGTGAGGAAGCGCGCTGAGCTCTCAGAGTGAGGAAGCGCACTGAGCTGTCAGTGTGAGGAAGCGCGCTGAGCTCAGTGTGAGGAAGCGCGCTGAGCTCTCAGAGTGAGGAAGCGCGCTGAGCTGTCAGTGTGAGGAAGCGCGCTCAGCTCAGTGTGAGGAAGCGCGCTGAGCTCTCAGTGTGAGGAAGCGCGCTGAGCTCTCAGTGTGAGGAAGCGCGCTGAGCTCTCAGTGTGAGGAAGCGCGCTGAGCTCTCAGTGTGAGGAAGCGCGCTGAGCTCGCAGTGTGATGAAGCGCGCTGAGCTCTCAGTGCGAGGAAGCGCGCTGAGCTCTCAGTGTGAGGAAGCGCGCTGAGCTCTCAGTGTGAGGAAGCGTGCTGAGCTCTCAGAGAGAGGAAGCGCGCTGAGCTCTCAGTGTGAGGAAGCGCGCTGAGCTCAGTGTGAGGAAGCGCACTGAGCTCTCAGAGAGAGGAAGCGCGCTGAGCTCTCAGTGTGAGGATTCG
Organism: Closterium sp. NIES-65; assembly: GCA_948144175.1. Lineage (NCBI taxonomy): Eukaryota > Viridiplantae > Streptophyta > Zygnematophyceae > Desmidiales > Closteriaceae > Closterium > Closterium sp. NIES-65. The sequence goes on from CANXME010002139.1 coordinate 329,729, forward strand.
CGCTGAGCTCTCAGAGAGAGGAAGCGCGCTGAGCTCTCAGTGTGAGGAAGCGCGCTGAGCTCAGTGTGAGGAAGCGCGCTGAGCTCTCAGAGTGAGGATTCGCGCTGAGCTCAGTGTGAGGAAGCGCGCTGAGCTCTCAGTGTGAGGAAGCGCGCTGAGCTCTCAGTGTGAGGAAGCGCACTGAGCTCTCAGTGTGAGGAAGCGCGCTGTGTCAGATTATTATAGCTGATGCATGTTTGTAGGCCATAGTGGGGTAGCACATATGGGGTACAGTTTGCTAGGGTTGTATTTGTACCCAACTCTGACTTAGTCAATTCATTCCTGTTCAGTTAGTCTCACATGGTATAGAGCGGGTCCCTCCTAAGGACCGTTCTTTGGGCCCACCCACGATTTTTTTTTTCCTGCTCGGAGCGCGCCCTATTCTCCCCGAGGCGCGCTCCCCCCTAGTGCGCGTCGAGCTGCCCTTGTGGCGCCCCGAGAGTCGCGCGCGCGACTCATTTTTTTTTCGCGCGCGCGGTTCAGGCCCCACTTCGCGCGGCCCTTACAGCCGCGCCGCGCCGCCTTCTCGGCTCTGCCGCGCCGCGCCGCCCTCAAGACGGCCGCGCGGCCTCTTCGTCGCTGCAGCAGGCCCCCCCCCGCTGCACCTCTGTCGGCCCCGCAGCCGCCTTACCTGACGGCCGCCGCCTCACCTGACGGCCCGCCGCCTCGACTTCTGGCCCGCCACCTCACCAGACGGCCCCCCCGCCTCACCTGACGGCCCACCGTCTCACCTGCTGGCCCGCCACCTTACCTGACGGCCCCGCCGCCTCACCTGACGGCCCGCCGCCACCTTACCTGACGGCCCCGCCGCCTCACCTGACGGCCCGCCGCCTCACCTACTGGCCCGCCACCTGACCTGACGGCCCCGCCGCCTCACCTGACGGCCCGCCGCCTAACCTGCTGGCCCGCCACCTCACCTGACGGCCCGCCGCCTCACCCGCTGGCCCGCCACCTGACCTGACGGCCCCGCCGCCTCACCTGCTGGCCCGCCACCTGACCTGACGGCCCCGCCGCCTCACCTGACGGCTCGCCACCTCGCCTGCTGGCCCGCCACCTGACGGCTCCGCCGTCCCCCGTCCCGGCCCCGCCACTGCACCCTGACGGCCCCGCCGTCCCCTGTCCCGGCCCCGCAGCTGCACCCTGACGGCCCCGCCGAGCCGCCCAGCCGCAGCCGAACCGCCCAGCGGCAGCCGAGCCGCCCAGCAGCAGCCGAGCCGCCCAGCAGCAGCCGAACCGCCGAGCAGCAGCCGAGCCGCCCAGCAGCAGCCGAGCCGCCCGGTACCCGAGACGCCCGAGCCGCCCGAGCCGCCCGAGCCGCCCGAGCAGCCCGAGCCGCCTGCTGCTGACCTACCCGACTCTCCCATCCTGGTGAGACTTTCAGCTGCTGCCATGGCCACCCCCAATGTTCTCACTTTTGACGCTGAGGGGAGGGCCATTGACTTTGCCGTCTGGATCGAGGACCTGCAGCTGTACTTACTGTGTGATGCGGTAGATGAGGTCTCTCTCTTTGACTTTGTCTCTGGCGCTGTCCCTGCCCCGCCTGCTGATGCTGACTCTGCCGTTCGCTCCAAGTGGGCGACCCGCGATGCTGCTGCACGTCTTGCTGTGCGTCGCCACCTCCCTTCCTCTGAGCGTGCCCACTTTAGTCAGTGCAAGACCGCTCAGGCCTTGTACGACGCTGTAGTTGCGCGCTACTCCTCCCCTTCCTCCGCTACCCTTAGCCGCCTCATGCTACCGTTTCTCTTCCCTGACCTCGCTTCCTTTCCCACTGTCGCTGACCTCGTTACCCACCTCCGCGCTAGTGACACCCGCTACCGCGCTGCCCTTCCTGCTGAGTTCCGCGCTGCGAACCCTCCTCCCATGTACATCACTCTCTACTTTCTCGTCACCCGTCTCCCTGAGTCCCTTCGTGTCGTTAGGGACCAGTTTCTCTCTGTCTGTCCCACCACTCTCACTGTCGACCTCCTTGAGGAGTCCCTGCTAGCGGCTGAGAAGAGTATTGTCGCTGTAGGGGCCTCTCGGGGTGACCCTCGCACCCCCATCTTTGAGGGGTGTGGTCCCTCCCCCCTGCTGCCCTCTGTCGCCTCTGCCGCTGCGGCCGACCTCGTTGGTTTTGAGTCGGTCGGCGCGGCGTCTGCCCCCAGTGGCAGACGCCGCACTGGCAAGGGCAAGGGGGGCAAGGGAGCGGGTGGAGCCAGAGGGGGCGGTGGAGGAGGCGGTGGGGGTGGAGGGGGGAGTGGGGGTGGCGGGGGGGGTGGTGGCGGGAGTGGAGGTAGTAGTGGCGGCGGTGGAGGCGGAGGTGGCGGCGGAGGTGGTAGCGGAGGAGGCGGTGGGAGCGGTGGGAGCGACGGTCCTGGTGGGGGAGGTGGCGGTGGCGACGGGGGTGGCGGTGGAGGCGGGGGTGGCGGTGGAGGAGGGGGTCGGAGTGGCTCGTCCCAGCGGAGCAGCTCTGGGGGTGGTCAGCGCCAGCAGCAGCAGCAGCAGCAGCCACAGCAGCAGCCGCAGCAGCAGCAGCGCTCTCGCACCGTCCCCGGCCCTCAGCAGCTCCGTGAGTGGTACTTGCAGCGTCAGCGCGGTGGTGCGCTTGGTCCCTGCCCCTACGTTCTTCGCACTGGTGACCGTGCAGGGGAGAGGTGTGGAGGCGCCCACACAGCCCGTCGCTGCTTTGGCCGCCTGACCGACGCCTGGCGTCAGCAGTTTCCGGAGGCCGCTGAGATCCCCCGCTGGGGAGAGCTGTCTAGGGCTGGTGTAGCTATTTATGATCTTGATTTTGATGCTATTCTCTCTGCTATGTATGCTGTGACTGGTAGTGATGAGGATGACTGTTACCGGTGTTTCCCGCCCGACCCGGGCATTGGTACTGCCGCGTCAGGTACTAGTGAGGCTGCTGCTCTAGGTGCCAGTGCGTCTGTGCTTTCAGGTACTGGTGAGTCCGCCCTCTCAGGTACTGTGTCGGCTTCGGCCTCTCACACCTTCACCCTTGACTCTGGAGCGTCTCGCTCCTTCTTTAGGGACCGCACCACTCTCACGCCGCTGAGTCGGCCTGTTGCGGTGTCCCTGGCGGACCCCTCTGGGGGGCCTGTCCTGTCTCGCTTCTCCACTGTCCTCCCGTGTCCGGCGGCCCCCTCTGGCACCCTGACTGGTCTCTACCTCCCCTCGTTCTCGACGAACTTGGTGAGTGGTGCTGACCTCCAGGATGCGGGTGTCCACCAGTTCACCCCTGCTCGTCAGCGGGTGACCCACTGCACGGAGGCGGATACAGGTCGCCACCTGGCTACGTTTACACGTCGGCCAGGGTCGAGCCTGTACACACTGACCACTGCTTCTCCTCCAGGTGCTGAGTCTGGTAGGGTCCCTTCGTCTGGTCAGGTGTTTGCTGCAGCGTCCAGGTCTGGTCCTGAGTCTGCCCCCTGCTCGTGTCATCGTCTGTCTCACGAGACCCTCCTCTGGCACCACCGCCTTGGCCACCCCTCTCTGCTTCGGCTCAGAGGCATGGCCTCGCGAGTCCTTGTGTCTGGTCTTCCCCGGTCCCTCCCTCCCCTTCCTCCGGGCCCTGGCCCTGCCTGTGTCCCCTGTGTCGAGGGGCGCCAGCGTGCTGCCCCTCACTCCTCCCAGTTTCCTCCGACAGAGGCCCCGTTGCAGACGCTTCACATGGACGTGTGGGGCCCAGCCCGCGTCCGTGGACAGGGTCAGGAGCGCTACTTCCTGCTGGTGGTTGACGACTACTCGCGTTACACCACAGTCTTCCCCTTGCGCAGCAAGGGTGAGGTCACTCAGGTGTTGATCGACTGGATCCACGCAGCTCGTCTTCAGCTTCGGAGAAGCTTTGGCTCTGACTTCCCTGTCTTGCGTCTGCACTCGGACAGAGGCGGAGAGTTCTCCTCTGCCCTCCTGAGTGCCTACTGTCGTGTGCGAGGCATCCGTCAGACCTTCACGCTTCCGGACTCACCACAGCAGAATGGGATCGCTGAGCGCCGCATTGGCATGGTCATGGACGTCGCTCGTACGTCCATGATGCATGCGGCTGCTCCCCATTTTCTGTGGCCGTTTGCGGTCAGGTACGCTGCGCACCAGATCAACCTCCACCCCAGGGTCTCTCGACCGGAGACCTCCCCAGCTCTGTTGTGGACGGGGAAGGTTGGCGATGCGTCGGCGTTCCGGGTCTGGGGATCTCGGGCGTTTGTTCGCGACCTGTCTGCGGACAAGCTGTCCCCTCGTGCTTCTCCCTGCGTCTTCCTCGGGTTCCCCCCCGACGCCCCTGGGTGGCAGTTTTACCACCCCACCTCTCGACGTGTTCTGTCCTCCCAGGACGTCACGTTCGACGAGTCGGTACCCTACTACCGCCTCTTCCCCTACCGCACTCCGTCCCTCCCCCCACCCCCGCTCTTCTTGGTACCAGGTCCCCCCCCAGTAGTCCCCCTCCCCCCTCAGGGTCCTGCCCCTTCAGGTGTGTCTCAGGTAGACGCGGTCGAGCCTGTCGAGGTCACTGGTGACTCTGGTGCTGCTGCGGGAGCTGAGCCTGGGGGTGCGGAGTCTGGGGGTGCTGAGCCTGGGGGTGCTGAGCCTGGGGGTGCTGTGCCTGGGGGTGCTGTGCCTGGGGGTGCTGTGCCTGGGGGTGCTGTGCCTGGGGGTGCTGTGCCTGGGGGTGCTGAGCCTGGGGGTGCTGAGCCTGGGGGTGCTGAGCCTGGAGGTGCCGAGCCTGGAGGTGCTGTGCCTGGGGGTGCTTCGTCTCGCCGGGAGCCGCTCTCTCCACAGGAGCTGCGTGAGTGGTTTGCCCGGCGCTGGAGGCGTGCCGCTGGTTCTGGTGGTTCTTCGACTGCGGAGGGCGCTGCTACCACGCGACCTGGCGGTGCTCGTCCTGTGGGTGCTGGAGCTGCTGGGTCTGAGGGTTCTCCTGGAGCTGGTCCTGCTGAGGACGTTGGCGCTGAGCCTGCGGTTGGTGGTCCGACTGACGGTGCTCCTGGTGCTGCTGCTGGAGGTTCTGGAGCTTCTGGTGGTTCTGCTAGAGGTGCTGCTGGAGTGGGTGCTCCGGCCGGAGCTGCTGGTTCTGTTCCTGCTGTTTCTGGCGTCGCCGCGCGGTCTCGACCGTACTTCGTTCCGCTCCTGGAGCAGGTTCTTGGTCTTGCTCCTCCTCCTCCTCCCTTAGAGGGTCCGCAGCCTGTCCGGTCACAGCCACAGCTAGAGCCTGCCTCCCCTTTGCCTGCTCCTTCTCCCTACGCTGGTCCGACTGGAGGCCTTACTGAGCGTCGTGAGCCTGCGTCTCGTCCTGCGTCGCCTGTTCGTACTGAGCGCGCTAGTGGTCGCGGGTCGCGTCAGCGTCCTCCTCCTGTCCCTGGGACGCACCGGATGTCACTGCGTCCGTCCACTGCTCCTCTGCGTGCCCCTTTGCCTTCTCCTCCTGCTTCCTCTCTTCCTGCTCTTGCCGACCCGGAGTCGGACTCTCTTCGTGCTGCCAGTCCTACTGTCACGCGTCTCCTTGCTACTGCTGTCACTGACCCTTCCTTCGAGTCGTCTGCTGCGTCTGCCCTTGTCACTGAGCTTGTCGACTTTGCTGCGCGCTGTCGTCTAGACTACGCTGCTCGTCTTGTCGCTGAGTCTGAGTCCGCCTGTCCTCCGTCCGTCGGGGGTGAGTGTGCCCTTGGCACGGACGTCCTAGAGGACAGGCAGGAGGAGTTCCAGTGTCTAGCCGCTGCTTCACCTCGTCTCGCGTCTGTACTGCTAGCCCCTGAGGGAGACCCGGATGCACTAGACATCCCGACTCCGCGTTCTTACGCGGAGGCCGTAGAGGGTCCCTACTCCTCTCAGTGGCAGGCAGCTATGGATGCAGAGATGGCTTCCTGGAAGTCCACAGGCACCTACGTTGACGCGGTTCCCCCTCCTGGGGCGAACATCGTCAGTGGCATGTGGATCTTCAGGGTGAAGCGGCCGCCGGGCTCGCCGCCTGTCTTCAAGGCGCGTTACGTGGCTCGTGGCTTCAGTCAGCGGCAGGGAGTTGACTACTTTCAGACCTTCTCTCCCACCCCGAAGATGACCACTCTTCGGGTGCTGCTGCACATTGCCGCTCAGCGCGACTACGAGCTTCACTCTCTCGACTTCAGCACTGCGTTCCTGCAGGGTAGCCTGCACGAGGAGATCTGGCTGCGCCGTCCGCCTGGCTTCACTGGGACTTTCCCTCCTGGCACCCAGTGGAGCCTCCGACGGCCAGTCTACGGTCTCCGCCAGGCACCGCGTGAGTGGCACGACACACTGAGGACTACGCTTGCGGCTCTTGGGTTTGCTCCTTCTACTGCTGACCCGTCGCTGTTTCTTCGCACCGACACTTCCCTGCCGCCGTTCTACATCCTCGTGTACGTCGACGACTTGGTCTTTGCCACAGCGGACACTGCTGGACTCGCCTACGTGAAGTCCGAGCTGCTGAAGAGACACTCGTGCACAGACCTGGGTGAACTGCGCAGCTACCTTGGCTTGCAGATCACTCGGGACAGAGCACGCCGCACCATTACCCTGACTCAGTCACACATGGTGCAGCAGGTCCTTCAGCGCTTCGGCTTCACGTACTCCTCGCCTCAGGCCACTCCTCTGCCTACTCGCCACTCACTCTCAGCTCTGCCTTCGGATGAGTCCGTAGAGTCGAGTGGTCCGTATGCAGAGCTTGTTGGCTGCCTCATGTACCTGATGACCTGCACACGACCTGACCTTGCATACCCTCTGAGCATCCTTGCACGCTATGTTGCTCCTGGGAGACACCGACCAGAGCACATGGCTGCAGCGAAGAGGGTATTGCGCTACCTGTGCAGTACGTCGGGCATGGGGCTAGTGCTTGGAGGGCGGAGTCAAGTGGTCCTCACTGGGCACGCGGACGCTTCTTGGGCTGACGACCAGGCTACGCAGCGGTCGTCACAGGGTTACACCTTCAGCCTTGGTTCCGGCTCTGTCTCGTGGCGGTCTACTCGCTCGTCTTCGGTTCTCGGCTCCAGTTGTGAGGCTGAGATCTACGCCGGGGCCATGGCTGCACAGGAGCTTCGCTGGCTCACCTACCTGCTGACTGACCTTGGAGAGCTGCCTCGTTCTCCTCCAGTGCTGTACGTAGACAACAAGGCCATGTTGGCCTTGTGTCGAGAGCAGCGCTTGGAGCACAGAACGAAGCACATTGCTCTCCGCTACTTCCTTGCTCGTGAGCTGCAGCAGCGTGGTCAGTTGCGACTTGCTTACGTGGCCTCTGAGGCCAACACTGCTGATGTGTTCACCAAGGCACTTGCGCCTTGCGACCATCAGCGCTTTTGTACCCAGCTGGGTCTTGTACCTGTCTTGCCTCACTTACTCTCTTCTTGACTTTACTTGTACTTTGACATATATATACCTGCTCTTGCTTGTCTAGTTTTATATATGTCTGTACTCCTGCATGTGAACTGGCCTCTGGCCTTGCTCTTGTGCTCGGACTGTGTGGTGACTTTGTGATCCACCCTGAGCTTGCTTTGCTTTGCTTGACTGGTCTTGTGACCCCTTGTTCTCCCCCACTTTGCCTATGGGGGTGTGTCAGATTATTATAGCTGATGCATGTTTGTAGGCCATAGTGGGGTAGCACATATGGGGTACAGTTTGCTAGGGTTGTATTTGTACCCAACTCTGACTTAGTCAATTCATTCCTGTTCAGTTAGTCTCACACGCTGAGCTCTCAGTGTGAGGAAGCGCGCTGAGCTCTCAGTGTGAGGAAGCGCGCTGAGGTCTCAGTGTGAGGAAGCGCGCTGAGCTCAGTGTGAGGAAGCGCGCTGAGCTCTCAGAGTGAGGAAGCGCGCTGAGCTGTCAGTGTTAGGAAGCGCGCTGAGCTCTCAGAGTGAGGAAGCGCGCTGAGCTCTTAGTGTGAGGAAGCGCGCTGAGCTCTCAGAGTGAGGAAGCGCACTGAGCTGTCAGTGTGAGGAAGCGCGCTAAGCTCAGTGTGAGGAAGCGCGCTGAGCTCTCAGAGTGAGGAAGCGCGCTGAGCTGTCAGTGTGAGGAAGCGCGCTGAGCTCAGTGTGATGAAGCGCGCTGAGCTCTCAGTGCGAGGAAGCGCGCTGAGCTCTCAGTGTGAGGAAGCGCGCTGAGCTCAGTGTGAGGAAGCGCGCTGAGCTCTCAGTGTGAGGAAGCGCGCTGAGCTGTCAGTGTTAGGAAGCGCGCTGAGCTCTCAGAGTGAGGAAGCGCGCTGAGCTCTTAGTGTGAGGAAGCGCGCTGAGCTCTCAGAGTGAGGAAGCGCACTGAGCTGTCAGTGTGAGGAAGCGCGCTGAGCTCAGTGTGAGGAAGCGCGCTGAGCTCTCAGAGTGAGGAAGCGCGCTGAGCTGTCAGTGTGAGGAAGCGCGCTGAGCTCAGTGTGATGAAGCGCGCTGAGCTGTCAGTGCGAGGAAGCGCGCTGAGCTCTCAGTGTGAGGAAGCGCGCTGAGCTCAGTGTGAGGAAGCGCGCTGAGCTCTCAGTGTGAGGAAGCGCGCTGAGCTCTCAGTATGAGGAAGCGCGCTGAGCTCTCAGAGTGATGAAGCGCGCTGAGCTCTCAGTGTGATGAAGCTCGCTGAGCTCTCAGTGTGATGAAGCGCGCTGAGCTCTCAGTGTGATGAACAAGGATTAAAAATACGACCGTTTTTTTTATTTTTTACCGTATTATACGGTATCGTATTAAACGATCGTTTTAAACGGTTAAATACGGTTAATTTGTGTTTTTTTGTTTCGATTAAAAATGCGATCGTTTTAAACGACCGATTTTTTGAAACCGTGATACACTATACTGAGATTCACAATTTGTCCGCCAAACAGTCTCATTGTGAGACTGGGCACGAATGTATCGAGGCAGAGTCAATTTTGGCCCAGGGTCGCAAATTCCACGTCACATGCGAGTCGCGACATTGAAATAAATGGACGATGGCGAAAACAGGGATTACCTGTTTCGCTACTGCAAAATTTGTTTCGCCGAAACGCAACGAGAATGTTTGACTGAGTCGCGAGATTTCAATATTTGGCGAACGGGTGAAAGTAGGTCACCCGTTTCGCTATGCCCGCTTCGAAATCTCGCGCCCAATGGCTAATTTTCGCCCAAATCCAAGACGAACCCTGCTCTTCACGCCGCGCATCCAAGCCAGCCAATCGCCTTGCATTTCCTGAACTTATCCCTCTCACGCGATTCTTTCGACACAGCAAACTCCAACGCCCCAGCAAGGTACTATTAGTGAGCAGTAGTGACTCACATCAGCACTACATCTCTCAAATCATCTCACCTCTCTGTTAGAGCAGGTCTTCCAACGCCATGGTGCGACCGAAATCGCCACTATGGATTCATGTTGTGACGGAGGGTTCAGCGAAGGACGGAAATCTCACTGCGAAATGCAAACACTGTGGTGAAACCGTGACTGCCAACGCGACGCGCATAGGCGAGCATGTGTACGGGACGCCGGAGACGAAGAAGGATAAGAACGTGACTCCATGCGGCTCTGATGTCGCAAAGAAGCTTCGCGAGGAAGCAGAGGAACATGCACGCTCATCATTCGGTGGGTCGAACCGAGCTTCCACCTCTACTACGGTCGAGATTCATGCCCCTCGTCGCGCTAAGCAGCGCGACATCCGCGACATGGCGGATACGGCTGCGCGCACTCGTCTGGACTACCTCTGGGCCGCGGCTGTAGCGGAGAACGACTGGGCCTTCCAGTCATCGAAGTCTAGGGCGGTGCAGGAATTCGTTGATGCGGCTCTTGCCTTCGCGAAGCCATACACCCTCCCGACCCCCTACAAGGTTGGAGGCCCGCTTCTGCTGAAATTACGGGCGGATACGGAGGAGCTAGCGAAGCCGATGATGGATAGCTGGCTCAATCGCGGCTGCACCCTGGCGTGCGACGGATGGACCTGCTTGAAGTCTCGAGGGCTTGTTTGCGTCATCACCCTCAACGACATGGCACCGGTGATTGTGGAAACGATAGACTCGAAGACGGCAAAGAAGACTGGCGGGTATCTTGCCAAACTCCTCCGCAACTCCATTGTCAAGGTGGGGGACAAGACGGTAGTCCAGGTCGTCATGGACAACGCGGCTAATAACCGACGTGCGGCAGACATTTTGCGCGACGAATACCCAGGCATATTCTTCAACAATTGCGCCGCTCATGTACTCGACCTCATGCTGCACGATTTCGGCAAGATTCGTGCGGTGAAGCGGGTCATAAGCCAGGTGAACCGCGTGGTCATGATGGTGAAGGCAAGCGCCTCCGCCGTCACTCTCTTCCATGAGGTTTTTGAAGAGCTTGCATTGGTGCGGCCAGGTGCAACTCGGTTTGGCACGCACGTCATCATGCTCGCCAGATTCCTCGAAGTAAAAAAGTCGCTGCGGCAGATGGTCATAAGTGAGGAGTGGGAGGAGATTGCGGTGGCAAAGCAGCCGGAGGGGAAGGCGGTCCGCGACCTCCTCTTAGATGAGGTGTTTTGGGAATGCGCAACGGCAGTCCTCCGCATCATGCAGCCAGTGTATGATGTCCTTCGGGTCGTCGACACGCGAGCTCTAGTTATGGGGCAAGTGTATGGCCTCATGCTAGAGGCCACGGTGAAGACCAATGTGGCGGCCCAGGCTGGAGGTAAGACATACCTTTGCATGCTGTACGCCTTTGGGAGTCGTCGTGATTGCATGCACACCCCGTTCCTGCCCATGCTTACCGCCCTTCATCGTGTTTGTACTTCCATTGACAGCCGCCATGTTTGTCAAGCGCACGGAACTGCTGTTGGCAAAGGACAAGCCCGCATTCCTGGCGGAAATCAAGGCTATCCTAGGCAAGAGGTGGGACAAGCAGCTGCATAACCCACTACACGCTCTCGGGTGGCTCCTCAACCCCCGCAATCAGTACGTGGGGGAAGTGCGGGAGGATGAGGAGGTGAGGAGTGGGGCGGAGGCGGTCATCCAAGCACGGGTGAAGGATGTCGCCCAGCGCACCCTCATCCAGGCGCAGTTGGCCCAGTTCCACAAGGGCGAGGGGCTGTTGGGGTCGCCCGATGCACGGTGGGCTGCAAAGGTCTTGGTGGCGAGTGGGCGCCTGACGGATGCCGACTGGTGGTGGATGTATGGCGGGGAGGTGAAGGCGTTGCAGTCGCTGGCAGTGATGAACCTGTCACAGCCGGTAACGTCATCCGAGGTGGAGCGTTACTGGTCCGCGATTGCTCGTGTGCAACGGCGTGACCGTAACCGCATCTCCGCCAAGAAAATGACGGACGTGACCTATGTCGCGTTCATGAGGAGGGCTCGGGACACCTTTGACAGGAAGCAGAAGGTGAGGGAGAAGCTCTACGCCGATCTGAGCAACGGCACCCTCAAGGAAGGGAGTGTCGTCGCCCCGGCAGAGGAAGTGGTGGAGAAAGAGGGGGCTGAGGAGGAGGGAGAGGTGAATGTGGCATGCACCATTGACTGGGACCTCTTCGGGCAGATTGGCAAGAAGAAGAAAAAGGAGCGTGAGAGCTCCAAAAGGAAGAGGAAGGGCAAGGCGACCAAGCCTAGCAAAGGTTAGAAGAAAGCCGCGGCAACGCGTGAAGATGAGGAGGAGGAGGCGGCGGACAGCAGTGGCGATGAGGGAGGAGGAGCATGTGCCCACCACCAAGACTCGCTCAGGCGAGAATCCGTGGGACATTAGTGATGGCTCGAGCGGGGAGGAAGAGGAGGAGGAAGAGGAGGAGGAGGAGGAGGAGGAGGAGGAGGAGGAGGAGGAGGAGGAGGAGGAGGAGGAGGAGGAGGAGGAGGAGGAGAATGACGAGGAGGAGGAGGGGGATGATGAGTAAAGGAGGGTGATATATGGGGAAGAGACGTAGGCGGGCGAGGCATAGAGTAGGAGTAGTAGCGACCCACCAGGTAGGTCCTACCTACTACCTAGTATGAGTAGTAGTAGTAGAGTAGAGTAGAGGGGGGGGGAGGGGAGTAGTAGTACTAGAGGGGAGGGGATGTTGTGTAGTAGTCGTGGTAGTTGTTCCATGTTGTTTTGTAAGGTTTTGTGCACCCTCCAGAAGTTGGAAGATATCAATCCAAGGGAAAAAAAAAAAAAAAAAAAACCAGAAAAAAAAAACCCTTTCAAAAATACGCCGAATTTTTCCTCAAATGGCCGTAAAATACCATCGTATTAAACGAACCGTTTAATACGATTTCCGTATTTTTCATCCTTGGTGATGAAGCTCGCTGAGCTCTCAGTGTGAGGAAGCGCGCTGAGCTCTCAGTGTGAGGATGCGCGCTGAGCTCTCAGTGCGAGGAAGCGCGCTGAGCTCTCAGAGAGAGGAAGCGCGCTGAGCTCTCAGTGTGAGGAAGCCCGCTGAGCTCTCAGTGTGAGGAAGCGCGCTGAGCTCTCAGTGTGAGGAAGAGCGCTGAGCTCTCAGTGTGAGGAAGCGCGCTGAGCTCTCAGTGTGAGGAAGCGCGCTGAGCTCTCAGTGTGAGGAAGCGCGCTGAGCTCTCAGAGTGAGGAAGCGCGCTGAGCTCTCAGTGTGAGGAAGCCCGCTGAGCTCTCAGTGTGAGGAAGCGCGCTGAGCTCTCAGTGTGAGGAAGAGCGCTGAGCTCTCAGTGTGAGGAAGCGCGCTGAGCTCAGTGTGAGGAAGCGCGCTGAGCTCTCAGTGTGAGGAAGCGCGCTGAGCTCTCAGTGTGAGGAAGCGCGCTGAGCTCTCAGAGTGAGGAAGCGCGCTGAGCTCTCAGTGTGAGGAAGCGCGCTGAGCTCTCAGTGTGAGGAAGCGCGCTGAGCTCTCAGAGTGAGGAAGCGCGCTGAGCTCTCAGAGTGAGGAAGCGCGCTGAGCTCTCAGTGTGAGGAAGCGCGCTGAGCTCTCAGAGTGAGGAAGCGCGCTGAGCTCTCAGTGTGAGGAAGCGCGCTGAGCTCTCAGAGTGAGGAAGCGCGCTGAGCTCTCAGTGTGATGAAGCGCGCTGAGCTCTCAGTGTGAGGAAGCGCGTTGAGCTCTCAGTGTGAGGAAGCGCGCTGAGCTCTCAGTGTGAGGAAGCGCGCTGAGCTCTCAGTGTGAGGAAGCGCGCTGAGCTCTCAGTGTGAGGAAGCGCGCTGAGCTCTCAGAGTGAGGAAGCGCGCTGAGCTCTCAGTGTGAGGAAGCGCGCTGAGCTCTCAGTGTGAGGAAGCGCGCTGAGCTCTCAGAGTGAGGAAGCGCGCTGAGCTCTCAGAGTGAGGAAGCGCGCTGAGCTCTCAGTGTGAGGAAGCGCGCTGAGCTCTCAGAGTGAGGAAGCGCGCTGAGCTCTCAGTGTGAGGAAGCGCGCTGAGCTCTCAGAGTGAGGAAGCGCGCTGAGCTCTCAGTGTGATGAAGCGCGCTGAGCTCTCAGTGTGAGGAAGCGCGTTGAGCTCTCAGTGTGAGGAAGCGCGCTGAGCTCTCAGTGTGAGGAAGCGCGCTGAGCTCTCAGTGTGAGGAAGCGCGCTGAGCTCTCAGTGTGAGGATGCGCGCTGAGCTCTCAGTGCGAGGAAGCGCGCTGAGCTCTCAGAGAGAGGAAGCGCGCTGAGCTCTCAGTGTGAGGAAGCCTGCTGAGCTCTCAGTGTGAGGAAGCGCGCTGAGCTCTCAGTGTGAGGAAGAGCGCTGAGCTCTCAGTGTGAGGAAGCGCGCTGAGCTCTCAGTGTGAGGAAGCGCGCTGAGCTCTCAGTGTGAGGAAGCGCGCTGAGCTCTCAGTGTGAGGAAGCGCGCTGAGCTCTCAGTGTGAGGAAGCGCGCTGAGCTCTCAGAGTGAGGAAGCGCGCTGAGCTCTCAGTGTGAGGAAGCGCGCTGAGCTCTCAGTGTGAGGAAGCGCGCTGAGCTCTCAGAGTGAGGAAGCGCGCTGAGCTCTCAGAGTGAGGAAGCGCGCTGAGCTCTCAGTGTGAGGAAGCGCGCTGAGCTCTCAGAGTGAGGAAGCGCGCTGAGCTCTCAGTGTGAGGAAGCGCGCTGAGATCTCAGAGTGAGGAAGCGCGCTGAGCTCTCAGTGTGATGAAGCGCGCTGAGCTCTCAGTGTGAGGAAGCGCGTTGAGCTCTCAGTGTGAGGAAGCGCGCTGAGCTCTCAGTGTGAGGAAGCGCGCTGAGCTCTCAGTGTGAGGAAGCGCGCTGAGCTCTCAGTGTGAGGAAGCGCGCTGAGCTCTCTGTGTGAGGAAGCGCGCTGAGCTCTCAGTGTGAGGAAGCGCGCTGAGCTCTCAGAGTGAGGAAGCGCGCTGAGCTCTCAGTGTGAGGAAGCGCGCTGAGCTCTCAGTGTGAGGAAGCGCGCTGAGCTCTCAGTGTGAGGAAGCGCGCTGAGCTCTCAGAGTGAGGAAGCGCGCTGAGCTCTCAGAGTGAGGAAGCGCGCTGAGCTCTCAGTGTGAGGAAGCGCGCTGAGCTCTCAGTGTGAGGAAGCGCGCTGAGCTCTCAGTGTGAAGCGCGCTGAGAGCCTGAACTGGACAAACCGACTCACATTGCGAGCTTTCGAGAACGATTCCAACGCTCGCGTCGGCCGCGGCAGCGCCGCCTGTAGCGGCGAGCTTCAAAAGAGAGCGTTGGGCGCGGCTGGGCCGAGCGCCGCGAGACAGCGACAGAAGCCGCTTTGGGGCATCTCGCCGCCGCGGCGGTGGGCGATTAGTAGTAGTACTAGTAGCGCTGGAAAGGGAGCAAGCAGCAGCGCCGACAGTGAGCGTGAGGGCTGCGAGGAGAACCCAGGCTCTGACTCCGAGATTAGAGCGTGCAGCTGCACGCCCGGGAAAACGCATTTTACTAGGCGTGCGGACTCTGAGTCGGAATCGTCGTTCGACAAAGGAGAGTCTGGCAGGTCAAAACTTCTGGCGAACAAAAGTCATCGTGGAGGCATTGGTCTTGGGCTTTTGGTCTGAACTTTGCTGGAAAGTTGCTGCTGGGTTGTAGCGATGGTAGGAGCTCGACGGGGTGGAGCTGACGGTGTGGGCCGTGCGGTGTGGGAGGTGGTGGGGGAGGGGGAAGAGGATTTTGGATAGGGTTGGGGATACAATGCCGAACCAATGCCATGGAGACTCTCCAGATTGGGTTAGGTGAGATTAGCTCGAAGCGCGTGGTTTGTGGATGGGAGCATTTGTGGAAAAGAGCCGGCATCTGGAATCGCGAATACCTAGTAAGCGACCTAGCAAGTAACCTTTTGTGCGGTTAAAAACGGTCAAATCATTTTTTTCTATGTTCATGTATGGTACAGCTCGTTACTGTGCGATGACGGTCCGAACTTTTATGAGGTCGTGAAGCAATGCTGATAATCCTTTACAGAATTTTCTATTACAACTCACAACACCTTTGAGTGCACTTCGAATTGATTACGCGATAGAAAATTTTGAAGACCAAGTAGCTGGCTGCTGCACATTCATCTCGGCCCAAACACCTAGATGCAACACTGTATCAAGTCGAGAGAGCCCAGCGCCACCACTGGCTGTTTCCTCCATCCACCAGCCTCTCCGCCCACCCTCCCCCCTCCTCATCTCGTCCTCCCCCCCATCCCTTTTTCTCCCCATCCCTCTCCCGCCCTCCCCGCTTGCTTCCCCCGCCGCTGCGACGCTCGGACATTGCTGCTGGTCGTTGTGCAGATTCACTTCATGTCACACCAGCACAGAACCGTACAGATATGTTAGTGCAACGGACAACAACTCCATTCCCATTCATCATGGCCCAGTATAAGGCCTCATTAGACAGATAGCCTATTATAGCCTACTATTTCCACATGCACGCGACACTAAGTCGTATGTGAAGTCAGGCATCGACTCGCTTCCCAGCTCTCGCCTCTCGCCTTGCCCAGGCTTGCTCAGGTAGCCACGAGATAGCAGGCCGAGCGACGCCCGAAACAGCCGAGCGAGGCCTCAATCAGCTGGGCGACGCCGCAGTTAGCCAAGCGACGGCAAATTGGCCAGGCGATGGATTCTCGCTCGTCGTCCGTCGTCGCCGAGTCTCCCGACGGCGATTCCGCCTCGCCAATCCATTCGCTATCCGACGACCTTCTCACTCCATCCTCCGCCTAATCCTCGCCGCCAATCCCACCGCATCCGATACAAGCACATCCGATATAAGCACCTGCGATTCTCGCCCGTCCTACCAGGTGGCTCTCGTCTGCAAGCGCTGGTCCCGCGTCGCGCCTCTCGCGCTCACCACCCTGCCAAGAGGCAGGTTGACTCGGGTGCAGGCAAAGACGGCACAGGATCTAAGGAGGAGTGCAGAAGGGCGGTGGTTTACCATAAGAGCAGAAGCAGTGGAAGCAGCGAAGGGGGAGGCTAGTACTGGCAACAGCAGGCGCAACGTGTCGGGAAGCCAAAGCGGCAGTGCTGCTGCTCAGCCCAAGCGCATCTCCCATAGCGTGACTTATCACCCTGCAGGCAACACAATGACTAGCAACAACAGCAGCAGCAGCAGCACCCACAGCTGCACCCCGCTCTCCCCTTCCACATCTCGCCTCTCTCCCCCACTCCCTCTCTAACCCCCTCCACCTGCGTCCCTCATCCCTCTCTCCTTGCCCCCGTCCCTCGCCCCTCGCCCCTTGCTCTCCCTCTCTTTCTCAGCTTCGTTTTCAGCTTCGGCCAAGCCTAGGCCTCTGGTTCGTGCCAACTCTGCCGCCCCTGCCTTGCTGCACCCACAGCCCATTTTCCTGGCCGGTGGGAAGCGATTCAGCACCCGCTGCCCTGCTGCTGCGGCCGCTGCTGCTGCCGCCGCTGCTGCGGTTGCTGCAAACGGCGGTGGTGCTAGTGCTGCTCCTGCTGCTGCTGCAGCGGCTGCCAATAGTGCTGGCGCTGCTGCTGTTGCTGCCAGTAATGGTGGTGCTGCTGCTTCTTCTGCGACTGGGAAAGCAAAGTCAGGGAGAGCTGTAGAGGGGGCGGGAATAGCAGGAGGGAAGGGAGCAGTGGGGATCAAAGGGAGCGCGGTGGTATACCACCCGCCCTTCAGCAGCTACCGACACCAGGCTGACGTGGCAGCCTTGGAGGAGGAGGCGATTCTGAGGGAGCTGGAGCAGCAGCTGGAGAGAGAGAGGAGGAGGAGGGAGGAGGAGGAGAAGGAGGAAATGTTCGCAGAGGCTGGGGAGAGGGGAGTGAGGGAGGTGCGAGTGAGGGAGGGCGAGTGGGAGGAGGGGGGTGCTTGGATGGTGAAGATGCCCGGAAGGAGGGAGTCGAGGAGGCTGGAGGAGCTTTGTGAGAACGCGGTTGGGATGGGTGCTGGTGGGGTGGGGATGGGATTGGATGAGGTGGAGATGTGCTTGGAGTTGGAAAGAGGGGTGGTGAGCATTGGGCCTAGTGTGGGGGGTAGAGGAGGGATGGGACGGAGCTTGAGCATGGGAAGGGGGTTGCTGGGGTTGAGTCCAGATGTTATGAGGGTGATGCAGATGGATGCGAGAGGGAGAGAGAGGTTGGGGTTGATGCAGGGAGCGAGAGAGCATGGTGTCATATCACCAGCACCTGTACCTCCTCCCATGCGACGATCCCGCACAGACACGAGGCAGGAGAGGCGGGCATGAAAGCAGCGGGAGCAGTGGGAGCAGATGGGTGAGTCTGTGAAGCACGATGCAGGAAAGGAAGCACCTGTACCTCCTCCCATGCGACGATCCCGCACAGACACAAGGCAGGAGAGGCGGGCGAGGGAGCAGCGAGAGCAGAAAGAGCAGAGGGAGCAAAGTTAGGAGAGGGAGCTGATTGGTGCATGTGCGAAACCAGATGTTGGAACAGTGCCCACAGCACCTCCCATGCGACGGTCCCGCACTGACACAAGGCAGGAGAGGCGGGCGCGAGAGCAGCAGGAGAAAAGGGAGCAGCGGGAGGAGAGGGAGCAGATGGGTGCATGTGCAAAACAAGAGGCTGGAACAGTGCCCGCACCACCTCCCATGCGACGGTCCCGCACTGACACAAGACAGGAGAGGGCGACGAGGGCACGACAGCAGGCTGTGACGCCAGCAGTGAGGGTTGGGGGCAGAAGAGGCGAGGGGAGCAGCGGGCGGGAGGGGGGCAGCGGAGGGGAAGCAGGCAGCGGACGGGTGTTGCGGCGAGGCAAGAGTCAGCCGAGCAGGCGCTTGGAGCAAGGGGATGGGGTGGGCCGGTGCAGAGAGGGAGACCTGCTCATCCGCACACATGCTCTGTGAGTACTGTGGGTAAAGGGCAGGGGGCAGGGGGCAGTGGGCAGAGGGCAGGGGGCAGGGGGCAGGGGGCAGGGGGCAGGGGGCAGGGGGAAGGGGGAAGGGGGCAGGGGGCAGGGGGCAGGGGGAAGGGGAAAGGGGGCAGGGGGCAGGGGGCAGTGGATAGTGGGCAGGGGGCACGAGGCAGAGGGCTATGGCAGTGGGGAAGGGGGGGAGGGGGTGGTTGTGAGTCCCATGGGTGGTGGGCAGGGGTGGTTGTGAACGTGTCTAATGGCAAGCTGCTCAAGCCTGTGTGGCAGCAGCTGTGTGCTCTGCTGCTGTGGGCTCTGCTGCTGTGTGCTCTGCTGCTGTGTGCTCTGCTGCTGTGTGCTCTGCTGCTGTGTGCTCTGCTGCTGTGTGCTCTGCTGCTGTGTGCTCTGCTGCTGTGTGCTCTGTTGCTGCTGTCTTTCATCTCGTCCCTGCCCTGCTCCCACTCTTCCCCTTCCCTTGTGCTGCTGCTTCGTCTGTTCACAGAGGGCACGACGCAGAGATTCTTGTGCTGGACAACTGACAGTGGGGGGCATGACGACATGGCATGACGCTGACAACAGCGATGGTTTTTGAGACGTCCCAAAAGTTGGTAATTGAAACGTCTCAAAAGACAACTGATAGTGGCGGGCATGATGACATGACATGACGATGACAACTGGTGAGGATGACAAGAGCGATGGTGGCGTGACGACCCTGCCATTGTGGGCTGCTTGTGGGGCAAACCTCTTGCTACACGGCTTGGCATACATTTCATTTCAGACTTATGCGGCTCCCCGCTCCGCTCACTTACGTTTCCTGCAATCTACGCCAGGTTGTTTCTGTCCATCCACCATCGTGAATGGCAGCCTTGTGGGTACTAGCCAATGAGTATGCACGTCGATGTAATGCATGTGCCAATGGCTTTCAGTGTAGTACTGTTTGCCTCCCATGTACAACACGAAGCTCGGCTGACTCTCATCTCATGCCATTCTTGCTTCTGAATCCCAGATTCATGGAAATGTGTCTCCTGCCTCTCAAGTGATACAGTATCAGGCCAGCCATTCATGCTGGTGCATGATGAGTACCCACCAGGTCCTTTTTATTAAAGTAATACCTACCTATACCCCGAATTCTAGTTTCTTCGTGCTAAGCAGGTAACATGCAGCCATTATGGGCAAACTCAACGCCCTATGGATGGCTTCAATTGCAGCCAACTCTTGAGGCCATCACCTATCAAGCCAATGCGCATGAATGAGCTCGCACAAGACTGCGAGCCTTGAGACCTGCCAGACTCCCTCCCACTGTCTTCAAGCGATGTAGAAGAAACATCCCTTGAAGACATGCCCTTGTTGCCTTCACTCTCTTCTTTCGCGACACTCTCCCACTCGTCCTCCCTGTCGGGGCAGTGCTTGGCAATGAAGGCACTGAGGCGGTACGCCACATCCTTCATGGTGGGTCGCCGTGTGCCGGGAGACTTGATGCAGTCCAGAGCCAGGTCTGCAAAGTCCACTATGGCCTCCTCGCTTGCCGCCGGCATCGTGCTGTCCCTCAGCTCATCTACCTCATACGCCTCCACCAGCTTCATAGCTTGGAGGGCAACGTACACGTAACACAAATGGATTATGAACGGTGAGGCAACGCAAAGCAGCAAGGGAGGTGGAAGGCAGCATCACAACAAAGAGAGGCATTGAAAGCAAGCCTGGCAACAAGGGAAGGCAGTGGAAGCCAACATGGCAACAAGGAAAGACACTGAAAACCAGCATGACAACAAGGAAGCAGAGAAATTCAGCATAAAAGGAAGTCCAGGATAAACGTTCAGCCATAAAGTAACGAAGTCAGACGAATTCTACATCTTATCAGCATACCCTTTCTCTTACATGCAAGTTTCCAACTCTTATCCATAACAAAAAAGAGTTTCATATTTGATGTGCATACCCATTTTCTTATATGTGTTTTTGGGTCGACATGGGGTGACTTGCCACTAAGCAGCTGAAGAAGCACAATTCCAAAGCTGCAAGTAATCATCCATTGTGTGCAAAGAAATGGACAGATGTAGAGATAGCAATACAAGGTACACGAACTCAACATAGCCAAGGGGATAAACACAAAGTGCACAAGTTCATCGTGTCATGGAAAGGAACAAGCATGTACAGCGGTAAAGAAAGCAATAACGGGCATAACCTAGAAGATTTACCAAAAAAAAAAAAAAAAAGAGGAACAATCGCATTGTGCAAAGGAACAGGCATGCGGACCTGAACACATCACTCTTGGTTGTGATGACGTTGGTGCGGTTGTAATCCGGATCCACATAGCCCGGAGTGCCGACCACCCGAGTGGCATCAGCATCGCCGTGAGTGAGGCGCTTGAGCAGCCCAAAGTCAGCCACCTTGGCTTGCATGTCTCCAGTCACAAGGATGTTGGCTGGCTTGATGTCGCGGTGAACGATGGGTGTGTCAAACCCATGCAGGTATGCCAGGCCCTCTGCTGCTCCCTGTGCCAGGCGCAACCTCTGGCGCAGCGAAAGCGGACCTGGGCCGTGCAACATGTATGCCAAGCAGAACACATGATTTCATGAGTGGTGGTGTCATGTCCTTTGCAGAAAAAAACAAAAAAAACAAACAACAAATGCCGTTCAACAATTGTGCTAGTGCGACTCACGCTTGGTCCTGTGGATATGGTACTGGAGGTCCCTGTTGGCCATGAACTCGTACACGAGGATCTGCTCCTGCTTGCCCGTCTCCACGTTCTGGTCCAGGCAGAAGCCCAGCAGGCGCACGAGGTGTGTGTGGTGGAGAGAGCCCATGGCTCGCACCTGTAACACGCAGGCAGATACACAATGGCATGAAAAAGTGAGACATGCATTAGCAGACTCAGCATTTGGGAAGCAGAGAGTGCCGTGTATTCTCTTGTGGAGAGAGGCCATGGCTCGACACACATGGAACAAGATCAACTATTGGGGAAGCAGAGAGTGCCGTGTCGTCTTGTGATGTCTTTTCTCGTGCACAGGGAACTAGAGGCATGCCTCACCTCCGTTTCAAAGTCGTTGGTCATGATGGTGGATCGCTTGATGGCCCACAGCTGGCCCTGTGGCGAGCGGCCTTTGTAGACAATGCCAAAGCCTCCCTTGCCCAGCACATTTTCCTCCGACCAGTTGTTGGTGGCACTCAGCATCTGCTGCAGCGTGAACTGCTCACACACGTCCAACCCCTCCCACTTCTCTGCGCACGCACAATACGGGGCGTAGATGAGTGGAGAGAGCATGAGAGCAGTGGACAGGCAGATTTATTGTGCACGGAATTGGGAGAGGTGGGGGGCGGGGATGGAAGCTAGGAAAGAATGGGAGAGGTGAAGGAATGGGGGAGATTGAATGTAACTGAAAGAAGAAGGGACGAGGGGCTCACTTGGTCCGCGGGGCCACAGCAGCCATGCGACCACCGCAGCCCGCAGAGTGAAGCCAGCAAAGCAGCCCAGAACAATGCCCACTATGGCACCCGTCGACAGAGACGACACTGCCAAGGAAGGGACATGGGGCGTGAAAAACGTCTGTGTAGCAGAAGCCTCATGAAACGTGATTATTGGTGCATAAAATAGGAATGAAATGTGGAGCTGTAAGAATAAAGCAAGGGTTACCAGTGTTGGTGGTGGTGGTGGAGTGGACGATGGCACATGTGGACGAGCCGTTGCT
This sequence comes from Closterium sp. NIES-65, assembly GCA_948144175.1. Classification (NCBI taxonomy): domain Eukaryota; kingdom Viridiplantae; phylum Streptophyta; class Zygnematophyceae; order Desmidiales; family Closteriaceae; genus Closterium; species Closterium sp. NIES-65. The sequence goes on from CANXME010002139.1 coordinate 351,478, forward strand.
CGAGTCGACTGTGGTGTACCCCGCATCGCAGAGGCACGTGAAGTTGGAGGGGGAGGTAGGGGCAGCCGGCACACACGCCCCATGGCCGTCACACGGGCCGTTGTCTGTGATGCTGCAAAACGCCTGGCAGGCTGCCGTCCTGCACTCACCTCAACAGTCGCCGCGTTGCGCAGGGCAACAGACAGCGAGTTCGCCCGCTTCGCCGCTTCGCCATCTCGTCGCCAACCGGCGCCGTCGTCGTCCCGCGAGTCGCAGCGACCGTCAATGCTCGCCGCGCCCTCTGCTGCCATCGTCGACGCATCAACCGGCCGCGTCGCGACGCCCTCTGCTGCCCCACCATCGGGCGCCATCGTCAAGACGTCACCCCGCGGGTCGCAGCGCCCGTCAATGCTCGCCGCGCCATCTGCTGCCCCTCCATCTGGCGTCATTGTGGCCGCATTTATTGGTCGCATGGAAGCATGCGAAGCCGAATCACCCGCGGGGTTCACCGAAACGCGATCTCCGAATTGCGAGATCGAGACTGAAACGCGATTCCGGTTCTCGCCACTCCACGACGAGCCGAACGGATTTATCTCGCGGCGGTCGATATCGCCGCACGTTGCACCCGCACTCTCGTTCCCCCTCGCGTCCCCCATCGCTTCCCCCCTCGCGCCGACCCGCTCATTCGCTGCTTGCGCGCATACAGCATCGTCCGCGCGGGCATCGCGTGACGCTCCGCTCCGCGCGGCCGCCGCCAAATCGCCCTCAAGAGCTCGAGTGATTCCGCGCCGCTGCAGCAGCGACGCAGTGAGAGGATGGGGAATGAAACGCGAGTGGAATAACATCGTCCGAGGATAAACCACATAAGAGTCAAGGGCTCAATTGATAAATTGTCTAGCAGATTGTTATTTATAATCATGAAGACGATTGTGGCCCATTAGCTCAGTTGGTTAGAGCGTCGTGCTAACAACGCGAAGGTCACAGGTTCGAAACTTGTATTGGCCAGCATTTAGCGAGTCTCACACACAAATATGCCCTCGTGGGGTCTCACTGTTACCCAGGCTACCAGGTGCTTCTTCGTTTGTCTTCGTTCGACTGACGAGGTGCGCGGCTAGTTTGCACCCGCGCTCACTGACTCGCACCGAACTGAACCGAAGGGGTGCACCGCTTCTTCAACTCGGTACGAACACGATCTTGGAAGGTCCTCTTCGTTTCAGAAATCCTCCTCCTATGGTTACCCTAGTTACCATCTTGTACTAGAAATTATTACCTGCCGGCTGACTCTCCTTGTCTCACGGCACATAGTACGCTACATAGTACTACTACCACCACGAGTCTGAATCATGCGCAGTACCACGCCGGAAAATCGCTTTCCCAAGCCCGCCGCGTCGCGTTCTGCAAATGACGTCGCACCTTGCATTCTCCTTCTCGCGGCCCTCACGCTCGCTGCCGGCGCCGCCGCGTGCTCCCTTTCCAGCGATACGACTATCAATAGTATTAGCTATCCGCTGTCGCTCCGAGATGCCCCGGCACGTCCGTACGAGCAGCGCGTGCTGTCGCGCGCTCGACCCAGCCGCGCGCGACGATCGCTCTTAAAGCGCGGCGCGACCGCGCTCGGTTTCAGAGCGCCCGACGCGCTCGCTGCAAGGCACGTCGTTCTAGCGGACTCGCAATGTGAGTCGGTCAAACTCGGTCAAACTAGCCAGTCGGTCAAACGCACGCGCTGCAAGGCCCGTGGTTCTAGCGGACTCGCAATATGAGTCGGTCAAACTCGTTCAGCCAGTTGAGGCTTATAGCGAGCTTCCCATACCTATCCCCCATCCCAAGCGAGGTATCCAACCATTCCGAGCCACATGCCCTCCCATTCCGAGCCACATGCCCTCCCATTCCGAGCCACAAGTCCTACCATTCCGAGCCACATGTCCTACCATTCCGAGCCACATGCCCTCCCATTCCAAGCCACATATCCTCCCAACCCGAGCCACATAACCTCCCAACCCGAGCCACATATCCTCCCATCCCGAGCCACACAAATCCTCCCATCCCGGGCCACATATCCTCCCATTCCGAGCTAGAGCTCTCATGGGTAGACAGAGTATCACGAGCGCACAGGCCTGTCCAGGCCTGGAGAAACGGGCCTGTGCGCCCGTCCAGGCCTGGAGAAACGGGCCTGTGCGCCCGTCCAGGCCTGGAGAAACGGGCCTGTGCGCCCGTCCAGGCCTGGAGAAACGGGCCTGTGCGCCCGTCCAGGCCTGGAGAAACGGGCCTGTGCGCCCGTCCAGGCCTGGAGAAACGGGCCTGTGCCGGCAGTGAAGGCGCTGCTGCAGCTGAAGGAGGCGTGGGGCGTTTGGGAAAACAACAGCAACGCCAATACGGCGTGCCCCCCCCCTCACCCTCCTCCCCTCCCGCTTCCCCCCTGTGCCGGCAGTGAAGGTGCTGCTGCAGCTGAAGGAGGCGTGGGGCGTGTGGGAAAGCAACAGCAACGCCACCACGGCGTGCTCTGCATGGGATGGCGTCTCTTGCAGCCCCAACGGGCTCGTCGTCGCCCTGTGAGTCTCGTCGCCCTGTGAGTCTCGTCGCCCTGTGAGTCTCGCTGCCCTGTGAGTCTCGTCGCCCTGTGAGTCTCATTGCCCTGTGAGTCTCAGCCTAGTCTAGGCCACCAGGCAACGTATCGCCCCCCGGTATATCCCCTGTTACCCCTCATTGGCCCTATGCACTCTCCGTGCACTCACTGTGTATCAATGTTCCACCCTTCCATTGCCTGCTCTGCTTGGAATAATAATCGTGTACTGAGATGTGGGCTGGATGGGCTGAATGTTACTATGTGCATGTGGGAGCATGGATTGAGTCGCATTCCGGATCGGGAGGGGGAGGGGTTGAAAGTGGAGGATGTGGGTGGTGGGATGGGGGACAACTGGATACTGGGGAAGGGAACTGGGGTGGGAGGTGGGGGAGGAATGGGAGCTGGTGATGCGTGCGTGCATGCATGCGTGTGTTGGCTGGTGGCAGGGATGCAAAGAAGTTCGTCGAAGTGGATCCTCCGGCCACTGGCTCCATACCTGCTTCCATCACTGCTCTCGCCGCTCTGCAATATCTGTCCGTCCCCACCCACCCACCCTCTCACTCACCCACCCACCCACCCACCCACTCACTCACCCACCCACCCACCCACCCACCCACCCAACTCCTCCCTCCACCACATCCACCTTGCATCCATTTTTGCTTTTGCTGAGCTGAATCCTCCCCCCACTGGCTCCATACCTGCCTCCATCCATCACTGCTCTCGAATCCCGGCAATACCTGTCCGTCCCACCCACCCATCCTCTCCTTTCACCATACCTTTCTCTCGAATGAATCTTCCAGCCACTGGCTCCATACCCGCCTCCATCACCACTCTCGCCTCCCTGCAATATCTGTCCGTCACCTCCTACCCACCCACCCTCTCCCTCCACCATGCCTTTCCTTCGCTTGCCATCTACTTTTGCTCCGTTCTTCCCCCCACTGGCTCATACCCGCCTCCATCATCACTCTCGCCTCCCTGCAATGAGATGATAGGTCTCAAGGCTCTTTCTTGATTTCCCATTGCCTTCTCCACTGTTGTTCCTGCGCCCTCCCATCGCATCCCATCCCATCCCATCCCATCCCATCCCATCCCCTCCCATCCCATCCCATCCCATCCCATCCCATCCCATCCCATCCCATCCCATCCCATCCCATCCCATCCCCTCCCCTCCCATCCCATCCCATCCCATCCCATCCCATCCCATCCCATCCCATCCCATCCCATCCCATCCCATCCCATCCCATCCATTCCCGTCCCGTCCCCTCCCATCCCATCCCGCCCCGTCCCGTCCCATCCCCTCCCCTCCCCTCCCGTCCCATCCCCTCCCATCCCATCCCATCCCATCCCATCCCATCCCATCCCATCCCATCCCATCCCATCCCATCCCATCCCATCCCATCCCATCCCGTCCCGTCCCGTCCCGTCCCATCCGCTCCCCTCCCCTCCCATCCCATCCCATCCCATCCCATCCCCTCCCATCCCATCCCATCCCATCCCATCCCATCCCATCCCATCCCATCCCATCCCATCCCCTCCCATCCCATCCCATCCCATCCCATCCCATCCCATCCCATCCCATCCCATCCCATCCCATCCCATCCCATCCCACAGCGATCTGACCTTCACGAGTCTGGAGGGGCCCATTCCATCCCTCGCCACCCTCACCGGCCTCACCCACCTGTTAGTGCCGCTCCCATCCACCGCTCGCTCCCCTTTACTCCTCTGCACCCCTGATCCTGTTCTCACCCACCTGTTAGTGCCGCCCTTCCATGGATGATGGCTCCTAACCAAAGCAGCTTCCTCACTATGCCCATCCACCGCCCTTCTTCACTCCTCTGGACCCCGCCATCCTGTTCTCACCCACCTGTTAGTGCCGCCCGTCCATGGCTCCATGGCTTTGAACCAGGGCGGTTCACTGTTGGACTAGACCCAACCCAACCACTACGCCCATCCGTTGTCCCCTTTCATTTCGCTGCGCCCCCTTTTCCTTCTAATGCCCATGTTGGGCGGTTCATTTCGCTGCACCCCCTTTCCCTTCGATTTCCTGCTCAATCCTTGTTCTCAGCCATGTCTCATCATGACTGGAGTCATTTAGTGGTTTTTGAGGCGCCTCAAAAACCACTTCAATGCACCCCCTTTCCCTTCGGTTCCCATTTTCCGTTGAATGTGCCACGTGCACCTGCGTGCGTTCCATTGCTGCATGCATGCCACGTGTTTCATTGCTGCATGCATGCCACGTGTTTCATTGCTGCATGCATGCCACGTGTTTCATTGCTGCATGCATGCCACGTGTTCCATTGCTGCATGCATGCCACGTGTGGCTGCATCTTGTCAGAGCGATTGGACTGGATGGCAGCAGGCTCACCGGCACTCTGGACGGACTGGCCTGGCTCTCCTCCCTCACCAACCTGCGAACACTGTACGCCCCCAAAAAATATTGTATGTTCTGTGAACACTGTACGCCCCCAAAAAACACTGTATGTTCTGCGAACACTGTACGCCCCCAAAAAACATTGTATGTTCTGCGAACACTGTACGCCCCCAAAAAACACTGTATGTTCTGCGAACACTGTACACCCCCAAAAAACACTGTATGTTCTGCGAACACTGTACGCCCCCAAAAAACACTCTATGTTCTGTGAACACTGTACGCCCCCAAAAAACACTGTATGTTCTGCGAACACTGTATGCCCTGCGAGCACTGTACGCCCTGCAAACACTGTATGCCCTGCAAGACCGTACGCCCTGCAAGCACTGTACGCCCTGCAAACACTGTTAATCCTGCAAGCTGGCAATGTCATTGTCACTCTGCATTCCACTTTGCCAGCCACGCTGGCAATGCAAGAAATGTTAATTCTGTTAAAGGCACGATGGCATTTCTTGTCAGCCCTGCAAGCTAGCAATGTCATGTCACTCTGCATTCCACTTTGCCAGCCAGCCACACTGCATGCGACTTCGCTCCAGCATCTTTTCCACGGCTTCTCCCACTCCCATGCCTCACTTCCCTCCCATGCCTCACTTCCCTCCCATGCCTCACTTCCCTCCCATGCCTCACTTCCCTCCCATGCCTCACTTCCCTCCCATGCCTCACTTCCCTCCCATGCCTCACTTCCCTCCATGCCTCACTTCCCTCCCATGCCTCACTTCCCTCCCATGCCTCACTTCCCTCCCAGGCCCACTTCCCTCCCTGCCTCACTTCCCTCCCATGCCTCACTTCCCTCCCATGCCTCACTTCCTCCATGCCTCACTTTCCCTCCCATCTCACTTCCCTCCCATGCCTCACTTCCCTCCCATCCTCACTTCCCTCCCATGCCTCACTTCCCTCCCATGCCTCACTTCCCTCCCATGCCTCACTTCCCTCCCATGCCTCACTTCCCTCCCATGCCTCACTTCCCTCCCATGCCTCACTTCCCTCCCATGCCTCACTTCCCTCCCATGCCTCACTTCCCTCCCATGCCTCACTTCCCTCCCATGCCTCACTTCCCTCCCATGCCTCACTTCCCTCCCATGCCTCACTTCCCTCCCATGCCTCACTTCCCTCCCATGCCTCACTTCCCTCCCATGCCTCACTTCCCTCCCATGCCTCACTTCCCTCCCATGCCTCACTTCCCTCCCATGCCTCACTTCCCTCCCATGCCTCACTTCCCTCCCATGCCTCACTTCCCTCCCATGCCTCACTTCCCTCCCATGCCTCACTTCCCTCCCATGCCTCACTTCCCTCCCATGCCTCACTTCCCTCCCATGCCTCACTTCCCTCCCATGCCTCACTTCCCTCCCATGCCTCACTTCCCTCCCATGCCTCACTTCCCTCCCATGCCTCACTTCCCTCCCATGCCTCACTTCCCTCCCATGCCTCACTTCCCTCCCATGCCTCACTTCCCTCCCATGCCTCACTTCCCTCCCATGCCTCACTTCCCTCCCATGCCTCACTTCCCTCCCATGCCTCACTTCCCTCCCATGCCTCACTTCCCTCCCATGCCTCACTTCCCTCCCATGCCTCACTTCCCTCCCATGCCTCACTTCCCTCCCATGCCTCACTTCCCTCCCATGCCTCACTTCCCTCCCATGCCTCACTTCCCTCCCATGCCTCACTTCCCTCCCATGCCTCACTTCCCTCCCATGCCTCACTTCCCTCCCATGCCTCACTTCCCTCCCATGCCTCACTTCCCTCCCATGCCTCACTTCCCTCCCATGCCTCACTTCCCTCCCATGCCTCACTTCCCTCCCATGCCTCACTTCCCTCCCATGCCTCACTTCCCTCCCATGCCTCACTTCCCTCCATGCCTCACTTCCCTCCCATGCCTCACTTCCCTCCCATGCCTCACTTCCCTCCCATGCCTCACTTCCCTCCCATGCCTCACTTCCCTCCCATGCCTCACTTCCCTCCCATGCCTCACTTCCCTCCCATGCCTCACTTCCCTCCCATGCCTCACTTCCCTCCCATGCCTCACTTCCCTCCCATGCCTCACTTCCCTCCCATGCCTCACTTCCCTCCCATGCCTCACTTCCCTCCCATGCCTCACTCCCTCCCATGCCTCACTTCCCTCCCATGCCTCACTTCCCTCCCATGCCTCACTTCCCTCCCATGCCTCACTTCCCTCCCATGCCTCACTTCCCTCCCATGCCTCACTTCCCTCCCATGCCTCACTTCCCTCCCATGCCTCACTTCCCTCCCATGCCTCACTTCCCTCCCATGCCTCACTTCCCTCCCATGCCTCACTTCCCTCCCATGCCTCACTTCCCTCCCATGCCTCACTTCCCTCCCATGCCTCACTTCCCTCCCATGCCTCACTTCCCTCCCATGCCTCACTTCCCTCCCATGCCTCACTTCCCTCCCATGCCTCACTTCCCTCCCATGCCTCACTTCCCTCCCATGCCTCACTTCCCTCCCATGCCTCACTTCCCTCCCATGCCTCACTTCCCTCCCATGCCTCACTTCCCTCCCATGCCTCACTTCCCTCCCATGCCTCACTTCCCTCCCATGCCTCACTTCCCTCCCATGCCTCACTTCCCTCCCATGCCTCACTTCCCTCCCATGCCTCACTTCCCTCCCATGCCTCACTTCCCTCCCGTCACCATGCAAACAAGCCGTGTCATTGTCACTCTGCATTCCTCTTTGCCATCCAGCCTTGCTCTGCTGCATGCCACATCGCTCCAGCATCTTATGCAAAGTCCCATGCTCCTATGCTTTCTTTCCCATGGCTTCTCCCATGCCTCACTTCCCTCCCATCACCCTCAGTCCTCTCTTATCACCCTCAGTCCTCTCTTATCACCCTCCCTTCCCTCTCACCATTCAGGAGTCTAGAATACTTGACGGCATTCACAGGGGACTTGTCCTCCCTGCACATTCTTTCTCACCTGGGGAAGCTTCAGCAGCTGTAAGCATTGCTGCAGCGCAAGAACATATCTTGCTCGCAGCATGCTCGTATACTTAACCTGCATGTCACCATTTGGCTTCATGTACCGACCATCCCCTAACTAGCAGTGGCAGGGCAGCGCATTTATTCTTGCTTACTACGTGTGCATGAGTGCAGCGAATTCAATGGGCTTAGACGATTTTTGAGATGCCTCAAAATACTCGCAAGTGGCATTGATAGTGCATCGATTCTTGCTTACTACGTGTGCATGAGCGCAGCTAACTCAATGGGCTTAGACGATTTTTGAGGCGCCTCGAAGTACTCGCAAGTTGCATTGATACTTCATGCATTCTTGCTTATCACACGTGTGCATGAGCGCAGAGAACTCAATGGGCTCAGGAGCGCCACAGGGGAAATACCCCGAGAGATTCAATTCTGGGTCGACTCAAGAGTCGACTGCTCACTGCGTTGTGTTCATTCCTTTGCTTATTACACGTGCATGCTCGCAGGGAACTGAATGGGCTTAAGAGCACCACAGGGGAGATACCCCGAGAGATTCGATATTCTGAGGCGACTCAAGAGTCATCTGCTTACTGCGTTGTGTTCATTCCTTTGCTTATTACACGTGCACGCACGCAGGGAGCTGAATGGGCTCAGGAGCGCCACAGGGGAGATACCCAGAGAGATTCAATACATGACTGCCCTCACTGGCCTGTAAGCCGGACATGACTACATATTTCTGCTTTTAGCTTGTCTATGTGACCTGCTCCTGCCTTCCTCCTGCAGTGAAACTTGAAGCACCCTGCTCCCCCTCCCCCCCTCTCCTCTCCCCCCCTCTCCGCTTGCTCCCTCCCTTCCCCCCCCCCAACCCCTCACCCTACAAGCAAGCAACAGCGTGCGTTTCTTCCCCAGGATCAATCACTCGACCCGAATTTCTGTCGACCCGACAGCAATTCGGGATACAAACTACCCACCCGACACCCAAGTGCCAGATTGGGTTTACAATCTTGGGATTCTGACCCGAAGTTGGGTATAAAATGGCCATTTGTTCTATGACCAGACAAAATTATCACCTGAAACTGTATCAATCCGTTCTTAGACAGCAATTTAATTCGATACCGTGTTTTACGGTAAATTCGGCTAAAAAGAAATCGTTTTTTCCCCCTGCTGTTGCCTCCTTCCTTGCAGGGGCTTAAACTATCTTCCTGCTCTCGAGTTTCCCGATTGGGTTACTCACCTCTCCAACCTTCACTACCTGTGAGCTATTACCCGCACCCGTCAATCACCGGTCGAATTTTCCACCATTTTCACCCGCCACATCCCCCACGAGGCACGAGGATAGCCACATGTGCCACCATGGCGTTTTGAGACGTCTCAAAACACTTCTGTTTGCACGGGAATAACCACATGTGCCACCATGGCGTTTTGAGTCGTCTCAAAACACTTCTGTTTGCAAGGGGAATAACCACATGTGCCACCATGGCGTTTTGAGACGTCTCAAAACACTTCTGTTTGCACGGGGAATAACCACATGTGCCACCATGGCGTTTTGAGACGTCTCAAAACACTTCTGTTTGCACGGGAATAACCACATGTGCCACCATGGCGTTTTGAGACGTCTCAAAACACTTCTGTTTACACGGGAATAACCACATGTGCCACCATGGCGTTTTGAGACGTCTCAAAACACTTCTGTTTGCACGGGAATAACCACATGTGCTACCATGGCGTTTTGAGACGTCTCAAAACACTTCTGTTTGCACGGGAATAACCACATGGGCCACCATGGCGTTTTGAGACGTCTCAAAACATTTCTGTTTGCACGGGAATAACCACATGTGCCACCATGGCGTTTTGAGACGTCTCAAAACACTTCTGTTTACACGGGAATAACCACATGGGCCACCATGGCGTTTTGAGACGTCTCAAAACACTTCTGTTTACACGGGAATAACCACATGTGCCACCATGGCGTTTTGAGACGTCTCAAAACACTTCTGTTTGCACGGGAATAACCACATGTGCCACCATGGCATGGCTGTGACTGGGCTTGTCTCGGTGCGGCAACTCTTGCCTTTTGAGGCGCCTCAAAAGACATCCCCCATGAGGCACAAGGATAAACACATGTGCCACCATGGCATGCCTGTGATGTGACTGGGCTTGTCTCATTGCGACAACTCTTGCCGGCCTTTCCCTTGCGCACGCTCAGGAATGTGGAGTCAGACAACCCCCACCACACCGGTTAGGATGGAGTTGACTTTTAAGTTGACTCAATAGTCAACTCAGTGCGGTCTCTTGCCGGCCTTCCCCTTGCGCGCAGGACTGTGGAGACGGACGATCCACACCGGCAGGGGCGATTGCTGAATGACGACATCTCTCAGCTCTCAGCTCTCACCAGTCTGTGAGTTGAGCGTGCGTGGGAGCGTTTACTCAAACTGAAAGGCGATGACATTCGTTACGGCACATTACAATCTGTTTTTGCCACATATAGTTGACAAAGTTGCATACATCCAAAGACACTCTTAAACAAACATTGAGCTCGACAATTGGCTCAGAAACGATTATTATCAGCACCATTCTAGCATCAATTGCGATGCATCATAAGTAAAGCAATACAGTACTCGCAAATGTAGCAGCCTGTTTTGGCGAAAGTTCGGCAACAAAAATACCGCTGAGAACATGACAATTTGTGCAAGATTTTGTATCCAGGGGTCACCCTGACTCATGTTTCGAATTCGAAGGGCTGCAGTAGCACTTTTGAGGCGCCTCAAAAGTCACCCTGACTCATGTTTCGAATTCGAAGGGCTGCAGTAGCAGAGTCAGGGTGACCCCTGGGATTCTGTATCCTTTCTGCATTGCCATGTCTATGTCGTAAAAAGCATTCGCGAGCGAGATCTGCCCTAATCCTGACGTCAGCAGCGTCCATGTGTTGTCTGCTTCCACGCTTTGCAGGTCCCTCTTAGGAAACAACCTGGAAGGCTATTTGCCCAAGACCTGGACCAATCTGGTCAACCTGCAGAAGCTGTGAGTCACTGCTTGCCATGTCATCCTATCTTATGTTTGTCATCCCAGTGGCCCTATGAACAACACAACCTTGTTTCGCCTCCCTTTTCCATCAGATCTCAGGACCAAGGACCCATTTTGTTTGAGGTTGATTTTGAGAATTTTCAAAATCAACCTCAAAAAAGAGAATTCTCAAAATCAACCTCAAACAAAGAGAATTCTCAAAATCAACCTCAAACAAAGAGAATTCTCAAAATCAACCTCAAACAAAGAGAATTCTCAAAATCAACCTCAAACAAAGAGAATTCTCAAAATCAACCTCAAACAAAGAGAATTCTCAAAATCAACCTCAAACAAAGAGAATTCTCAAAATCAACCTCAAACAAAGAGAATTCTCAAAATCAACCTCAAACAAAGAGAATTCTCAAAATCAACCTCAAACAAAGAGAATTCTCAAAATCAACCTCAAACAAAGAGAATTCTCAAAATCAACCTCAAACAAAGAGAATTCTCAAAATCAACCTCAAACAAAGAGAATTCTCAAAATCAACCTCAAACAACGAGAATTCTCAAAATCAACCTCAAACAACGAGAATTCTCAAAATCAACCTCAAACAAAGAGAATTCTCAAAATCAACCTCAAACAACGAGAATTCTCAAAATCAACCTCAAACAAAGAGAATTCTCAAAATCAACCTCAAACAACGAGAATTCTCAAAATCAACCTCAAACAACCTTGTTTCGCCTCCCTTTTCCATCACATCTCCGGGACCAAGAACCCATTCCCACCACATGCTCGGCACATCACACTGTGCTGAAACCCGTGCCCCTGAGAACAACACACTCGTTCGCCTCCGTTGTGTCTCAGGTCTCTGGGAGCCAACAAATTCCAAGGAACCATTCCCACAACATTCTCGGCCCTCACAGGCCTAACTGAAATGTAAGTGTCAGGTGTCCTCCCCGATTCCTATCATCTCACCCCAACTCACCCTGTCCTTGTCTTTATCCCTCCCTTGGCCATCTGTTCCTCACTCAGTGTGCACCATTTGTTCTTCCCCCCCTCCCCCCCTCCCTTCCTCCCCCTCCACCTTCCCTTCTTCTACTGCAGAGACCTCTCGTGGAATCAGCTGTCTGGCACAATACCCCCCGTATTCGCTACCAGCATCCAGTCAATGTACGTTACTCCTCCCTCTGCCCCCTGTCCCACGTTTCCAAGCCTAACCTCAGCACTTCCACTTCCTGTACCTTCATAGATCAGCACATTTAAAAAAATCAGCACAATTTCATAATTCATTGCATTCGTTTTTGTTCTCGGAGCTCTCCCGTCGCGGGTCCAGCTGCTTTTGCGGAAAGGCACGGCTATTCAGCAGTCCGTTGATTGCCTCTGTCTGTCATCCTTGATGCCTTCAACCGTCCAAGCGGAAAGCCCTGAATACGTCCTCGTGATTTCACATCCTTAACCGCACTCTTACCTATTTCACAATCATCATTCCTCTCCTTCAGGGGAACTCCCAATCATTGAACCAATATTCTGCTCGCCTCTTTCCCTGTCTGCGTATCCAGATCGATCGGCTTAAGTGGCGTTTGAGTTGACTCAAAAGCCGCCTACAAAATCCTCTGCGTATCCAGATCGCTCGGCTATAAGACCTTCAATGGGCCCGTCCCACCACACCTAGCACTGCCCAACCTCTCTCTTTCTGCCTCTCCTGTCCTGCGCGCCTCTCTTTCCCTGTCTGTCTATTCAGATCGCTCGGTTACAATACCTTCAGTGGGCCCATCCCACCACACCTGGCACTGAGGTGACTTTTGAGTCGACCCAAAGGTCACCTATTTCTCTGTGCGCCTCTCTTTCCCTGTCTGTCTATTCAGATCACTCGGTTACAATACCTTCAGTGGGCCCATCCCACCACACCTGGCAGCACTGCCCAACCTCTCTCAGCTGTGAGAACCCCCATGCTTGCCTTTGAGTCGACTCAAGAGCAGACCCATCCCACCTCACCTTGCAGCACTGCCCAACCTCTCTCAACTGTGAGATCCCCCGTGCATGCCCATTTTTGCGCACTCATCTTCACACCTCCATGCTTACTCGCCCCATGGCCTTTCCTCCAACCAACCTGTACTCTCTGTTCAGCTCCATTTCTCCGAGTTGACTTTTGAGTCGACTCAAAGGCCAACCAACATGCACTCTCTGTCCAGCTCCATTTCTCCGAGTTGACTTTTGAGTCGACTCAAAGGCCAACCAACATGCACTCTCTGTGCAGCTCCATTTCTCCGAGTTGACTTTTGAGTCGACTCAAAAGCCAACTCGACCTGCGGTGTCTCTGTCCAGCTCCATTTCTCAAAACTTGTGTCACTCCCTTTCTATTCCTGCTGCCACCTGCAATGATTCCTGACTTTTAAGACGTCCTCAAAAGTCCATTCTGTTCCGCTGCCATCTGCAATGATTCATCTTCTGCTGCCCTGGCTGCACGCAGTCAGCTATCCCACAATCAGTTCACAGGGGGCATCCCCAGCACATTTCTTCTCTCACTCCCTTTTCATTCCGCTGCCATCTGCACTCCCCAACGTTCCTCTCCGGCTGTCCTGACTGCAGTCAGCTATCCTACAATCAGCTCACAGGAGCCATCCCCAGCACCTTCATTCGCCTCACTGCCATGAGTGCTCTGTACGTCTCTCCCCATATTGCGCTCCCTCCTTCTTCCTACCCCTGCCCTCACACGCCTCACTGCCATGAGTGCTCTGTATGTCTCCCCATACTGTGCCCCCTCATTCTTCCTAAACCCTGTCCCCTCTGCCTCTCCCTCCCTGCCCTCACATGCCTCGCTGGCATGAGAGCTCTCTGATACTTTCCCCATGCTGCTCTCCCCCTTTCTCCCTCTCTCTGCCCCCACTGAGCCACAACTGCTGCACAGCAGAATCAAGTCCGCAGCCTCACATGTTACTCGGTTGGTTCTTCATTGCTGTGCCTTGCAGGGCCTTCGTTACTGGCTGCTTGTAGAGTCGGTTGCATGGCCTCACATGTTACTGGTTGCTTGCAGAGTCGGTTGCATGGCCTCACATGTTACTGGTTGCTTGCAGAGTCGGTTGCATGGCCTCACATGTTACTGGTTGCTTGCAGAGTCGGTTGCATGGCCTCACATGTTACTGGTTGCTTGCAGAGTCGGTTGCATGGCCTCACATGTTACTGGTTGCTTGCAGAGTCGGTTGCATGGCCTCACATGTTACTGGCTGCTTGCAGAGTCGGTTGCATGGCCTCACATGTTACTGGTTGCTTGCAGAGTCGGTTGCATGGCCTCACATGTTACTGGTTGCTTGCAGAGTCGGTTGCATGGCCTCACATGTTACTGGTTGCTTGCAGAGTCGGTTGCATGGCCTCACATGTTACTGGTTGCTTGCAGAGTCGGTTGCATGGCCTCACATGTTACTGGTTGCTTGCAGAGTCGGTTGCATGGCCTCACATGTTACTGGTTGCTTGCAGAGTCGGTTGCATGGCCTCACATGTTACTGGTTGCTTGCAGAGTCGGTTGCATGGCCTCACATGTTACTGGTTGCTTGCAGAGTCGGTTGCATGGCCTCACATGTTACTGGCTGCTTGCAGAGTCGGTTGCATGGCCTCACATGTTACTGGTTGCTGTGTTCCCAGGAGCAGTGTGATTGTTGCCTCTCACACGTGTGCGTGCGTGTGTGCGTGTGTGTGTGTGTGTGTGTGTGTGTGTGTGTGTGTGTGTGTGTGTGTGTGTGTGTGTGTGTGTGCGTGCGCGCGCGCTCCGCGTGACAGAGACATTGCGGTCAACAATCTCAGGTCAGGCCTTGACGTGGTGACTCAGATGCCATGGCTTGATACCATGTGAGTGGCGGTTTTTGCGAATTCTCAACAATCTCAGGTCAGGCCTTGATGGGGTGACTCAGATGCCATGGCTTGATACCATGTTAGTGTTCTCCCCTCTTCGCCACCTCAGCGGCCTCCTATTGGAGGGGACCTTGCTTTCCCTCGCTTCCCTTGGTCCACTTTGGCTGCCCGCAACACCTGAGATGTTTTTTTCTGGTGCTGCTTTGCAGACGCCTTCATACCAACAACTTCTCTGGTGTGCTTCCAGCGTCCTTAACGGCAATCAGTGGCCTCACACGCGTGTGAGTGCACTCGATCCATCTCTCACCTTATCAGTGCAGTGCACCAATCAACCCCTTTTATCGCACCTATACGGGTCGGTGGCATCGAGCAACAGTTAGCGTAATGACTGGCCCTATTGTAAGGTCACCTGAGTAGTTTGGTGCATGATTTTATAATAATTTCTGGTGGCAGTGCTTTTTAAATTCATGGTATATGAGCGCCTGAAGGCATTCGTTCCCATGCTCCACTCTCCATGTATTTGTTTCATCGTCTCCCCCCCCCCCCCACCACCCACCCACCCTGTGTGTGTCTTGGACCCTATACAGGGACATTGGGAACAACCGATTTACGGGAACCTTTCCCGAGTTTATTTTGCGCCAGAAGAGCCTTGTATCCCTGTACGTGGCTCTCTCTGAACACGTAACACGTCCATACGTGGCCCTTGTATTTTTGTAACACATTCACGCACAAAAACGAGTTGCGTTGCACTTAGGCATGTGCATGCAACGTGTCAACCCGACCCAACCTGACCCGACCTGACCTGACTGACTGGGTCCAATTTTAGTCAGGTCGGCTCGAGTAGGCCTAAAAATTATCCCAAACCACCCAGCCCTAGAGTCGGGTTGGTTCGGCATATACCCAGGGTCAGGTTGGGTCGACCAGCTGGAAAATCCCGACTCAAGGTTCAGATCAGATTGGGTCACATCAGGTTGGGTCAGGTCTGGTTGGGTCGGGTCAGGTTGGGTCAGGTCAGGTTGGGTCAGGTCAGGTTGGGTCAGGCTGATCTGATCTGGTCAAGCCCTCCAAATGAGTGACTCAACCTGGTCAAAACCCTCGGTCGGGTCGACCTGTTGCTCATGCTGCACTGATGGAGCAAATGCCTCTATTTCCTTTGAGATATGACGTATTGTGCTTCCCGCCTTTTCACCCTGAAACAACTATCGGAGCAAATAATGTGGCAATTGAAATGGCCATGGCAGGAACTTGGGCAACAACAGTTTCACAGGGACTCTCCCCCGCAAAGTGGCCAAGCTTCTCAACGTGGGAGATATGTGAGTGGCACTGCTGCTTGATACTGCACAGATTCCATCAGGTTCATCAAGGAGACTTGTTGTGATTCAACTTTGGCAACAACACAGTCACACAGGGACCATCCCCCGCGAATTGGCCAAGCATGTCAACCTGGGAGATATGTGAGTGGCGCAACTGCTTGATACAGCACAGAATTTCTTTAGGCTTATCAAGGGGACTTGTGAGTCAGCTTGTGGTTATGGGCGCACAAGCTTCTAAAACTTTCAGGGCTGTCCTTGGAAGTGCAGTAGGACTAAAAGGGATGGGATACGAACAAAAAAAGGAACAATCGCCAAGTAGGGCAAGCAATGACTCGGAATAGAGTAGAGGATTTCTTTGGCAAGTCTGCTTGAAAGACGGTGTCATGTTGTGGTTCTTGATACCATTGCCCGGTTCCAGAAATCTCAATGACAACAATTTCCATGGAACCATCCCATCCGACCTGCTTCGGCTACCCATGTTGTCCTCGCTGTAAGTAGCTCCGTTATACTTGTTTCAAAAAGATAATTTCTTCCATTTTCCACCTTGGTGTGCGTTCAATTCCTTCTCTCAATCAAACGGTGCTTACAAAACCGATCTCAACTGTCCTCATGTCATATGGTACTCAGCAATTACTCTGTTTCGCTGCCGCATACTAGATTAGGAATCCACATGCATACTACTTGATTCGTGAGTGTTTCCCTTCCCTGCATCGCCCAAGTATTCAACTTTCCACCCCAAGCTTGTTGCCTGTCTCTCTGAGGCCCACGATGCATGCATGTGCTTTGGCGGTTTGCTTGAGTTTCAGACTGCTGCATTCAGCCCCTTCACTATACGCCTCCATCGCAACACAGAGAAATAGCTAACAACTTCCTCTCAGGGGAACTCCCAGGGACTCTTAGTGTCACAACTTCTCTTAGAACGCTGTAAGTAGGGCAGCGACTGGGTGGGTGCTACCATTACTGTGTGTGCCTGGTGCCATTTTTCCCCTTAGATGCTTAGCTTTTATACCCTTGGAAGTCTCATTCGCTCTTCTTGCACCGTGCAGTAGCCTGGGCGGAAATGGCTTCACGGGCTCCTTACCTGACTTCTCACGCTGGAACGTTAGATGTGTAGAAATGTAAGTAAGCCTCCAACTCTGAGACAGTCTGTTCGTTCTTGTCCCACTCTAAACATCACTTGCTCAATCTTGTTCCCAGCACCATGGGGTTTGTGCTATACGTTCCCGCATTGCTCGGTCTTGTTTTTCCTTCACTTGTGTTGTGGCTCAGAGATCTCAGCAGCAACAACTTCACAGGGTCGATTCCCCACTCCATCTCCACCCTCACCACCCTCGAGGGCATGTGAGCCTTCTCCTCTCTTCGCGTGCCACAACTGGGTTGTCCCCAACTCTCCTCCCTGCCCTCCTGCCCGCCTGCCCGCCTGCCTGCCTGCTATTTCCGACTCCATTTCTTCCCTCACCACCCTCGACAGCATGTCAGCCTTCTTCTCTTCTTGTGCCACAACTGGGTTGTCCCCAACTCTCCTCCCTGCCCTCCTGCCCTCCTGCCCGCCTGCCTGCCTGCCTGCCTGCTATTCCCGACTCATTTCTTCCCTCACCACCCTCGACGGCATGTCAGCCTTCTTCTCTTCTTGTGCCACAACTGGGTTGTCCCCAACTCTCCTCCCTGCCCTCCTGCCCTCCTGCCCGCCTGCCTGCCTGCTATTCCCGACTCCATTTCTTCCCTCACCACCCTCGACGGCATGTCAGCCTTCTTCTCTTCTTGTGCCACAACTGGGTTGTCCCCAACTCTCCTCCCTGCCCTCCTGCCCGGCTGCCCGCCTGCCTGCCTGCCTGCCTGCTATTTCCGACTCCATTTCTTCCCTCACCACCCTCGACGGCATGTCAGCCTTCTTCTCTTCTTGTGCCACAACTGGGTTGTCCCCAACTCTCCTCCCTGCCCTCCTGCCCTCCTGCCCGCCTGCCTGCCTGCTATTCCCGACTCCATTTCTTCCCTCACCACCCTCGACGGCATGTCAGCCTTCTTCTCTTCTTGTGCCACAACTGGGTTGTCCCCAACTCTCCTCCCTGCCCTCCTGCCCTCCTGCCCGCCTGCCTGCCTGCCTGCCTGCTATTCCCGACTCCATTTCTTCCCTCACCACCCTCGACGGCATGTCAGCCTTCTTCTCTTCTTGTGCCACAACTGGGTTGTCCCCAACTCTCCTCCCTGCCCTCCTGCCCTCCTGCCCGCCTGCCTGCCTGCCTGCCTGCTATTCCCGACTCCATTTCTTCCCTCACCACCCTCGACGGCATGTCAGCCTTCTTCTCTTCTTGTGCCACAACTGGGTTGTCCCCAACTGCCTCCCTCCCTCCCTCCCTCCCTGCCTCCCTGCCTCTGCCTGCCTGCCTGCCTGCTATTCCCGACTCCATCTCCACCCTCACCACCCTCGAGGGCATGTGGGTGAGCCTTCTCTTCTTGTGCCACAACAGGGCCGTCACCAACTGCCTCTCTCCCTGCCTCACCGTCGTGTACAAAAGTCATGTTCGAGCCTTTGCAGTGACAGGCAGCCTATGCATTCAGCACTTTTCTCATGACTCAACCAATACACCCCTTACCATGTCCTGCAGTTTACTCAACAACAACCAGCTGACAGGCACCATCCCATCAGCCATATTCACCACGACGAATCTGAAATACCTGTAAGCCTCAAGGGTCAAGGGACCCCCTTACTAAGTGCCCTTAAGTGTTCCCACCTCTGCCCCATGGTGCTTTCCTGCATCAGCCCGCACTGCTCTTGCATTGCATGTGCTGCTTCTGATCGCACTGTCTCCCTGACATTGCTATTGTCATTGCCCGTCAGCTACAATGTCTCCCTCTCGTCACAATTGTACTGCCTCCCTCCCAACCGTCTCCCTGCCATTGCCATTGCCCGTCAGCTACTTTAGCCGCATGGCCTAAGGCCCTACACTGTGTCTCCATGCCATTGCCATTGCCATTGCCATTGTGCACCATCAGCTACATGGCCAACAACCATCTCACCGGCACTCTGCCAGCCGCCATCAGCCAACTACAGAAGCTCGAACAGATGTGAGGGTGCTATCTGCCTTGCTCCCCTACGATTCTCAAGAAATTTCGCAGCTTTGTGAGCAATGCAGGCAGCACAGCACAGGTTTACAGGAAGATGTTTATTACAAACACAAGTCCAGCAAACGTCCTCACTGTGAACATAAAGATCAGAAACTAACAAAGAAAATCGGGGCACAAAACATTGCCTGTGCCATCCCCACTCCACCCGCTGCGCTTCATTCATATAACCATTGGTGCCTTAGCTCTGCCTGCCACTGCTCTGCCTGCCAATGCTCTGCCTGCCACTGCTCTGCCTGCCACTGCTCTGCTCTCCCTACCCTTCGCTCTGCCTGCTCTTCATGCCTCCTGTGTCACCGAATATGTACGTTTGTGCATATAAGGTGCCAGTATGATTGTGGTGTAGAAAGGGTGTAGTAATGTGTTGTATTTGTTGTATGCAGGCTCAAGGATGGGTAGGTGGGAGGCTGGGAAATTGACGCGAAGTTGGTAGGAGAACACCAGGGGGTGAAATCCTCGCGACCAATGGGAACAAACCCAACCCAGGCTCAAGCCGCACATTGAGAAATGCACGGCTCGAGCCAGGGACAGGTAAGTTCACTCTCACACACACACACAATGCTTTCTGTTTGTTATCCTTTCGTATAGTGGACAGTTGTTACCTCAGATTTGCCTACAGGTGGCACACCACTCAGAGAGGACCTTTGAGGTGAGAGTTACCACTCTTTCATAACAAACAGAAAGGTGCGCGTGCAAGCATGGATGTGCACGAGTTGCGTTATGGCAGGAAGTACGATCGTCGTGAGGGTGATCGCTCGCGGCGGGAGCGCTCACGAGAGCGCGGGCGTTCGCTAGAGAGGTCGCCGCGGAGGCCTGACCGCTCGCCGCGGAGGCCTGAGCGCTCGCCGCGGAGGCCGGCTTTTCGCGCCGATCTGGTCCCTCTCGCGCCAGATCGCCGTGAAGAAGGTGCAGAGCGCGAAGGAAGAGGCGGATCCGAGTCCGTCAGGATGGGAAGTGACCCGTGGCGGACGGATACGCACCACGGGGCTGGTGGCGAATGCGGACATCGCCACGACACGGGAGCGTATCGCTCGCCGGACGAAGGTTACCGCCGTCGCGAAGATCGCAGTCGCGGGCGTGGCCTGGAGGAGCTATTCTCTGGTCGGCAAGGAGATCTCGATGTGGATGGGGAGGGCGAGGTCGATATGGCGGAGAAGCCGCAGGAAATGGATCTCGAGAGTGAAGCGAAGGGCGATGACGAGGCCCATGAGGAAGGCGCGGGCGAGCAGCGCGATATGCACGCCGAAGTCAAGGAAGCCAGTCCGATGCTGGCGAGCGAGGAGGCTGCGCCAGGCGCGGCAGAAATAGGCGGGAAGGATGGTGCGCGGAACCAGACGCGTGGTGAAGAAGGCAACGACGACAGGAGGCGTAGCCGTGGATCGCGCTCGCCGACCCCCCATCAGCACCACGACCAGAATCATGGTGGCGAGAGGCATGCGTCAGATCCGCGGCTGCAGCAAGACAAGAGGCGCGACGGCGGGCATCGCTCGCCAGATCCGCGGCTGCAGCGTGACGAGAGGCGCGGCGGCGACCATCGCTCGCCAGATCCGCGGCGGCAGCGTGACGAGAGGCGTGGCGGCGACCATCGCTCGCCAGATCCGCGGCTGCAGCGTGACGAGAGGCGCGGCGGCGACCATCGCTCGCCAGATCCGCGGCTGCGGCGTGACGAGAGGCGCGGCGGCGGCTACCGCTCGCCAGATCCGTGGCGGCAGCGCGAGGACAGACGTGACGGCGGCAACCGCTCGCCAGATTCGCGGCAGCAGCGTGAGGACAGGCGCGACGGCGGCTACCGCTCGACTGATGTGCGGCAGTGGCACGACGAAATGCGCGGAAGTGGTCACCACTTGCCAGATCCACGGCAGCGTCGTGGGGAGGAGCGCGGAGACAGCACGCGTTCACCAGATCCGCGGAGGTATCACGGCGGGAGGAGCGAGAGGGGCTCACGCTCACCAGATCTGCAGCGCTATCATGATGGGAGGAGCAGAGATGTCCAGCGCTCGCCTGACGCGCAACGGTATCCTGGAGGAGGGTGGAGAGGCGAGGCGCGCTCGCCGGATTGGCGGCAGCAGCTTGAGGAGAGTCACGGGGGCAGACATCGCTCGCCACCGCGGCAGCGGAGCAGGGATATAAGGCAAAGCGGTGGGGCACGTTCGCCAGAGCGTTATCGGCAACATGACGAGAGGCGTGCCGGCGAAGGAGGACAAGATCTGCGCAGCAGCAGAGTGGGAGGCAGCGGGCTGATGGACAGCCTGGAGCGAGCCAGAGAGGCGAGGGAGGGAATACGGCGGGCGGGAGAGAGGGGAACGGCAGGCAGGACAGCAGAGAGATATAGTGAGGCGTGGGGAGAAGGAAAGGGAAGTACAGCCATGGTCACAAGGGTGGAAGTACCAGCACGCTTCTCTGGGGACCAGCGATTGGGGCCCACACTGAAGAATTATCTCATGCAAGTGGGCAACGTGCGGTACAGATGCGAGAGGGGCGGCATGGATGCAGTGGACTTCTTTCTGAGCCTGCCAAACACACTGGAGGGGGAGGCAGAAACGTTATACAGGATGAAGATGAATGAGCTACTGGAGAGGGCAGGAAGGTATGGGGAGGACCCAACCGAAGAATTTCTGAGGCGGCTGAAGCGGCAGTTCCCAGGCCACACTGTAGAGAAGATCAGAGAGTTTCAAGACTTTAGGAAGGGGCGGGGAGAGTCACTACTCACCTACTACAATCGGCTGGTCAACATAGCGGAGGACGTGAGCTGTGCGGACATGGGCCTGCTTGTGAGCAAGTTCCTGGACGGCCTGGAGGGTACCTTGGGAAGCGGGCTGAGGCTGAAAGTATATGAGATGGGGGCTGAAGTGACACTTGATGAAGTGTTTGAGCTAGCTGAGAAGATGGAGATGGCCCAGAGGAAGCTTGAAGCCTACCGGCAACGACCAGCGGAGCGTGGCAGAGGACCTACATGGGCAGCAGCCATGATACCAGAGGAAAAGGAAAGGGCAGGGGGAAGAGGGGATAGCAGGACTGACGCACGAACGTGCCACCGATGCGGGCAGCCAGGGCACCTGCGCAGAGACTGCAAGAACTGCGACTCCTGTGGTAAGCCAGGGCACCGGCGGCGGGAATGCCCAACAGCTCCGAAGTGCGAAATCTGTGGGAAGGGAGGGCATGCAGCAAGGGAGTGTTATCAGCGGGAAGGAGCGGCGAAGAGGACACCAGAGGACCTGGAAAAGCAGATTGGCAGGCTGCAGGCTCAGCTGCAGGCAATGGGACCACGACGCGAGGCAGAAGCGGGGATGTACGCGGGGAAGGAAAAGGAAGAGGATGTAGAGCAAGATGAGGAGGCCGCTTTCATGAGCTGGGCAGGCAAAGCGAAGGATGAGGTGGAACACGAGGAGCAGCCAGCATACATGGCATGGAGAGGAAGGGAGGAGATGGGGCTACGCAGCGGAGGAAAGGATGCACGGAAGGACCAGGTAAGGAAGGAGCGAGAGAGAGGACAGAAACCGGAGGAGAAGGAAGAGAGGTGTACAGCGGCACGGCATCCACAGGAGCGGCTGGCGTGCCAGACTTCAGTGCTGCTGATACAAGGAGGTGCGCTGTCAGTAGAAGGGGAGAAGGCGAAGACAGCTATTATAGACACGGGCGCGCAGAGCGTGATACTAGGGAGGGGAATGGCAGAAAAACTGGGACTGTGGGCGCCGGACAGACATGTAGTGAAGGGAATGCTGGTGATGACAGCAGAGGGAGGAGAGTCAAAGTGGATGCCATGCACAAGGACTCCAATAGAACTGACGGTGCTCAAAGGAGAGAAGCACGAAACACCGGTGAGGATCAGGTGTGGGATCTCAGAATCTGAAGATTTCGACGTTTTGGTGGGCACGGAGATGATCTTTGCACTGGGCATGACCATCTGCTTTTGGAAGGAGACGGTAGAATTCAGAACCAGGTGGTGGAAGAAGGGTGAGCCACTGGGACAGCTGCCGGTGCAGTTCGTCAAGACAGAGCCAAAGCGGGCTTACAGGGCGGATCTGAAGGAGGGGGCAGCGAAGCAGGGGGCACAGGAGACCGCGAGGAACAAGGAACAGGGTGGACAGCCGAGGATGCACTTCATGGACGAGCCCAGCCAACAATCCGATTGGCAGCAACCTATCCGCCTGGTGGAACTCTTCGGGGGCATAGGGGCGGGTTTGGCAGCGGTGGTACGGAACGGGATAGCAGTGAAGCAGTGGATTTACGTAGAGAAGGCGGCAGAAGCAAGGAAAATGGCGGAGCATCATGCATGGCAGCTGCACAGCGAGTTCCCGGAGCTGTTGAAGGAAGAGGTGATCAGGGCAGCAATGAGCAGAGGAGTCAACGACGTCAGGGCCATCACAGAAGCTGAGGTGGCAAGCTGGGGGCACGTGGACCTGTTAGTGGCTGGGTGGGAGTGCCAAGGGGTATCATGGGCTGGGAAAGGCAAGGGTGAGCAAGACCTGCGAACACAGCTGATGGAGGACTTGTTCAGAGTGATGGAATGGCTGCAGGCTCAACAAGGCAGGGTGGCGTACCTGCTGGAGCATTTAGACATGGAAGGAGATGTGCGTGAGCCCATACGGCTGGTAAGGGAGCGAGTGACCAGACAGGTGGGAAAAGGGGTAAGCTGCGACGCAACATGGATGGGAGCCTACTCACACAGGCTCAGAATGTATTGGCAAAACGTGGTGCCAGCAGAAGACCTGCAGAGGGAGATAGAGGGGGTGAGAAGAGCAGGGGGGCGGAAGCTGAGCGATATACTCGAGCCTGGGCGAACACCAGCACCAGTAAGCAAGAGGAGCTACAGCCGACATTACCCTTGCAACACAGTGGGGCAAGAGAGGCAAGCACTGCCGACGCTCGTGTCATATGAAGGGGCAGCAGGGTACCAGATGGAGGGGAAGCAGCCAGGCCCAGGACTAGTGCTCGATCATAGGAAGGGAAGATGGGAAGAGCCCACGGCCCTGGAGAGGGAGCTGGCTATGGGGTACAAGGAGAACATCACAGCAGCCCCGGGCGTGACAGAGCAGGAAAGGAGGCGGGCGATGGGGAATGCAATGGATGGATACGTGATGAGGTGGTTGGTGCAGCGGATGTGGAGAGAAACGGTGCTGCACTGGGGACTGAAGGAGGGAGAAAATACAGAGGCAACGGTGAGACAAGGGGTGTGGACCTGCCTGCCAACAGCAGAGCCTGAGTGGAAGATAGGAGAGAGCATGAGCGAGGGAGGGAAGACAGCGATGCTGGCACTACTGGTCAAGCACAGGAAAGGCTTCGCTTTCACCCTGCAGGAGTTGGGGAAGTGCAAGATCAAGGAGATGGCATTGAAGCTGAACAGTGAAGAGCCGGTGTTCCATCGCAGAAGAAAGATGCCACCAGGGGATGAGGCGATCTGCAAGGAGAAAGTACAGGAGTTGCTGGAAGCAGGACTGATCAGAAGGTCAGAGTCAGAGTACGCAACCCCGACCGTGGTGGCAGCCAGGAAGGATTTGACAGGCGAGGTGCTGAGCCGCAGAATGTGCGGTGATTACAGAGATCTTAACAAGATCACCGTGCCGGATAGGTACCCCATGCCAATGGCGGAAGAACTCTTCGACAAGCTGGCCGACGGAGTATACTTCACGACGCTGGACCTGCGCCAGGGATTCAATCAGATAAAAATCAGAGAGGAAGATGTGAAGAAGACAGCCTTCCACGGACCGGACGGGCTGTATGAGTGGTTATACATGCCCTTTGAGTCGACTCAAAAGTCACCTCGTTATACATGCCCTTTGAGTCGACTCAAAAGTCACCTCGTTACTATGGCACACGACATTTTTTCATCAAGGAGAGCTATAATCGCATGGAGATTACCTAAGAGAGTTGGCAGTTATTTGATTTCTGCTAATAAGTGTTAGACTACAGTAGTTTTGTTGCTGTTACACTTTTTCTCTCATCTCGCTTTTGCCTGTTGTTCCCGTACTCGCCGCAGCGAAGATTTCCCGCGCGGGCCTGAGTCTAGGATGACATTTTCTAGGCATATAAAGTAGTACGCGTTCAGTAGATCGCTTGTGGTCTGAAGAAGGCATTTTAGCCGAAACCGGTTACCACCGTGATTTTTATACAAGCATTTTTTACAAAGTACTACTGACATTTTACAGGTGTTGAACCCAAGTTGCTGCCACGTATTAAAGCAATGGCACCTAACTGGTGTCCACTTCCGCTGATACCTGATACTACTGCGATGGCCAACTACACATTTGTTGCAACCAATGCAACCAACACCAATGCAAACCAAGACAACACCAAGATTATCCACGCTCAACGTCACGCGCGTCTCTCGAAGTCCAAGAACACGAGAGCCAGCCGTGATGATAAAGAGCTGGCTGGAGTCCTGAAGATTTCAGAGTCTCCTTCTTTTCGATCGAGCAAGAGAAAAGCCTGCGACACTTCAGTCCCTGCTTCTACTTCTGCAGCAACCGTCCCTGCTATCAGACCTGCCGTTGAGCTCGCTGAAAGGCCTTCGAAGGAACCTGAATCTGCAACCATGGCGACGCTGCGACAAGAGTCTGCTCATCAGATCCACGACACTGTCATGCTGGATTCGTTCGATTTTCTTGGTGACATTAACAACCTTTTCCTTGAAAAGCAGGCGACGCCTACCTGCCTTGAGGATTTTAAGCTGCAAGCTGTTAAGGATTTCAAGAAGAATTTCCTGAAATACCGGACTCTGAGCCTGCAGTACACCTTTATGGAGGAGCAGAAAACTAACGGGATCATTCCCCATAGTATTCGGATCAAGCCTTTCGCTTTCGTCTGCCACTCCGAAGAACTCCGTCAGGAAGCCGATAAGGAACTCCAAGCCGCCTGTTTGAACTACTACAAGGGAGCACAGGACGTTCTGATTTCAATGAAGAAGAAAGCTGCTGAGCAGGCACGCAATGATACTGCTGCTGTTTACCAGCGTCTTCATGATCAGATCGCGAACTACATCAACCTTGCTAAGAAGACTGACATCGGCACCAAAAACTCGAAGCTGACTGACAACCTTACTTTTTTTAAGGATCGCGTGATTTCTGAGTTTAAGGACGCTATGTCGGTTTTTGTGATGGAGACTAACCTTTCGGAAATTCATGTGAAGGAGCAGAAGAAGGAGATTGATGAGAAAAAGGCTGCTGCTGCTGAGGAAGCCGAGAATCTGCCTGTTGATCCCTCCGTTCGTGAGATCGCCAAACAGGAGGTTGCGAAGGCTGTTGCTAAGCTCAAGTTTACTCCTCCTCCTCATCACCGCCGTGCCGCTGCTAACAACGCTGCTAACAACGCTGCTAACAACAATGACAAGAAGAAGAACATGAAGCAGAAACAGGTGAAGCAGACGAAGCAGAAGAAGACTTTCCCGGTTAAGAATAACCGGAAGCCTTTTGCCGTCAATGCTGCTAAGAAGCCGAACACCGCTGCTGCTAAGAAACCGACCAATGGGAAGAAGCGCAAGAATGGGTCTACTAACCATTCTGGTCGCGCTTTCACGAAGGCTGCAGGACGCAGCGTGAATCACCCGACGAAGAAGACCTCTCCGGCAAAAAACGGGGGAGGTTCCGGCCGCGGCGGAACTGCTCGACAGTAATCAACGACGTCCACGCTTACGCACTGATCATCTTCGGCCGACAAACTGAGAATCAGCTGCGTTGCCGTGTGACGAACCGCGGAATTCACAACTTCAGTGATCATGTCTTCACCCGTGACAAACTAAACCTTTTGAGCCTCGGTTTCAAATTCATCCCAACTCCATCCATCCGATCCATTGCTAGCGTAGACGAGGAGCTTGTTTCTTTCATTAGGAGCATTCGAACCATGTATCTTTTCGGAGGATCTAATCTCGTCTCTGATTATCCAGGCTATAAATTCCCAAGGAGAACGAATTGGAATCCACCGCCAGCCTCAGCCGAGATCGAAACAGCCCTAGCGGTTTTTAAAGACTCGGTTATTAAGGACATCTGCGGACGACCGTATCAGAGACATCCCCGAAAGAACTATGTTCCCGTTCTCCGTCGCCTTGCTAGCAATCCTAACCTCATTTTTAAGCCTGCAGATAAAAACCTCGGACTAACAGTGATGAGCAGGGACTTTTATCAAGACCAATGTTTTAAACATCTTCTTAATAATAAAGTCTACCGCGAATACTCTACAGTCCCGATTAAAGACATCCTGCAAGGCCTTCATTCTATTCATTCCGACTATGAGCCGCTTCTACCTAAACGGATTTGGACTTCTTTTTTCAATAAGCCCACTAACGGCTGGAAGGTACCTGCCTTCTACGTTTTATTGAAGATCCATAAAAAAATCCCTGCTGGAAGACCTATAGCGGCCTGTCATTCCTGGATCACATCCAACGTCTCTCGCTGGCTTGACTCTGTTCTAAGACCCTTAGTGCTGGAGCAGACGACTTACGTTAAAGATTCTCAGAGCCTTATACTTCAGCTTGAGCAACGGCGTTTTTCGAACAACCTTTTCCTTGCCTCATATGACGTCGAATCTCTCTACCCCTCTATTCCTTTACTGGATGGCATTGACGCTGTTTCCTATTTTTTACAGAAAGCAAGACACCCTTTAGCCCCGTTAATCACCCGCCTACTTCGATGGGTTATGTTTAACAGCTATGTCTCTTTCAACGGCAGATTTTTCCGCCAAATCCACGGCACTGCTATGGGAACCTCAGTCGCAGTCTGCTTCGCGGTTCTTTTCATGAGTTTTTTGGACATTCAACTACACTCATCCATCCCTTCACCTCCTGCCCTCCACCTTCGTTTTATCGACGACGGTCTGATTTTATGGGAAGGGAGGCGGGAAGAATTTCAACGGCTGAAAGAGCGCTTCGACTCTCTTCACCCGTCAATTCGTCTGACCTGGGTCCTCTCTGAGTCCACCATGGACTTTTTGGATGTGACCTTTTTCAAGGGGGAACGCTTCAGCAAAACCGGAATTCTGGATGTGAAGCTGTTTCAAAAACCCATGAATCGGTACTTATACCTTCCTTTCAGGTCTTACCATACCCGTACAACCAAACAGGGTTTCATTCGCAATGAACTTCATCGTTTCCTACTGCGCTCATCTTCTCGTACTGACTTTTACAACTCCCGCGCCCTCTTCTTTGCTCGGCTGCGAGCTCGAGGATACCCGGAGAGATTCCTTTTACCAATCTTCAAGTCAGTCTCGTTCGCCTCTCGGGGGGAATTTCTTTACCGTGCCTCTTCCATTCGCGATTCTCCTAAACGTGGCCCCCTTGTGCTGAAATCGCTTCTCAACCCGCTGGTTGACCGTTCGCACATGGGGAAACTTTTGAGTCGACTCAAAAGTCACCTCGTTACTATGGCACACGACATTTTTTCATCAAGGAGAGCTATAATCGCATGGAGATTACCTAAGAGAGTTGGCAGTTATTTGATTTCTGCTAATAAGTGTTAGACTACAGTAGTTTTGTTGCTGTTACACTTTTTCTCTCATCTCGCTTTTGCCTGTTGTTCCCGTACTCGCCGCAGCGAAGATTTCCCGCGCGGGCCTGAGTCTAGGATGACATTTTCTAGGCATATAAAGTAGTACGCGTTCAGTAGATCGCTTGTGGTCTGAAGAAGGCATTTTAGCCGAAACCGGTTACCACCGTGATTTTTATACAAGCATTTTTTACAAAGTACTACTGACATTTTACAGGTGTTGAACCCAAGTTGCTGCCACGTATTAAAGCAATGGCACCTAACTGGTGTCCACTTCCGCGGACGGGCTGTATGAGTGGTTATACATGCCCTTCGGCCTGCGGAATGCCTCGGCAGTGTTTCAGAGAGTTATGGATGCGGTGCTGCGGGGGATTGAACATGCAGCATGCTACATTGATGATGTGGTCATCTTCAGCCAGACAGAGCAGCAGCACCTTGAGGACGTGGAGCGGACCCTGAGTGCAATAGAGGAGGCAGGGCTCACCTGTCATCCCAACAAGTGCAGGTGGGGGAAGCGGACAGTGCAGTACCTGGGGTATGAAGTTCAGGAGGACAGATCGGGATTCAGCAAGCAAAGGTGCAGGTGCTGGACAGGCTGAGGGAACCCAGGGACAAGACAGGGCTGCGCGCAGTCTTGGGCTTCCTCAGCTACTACAGGCGCTTCGTGCCTAACTTCAGTAAGCGGGCGGCAGTGCTGAACGGGATGCTGCGAGAGGACAAGGTATGGGAGTGGGGAGAACAGCAGAGGGAAGCACTGCAAGACCTCATGACAGCCGTGAAGACAGCAACCGTGCTGCGGCTGCCAGCAGCAGACCAGCCCTTCGTCCTCTACACCGATTGGAGCAGCCAGGGGATGGGGGCAATCCTGTGCCAGGAAGTGGAGGGAGTGGAAAAAGTGGTAGCCTACGCCAGCAGGAGCTGCAACCCCGCAGAGGCGCAGTATAGCTCATACATAGGGGAGGGGCTGGCGGCCGTGTGGGCGGTGGGGCATTTCAGGGTGTACCTGCAGGGCCGCGAGTTCACACTGGTCACTGACCATCAGCCCCTCACTTGGCTGATGACCACACCAGGGCTGACGGGAAGAAACGCAAGGTGGGCAGTGAAGCTGCAAGAATATGATTTCCAGATCAGGCATAGGCCGGGGAAGACGCTGCAGCACGTCGACGGTCTCTCTCGCAACCCACCACCGCTGGAATCAGGACAGAGAACACAGGGGACGGAAGGGACGGAGCTGGAGCCAGCACACACCTTGATCATGCTGGTGAGAGAAGCGGAAGAGGTCGGAGCCAAGGGGAGCAAGGGACCAGCCGACATCTGGCAGGACGAGAAGGCAATGCGGTGGGTGAAAGGAGAAACAGAGGAAGACGAGACAGTGTCAGAAAGAGTGCGGGCACGGGGGCACCACTACAGGTGGTATCAGCGGCAGCTGCAGATCAAGACAGAGGACGGGTGGAAGCTAGTGCCTGCACCCACGGACCGTGAAGCAGTGATCAAGGAGGTGCACACGAAGCTGGGACACTTCGGGCACGAGAGGACTGTACACCTGCTGAAGACAGGCTGGTGGTGGGAAGGGATGCGCAAGCAAGTGAAAGAGTGGGTGGAGGGGTGTGAGGCGTGTCAGAGGAGCAAGGCAAACTTAACGCAGGCCAAAGCAGAACTGCATTCACTGCCGATTTGCGGGTTGGGATTCCGATGGTCCTTGGACCTCGCGGGAGAGCTGCCGCTCAGCAGGAGCGGAAATCGGTACATCGTGTTCATGGTGGAGCATGCGAGCAAGTGGTTGGAGGTGAAAGCCATCCCCAGCAAGAGCGCGAGGCACATAGCAGCAGCCTTCAAGGCGCAGGTGGTGTGTCGCTTTGGAGCGTGCGGGGAGGTACTCACGGATCAGGGGACGGAGTTTCTGGGGGAATTTGAGAAGCTGCTGAAGGAATCCGGCATAGCGCACAGAAAAACCTCCCGCTACCACCCACAAAGCGACGGGCTGACCGAGCGAGCGGTGCAGACCTTCAAGCGGGGGCTGCGGGCCTATGGGGAGCAGAGGAAGAGGGACTGGGATGAGGAGCTGGATTGGATAGCCGCAGGGTACAGGTTCGGGAAGCAGGCAGCACTCAAGGACCACTCCCCGTACAGCCTCCTTTACGGAAGAGAGCCAATCCTGCCAGTGGAGGCACCACGGGTACTGACAGACACGGTGACAGCAGGCACGATCAAGAACTGGGTGGCCCTGTCCGAGGTGAGAGCGCGCTACATGCGCTACATGCTGCCAGCGGCACTGGAGAACCTGCACACTGCACAGCTGAGGGACGCAAGGAGGTACGAACAGAGGCAGCGCAAGGGAGAGGGGCGAGTGGCAAGAGGCGTCTGTGAAGGGCAGGAGGTGTACCTCAAGAGGGCAAAGCAAGACACCCTGGATGTGGGGCTGGGTACGGTCCGCTGGAAGGTCAAGGAGGTGCGCCCTTCAGGGGTGCTGGTCCTGGAGAATGACACGGGGGCGCAAGTGAAGGAGCATCAAACGAACACTGCCGTGATCAGAGGCAGCGGGCCTCAGCGCAACGGTCCTGTGACCCGCGCTCAAGCTGCGCGAGCACGGGCACAGGAGGGGGCAGAGAGTGGCTGAGGCAGCAGAAGGAACGAAGGAGAGGCAGAGCAGGAGAATCAAGGCAGAGAAGAGCATAGCGGTAACTCCGACAGCTGTCACCGAATATGTACGTTTGTGCATATAAGGTGCCAGTATGATTGTGGTGTAGAAAGGGTGTAGTAATGTGTTGTATTTGTTGTATGCAGGCTCAAGGATGGGTAGGTGGGAGGCTGGGAAATTGACGCGAAGTTGGTAGGAGAACACCAGGGGGTGAAATCCTCGCGACCAATGGGAACAAACCCAACCCAGGCTCAAGCCGCACATTGAGAAATGCACGGCTCGAGCCAGGGACAGGTAAGTTCACTCTCACACACACACACAATGCTTTCTGTTTGTTATCCTTTCGTATAGTGGACAGTTGTTACCTCAGATTTGCCTACAGGTGGCACACCACTCAGAGAGGACCTTTGAGGTGAGAGTTACCACTCTTTCATAATGAGAGTGGCTGAGGCAGCAGAAGGAACGAAGGAGAGGCAGAGCAGGAGAATCAAGGCAGAGAAGAGCATAGCGGTAACTCCGACACCTGCCTCCTGCCACTGCTCTGCCCCCGCAGCTGGTTGGACAACAACAAGATTGAAGGCTCTCTGCCGACTGGCCTGTGCTCATTGCCATTGATTTTCCTGCGAATTCTTTGCCTGCCACTGCTCTGCCTACCATTTGCTCTTCATGCCTCCTGCCTCCTGCCAATGCTCTGCCCCCGCAGCTGGTTGGACAACAACAAGGTTGAAGGCTCTCTGCCAACTGGCCTGTGCTCGCTGCCCCTGCTGTGGCGCTTGTGAGTGGTCGTGGCGCTTGGCTGTGGGGCATTACTGTTTGTTTTTTTTATTATTATTATTATTTCCCAGCTAGGATAGACAGGCTGTCGCTTATTGCAAGCAGTTTTGTATATTTGCTGAACACATAAAGCTAGAAATTATCAGCATAATATCTCTCCATGGTGTGTTGCCATTTTGTATGGGTGTATGACTCATGGTGCAGCATGTGTTGTGCTGCTGTGCTGGCAGCATGATCAGCAACAACTACCTCTATGGACCCCTGCCAGACTGCCTCTTTGACAAGTGCATCAACCAAATGTGAGCCGACCATGCATACACTATTCTCTCATGCGTAGATGCAACAGCTCGCACCCCCAACATGGGCACTGCATCGAGTGATGAAATGCATCGAGTGATGAAATGCATCGAGTGATGAAATGCATCGAGTGATGAAATGCATCGAGTGATGAAATGCATCGAGTGATGAAATGCATCGAGTGATGAAATGCATCGAGTGATGAAATGCATCGAGTGATGACATGCATCGAGTGATGAAATGCATCGAGTGATGAAATGCATCGAGTGATGAAATGCATCGAGTGATGAAATGCATCAAGTGATGAAATGCATCGAGTGATGAAATGCATCGAGTGATGAAATGCATCGAGTGATGAAATGCATCGAGTGATGAAATGCATCGAGTGATGAAATGCATCGAGTGATGAAATGCATCGAGTGATGAAATGCATCGAGTGATGAAATGCATCGAGTGATGACATGCATCGAGTGATGAAATGCATCGAGTGATGAAATGCATCGAGTGATGAAATGCATCGAGTGATGAAATGCATCGAGTGATGAAATGCATCGAGTGATGACATGCATCGAGTGATGAAATGCATCGAGTGATGACATGCATCGAGTGATGACATGCATCGAGTGATGAAATGCATCGAGTGATGAAATGCATCGAGTGATGAAATGCATCGAGTGATGAAATGCATCGAGTGATGAAATGCATCGAGTGATGACATGCATCGAGTGATGAAATGCATCGAGTGATGAAATGCATCGAGTGATGACATGCATCGAGTGATGAAATGCATCGAGTGATGACATGCATCGAGTGATGAAATGCATCGAGTGATGACATGCATCGAGTGATGACATGCATCGAGTGATGACATGCATCGAGTGATGACATGCATCGAGTGATGACATGCATCGAGTGATGAAATGCATCGAGTGATGACATGCATCGAGTGATGACATGCATCGAGTGATGACATGCATCGAGTGATGAAATGCATGTGCTTGCTTGCTTGGTGTTGCAGACCATATGGTGGGAATCCTCGAGGTGACTTTTGAGTCGACTCAAAAGTCACTTGGTGTTGCAGACCATGTGGTGGGAATCCTCCAACCAAACACTCAACAGCATGTTCGGCTCTTTCTGTGGCCCTTGTGCTTCCCACAGTGATGTGAGCGGCAACAGCCTGTATGGGCGCATCAACCGCGGCTTCAAGGGCATGGTGGCGATCAGCGGCGCACCAATCTAACCTCCATGTGCCGCCCCCCCACTTCTTCCCACAGTGATGTGAGCGGCAACAACCTGTATGGGCGCATCAACCGCGGCTTCAAGGGCATGGTGGCGATCAGCGGCGCACCAATCTAACCTCCATGTGCCGCCCCCCCCACTTCTTCCCACAGTGATGTGAGCGGCAACAGCCTGTATGGGCGCATCAACCGCAACTTCAAGCACATGGTGGCGAACAGCGGCGCTTTAATCCAACCTCCATGTGCCGCCCCCCCCCTCCCCCTCTTCCGTGCCTCCCACCCATAGTGATGTGAGCGGCAACAGCCTGTATGGGCGCATCAACCGCGATTTCAAGCACATGGTGGCGAACAGCGGCGCCCTCGTCAACCTGGCTCGCAACTTCTTCTTTGGGGAAGCCGTGCTCTTTGCTGCTGGCTGCAAGGTCTGCCCCACCGAGGTCAGCGAGCCCAACAGCCTCGGCCTCAAAGACACCTCCAACTGGCGAGTCTCTGACGGCAATTGCAACAATGCACTACCCTCTTACCTACTACAAGACTACGCCGTGACAGGGGCCGGGCTGAAGCTGAGGGTGAGTCTGTCGGGCAACTGCCTGACGCTCAGCCCAAGCACGGAGTGCTCGGTCAACGCCACCCAGCGCAGCACGGCAGCCTGCCAGGCGTTCTGCAGCATCACGGACAACGGCCCGTGTGACGGCCATGGGGTGTGTGTGCCGGCTGACCCCACCTCTGCAGCAGCATCACGGACAGCCTCCCCCTCCAACTTCACGTGCCTCTGCGATGCCGGCTACTCCACTCTCGACTCAGGCAACGGCTCCACATGCGCCATTGTCAACTCCACCACCACCACTGGTAACCTTTGCTTCAATCTTATGAAACTGCCTAGGCTTTCAGCACCGCCTCAGCCTGGCAGCATTGCCCATTCTTACGCGCTGCACCAATACCCATGTCAGCTGGCTTTTCTCCTACACACCTTTTCACTCCTTGCCTTACCTCGACACCTTCGTCTAACCACCGCCCCGATTCCCGTAACCTCCCATTCGTTGGCAGTGTCGTCGCTATCCACGGGTGCCATAGTGGGCATTACTCTAGGCTGCTTTGCTGGCTTCATTTTGCTGGCTTTTGTGGTCACATGGCTGCTGTGGCCCCGTGGACCAAGTGAGCTCTTCATCCCTTCTTCAGTTCCATTCATTTCCGTCTCCCCTATTGCTGTGCCTGTTTTCTGGCCTCCTTCCCTCCCCAGCTCTGCCATTATTACTGCATTTCAGCTCTGTCTCTTCGTTGCTCTCATATTCTGTCTACTCATTTACTCCCCTGGTCGTTCATCCCCCTTGTCCTCATGTGTGCGCAGAGAAGTGGGAGGGGTTGGATGTGTGTGAGCAGTTCTCGCTGCAGCAGATGCTAAAGGCCACCAACAACTGGTCGGAGGACAATGTGCTGGGCAAGGGAGGCTTCGGCATTGTCTACAAAGGCCGCTCGTCACATGGCCAGCTGTGGGCCATCAAGCGCTCCACCATCATGACCAACGACTTTGAAACGGAGGTGAGGCAAAAATTGGTACTTGTCAGAAGACATGCACTGGGGATTTTCCGATTGATCCTAAGGAACGGTTATAGACACGTTTGTCTAGAGGTTAAGGGTTCACTCACCCATTTTATGTCAGTGTTGTAGTGGCTGAAATTCTGACATGGTATCAGAGCGAAGGTCTTGGATTCGAATCGTGTGCTCACATGTTGGCTTTCATGTGTCTCTGCTGCTATACCGTGTTCTAGGGCATCCCAATGACAAAGGGGTGTCAGTAGACCTGCACTGAAAATCCCCGATTGATCCCAGGAAAGAGTTCCAGGCACGCTTGCCTAGGAAATTATGGGTGCACTCGCTACTCAACAAGCCATTTTATCCCAGTAATGTAGTGTGTGGGGTTCTAACAATACTCCATTGTTTTCAGAACGTCGACCTGCACATTCAGTGCGCGCATTCTGTTTTTCAAAATGCTGACTTGTAGCCCATACGCATCCCCCTGCATTGTGTTCCATGTCCGTGTGGCAACTGCCGACCTGCATATTCAATGCCCACCTTTCCTCGGCCATGTGCGTCTGCCTGTATTGTCTTCTCACTATAGGTGCGAACCATGGCGTCTCTCCACCACACACACCTCGTGCGCCTGCTGGGCTTCTGCCTGGACCAGAACGTGGAGACGGGCAAGCAGGAGCAGATTCTGGTGTACGAGTTTATAGGCAACCGGGACCTAGAGTGCCATATCCATGCAACCAAGCGTGAGTTGCACAGCCACAATGACGAAATGGATGCCATGCGGTTTTTTCTTTTTCTCTTTCTGTTTTGCACAAGACATGACACCATCACTAAAAAAGCCATCATTCATAACTTATTTTTCATTTTTCACTCGCTTCTTGGTGTACATATTTCATGACCTAGGTCCGCTGTCGCTGCGCCAGAGGTTGCGCCTAGCACAGGGAGCAGCAGAGGGCCTGGCGTACCTGCATGGGTTTGACACACCCATCGTTCACCGCGACATCAAGCCGGCCAACATCCTTGTGTCTGCCGACATGCAAGCCAAGGTGGCTGACTTTGGGCTGCTCAAACGCCTCACTCACGGCGATGCTGATGCCACGCGAGTGGCCGGCACTCCGGGATATGTGGATCCGGATTACAACCGCACCAACGTCATCACAGCCAAGAGTGACGTGTTCAGGTGAGCATGTGTGCTCGTTCATTTGCACAACGCCATGAACTTGTGCACCTGTGGTTATGAATCATCTAGGTTATGTTGGAAACTTGTACCCGGTACCTCTCCCCATTGTTTTCCAAGTTCATTTCACTACTTCCAATGCATGGTTGCTTGCAGCTTTGGAATCGTGCTTCTTGAGTTGCTGAGTGGAAAGCCGCCACGAGTCGACGCAAAAACGCATATAAGCAAATGGGTATGATAACAAACTGTTGAGTCTGCTAAGAAACAAGTCAATGGTTATGAGACAATGTTCATGCCCATTTACTCTCAAGTTTATGCTATGCTCGCACAGTTATCCTTAATTCCTTTTATACTGACTTTCACTCCCTTTCTTGTTGCTATGCTCCCTTCCACCACCTTTCCTGCTTACTGGGAATATACGCTCAGACCCTAAAGCGTATAGCGTATATACGCTAGCGTGTGTCCGCAAAACGCAATACGCTAGCAAAACGCAAAAAGGGCAAGAAAACTGAAAGCAAGTTGGCAAACGTTGAGAAGTGAATTGCCGCAGCCTAAATGTCTAACAGCAACTGAACTGTGTTTCGTGCGGATGCAACAGGTCAGTTTCGGTTTCAGGGTTGGTAAGTGAATCCGGTTCCGCCGTACGACACGAGGCGAAATGTGGCAGATCAGATGCATTGCATGAAGCTCCCAACTCATTTTTAAATGCTAGAAAAGTTTTGTTTGCGTTGACTAGTGCAATGCCCTGTTTTAAACAACATGTAACTTTTACAAACTTCTCCTGCCACATCTTTTCCCTAACGGCAGTGAAAGGTTATTGCTAAATCAAGACAGCGAGACTGGACGACAAAGTGGAAGGAGAGTGACAGTGACATTGATCGCTCGCAAGAAAAACATTGGCTCGTAAGGCGAAGAGTGTCTGCATGGCATGAAATACAGTATTTGCAGTTTGGTGAGGGAGGAGAGCCAGGCCAGTCCGTCCAGAGTGCCAGTGAGACCGCTGCCACTCGTACCAGCATTCAACCCAAAAGCTCTGCATGCACATGGGGCATGCAGGCAGCAACAGTGCACATGAAGGGTGCACGCAGGAACAACGATCAATCAAGCTGGAGAGAGCAGAATCAGGGGGTGCAGAGGAGTGAAGGAGGGTGGTAGATGGGCATATTGGATGGACAGGGCCTGGTGCAACATGTAGTTGACCTGGTTTGGAACAATGGAAGAGCAGAACTCACAGGTGGGTGAGGTGAGTGAGAGTGGCGAGGGATGGAATGGGCCCAAACAGATTAAAGTAGGTCAGATCACTGTGGGATGGGATGGGATGGGAGCGCATGAACAGCAGTGGAGATGGCAAGAGGAGCATAAATTGGAGTCTTGAGATCCGTGGCTGGCATTGAGGTTTTGCAGCTTGTGCGGCTAGTGCGCAAGGGAGGCATGCAAGGATTATTTAGGTGCCTCAAAAATCGTCTTGAGATCTGTGGCATTGAAGTTTTTCAGCTGGTGGTACGGCTAGTGCCAAGGGAGGCATGCAATGGCTAGAAGAGGGTATGGTCAGTTGTGTTGTGTGGCATGTGAATGCGAGAACGAGATTGAAGGGCAGAGCAGTACGAGGTTGGGGCGAGGCCATGGCAAACGAAGGAAAGGAATGATAGATGCAATGCAAGATGGATGTAGACTGTAGTGGAGAGAGAGGGAGGGTGGGTGGGTGGGTGGGTGGTGACGCACAGGAGTTGCAGAGTGGAAAGACCGGTGATGGAGGCAGGTATGGAGGGCCTGGGGGAATTTCCAGCAGGCTGCATTAGATTTGAATCCCTGTAAACACACGCATGCATGCACGCAATACCAACCAGCTCCCATTCCTCCCCCATCTCCCGCCCACCCCAGTTCCCTTCCCCAGATATCCAGTCCTCCCCCATCCCACCCCCCACATCCTTCAACCCATTCCCCCCCTTGTCCGGATTGCAATGCTCCAGCATACACACAAGAGGAGCAGACAGCGGAAGGGCGATACAGTGAAACACTGTGGGGGAAAAGAGAGTACTGAGGGGGCGTAGTATCGCCCAGTGCCTTAGAGTCTTAGACAAGGTTGGCCAAAACGAGGGTTATTCAGCGCTACAACAGTCCCCTTGTAACCCGTTGGTGTAAGACTGGAGGCATGACACCCGTGCTGCCCTGGAGTCAAACGTCCTCGTTGGATCAGGGGATCGGCTTCGCAGGAACCTCGGAGTTGGGTTACAACATTCAAATTTTCGCTCCACCACAATTTCAGGCGAATAACTAGGCTAGCTGGATTCGAACCCTAGGCTATGGACGTGTTAATAAAGGGAACCGCGAGTGGCGGAACGGTTCTCACAGGCAAACGACGAGCCCGTTGGGGCTGCAGGTGACGCCATCCCATGCAATGCAGTGCGCGCAATGGGACTCACAGGGAAACGACGAGCCCTTTGGGGCTGCAGGTGACGCCATCCCATGCAATGCAGTGCGCGCAATGGGACTCACAGGGAAACGACGAGCCCTTTGGGGCTGCAGGTGACGCCATCCCATGCAATGCAGTGCGCGCAATGGGACTCACAGGGAAACGACGAGCCCTTTGGGGCTGCAGGTGACGCCATCCCATGCAATGCAGTGCGCGCAATGAGACTCACAGGGAAACGACGAGCCCTTTGGGGCTGCAGGTGACGCCATCCCATGCAATGCAATGCGCGCAATGGGACTCACAGGGAAACGACGAGCCCTTTGGGGCTGCAGGTGACGCCATCCCATGCAATGCAGTGCACGCAATGGGACTCACAGGGAAACGACGAGCCCTTTGGGGCTGCAGGTGACGCCATCCCATGCAATGCAGTGCGCGCAATGGGACTCACAGGGAAACGACGAGCCCTTTGGGGCTGCAGGTGACGCCATCCCATGCAATGCAGTGCGCGCAATGAGACTCACAGGGAAACGACGAGCCCTTTGGGGCTGCAGGTGACGCCATCCCATGCAATGCAGTGCGCGCAATGAGACTCACAGGGAAACGACGAGCCCTTTGGGGCTGCAGGTGACGCCAGCCCATGCAGAGCACGTGGTGGTGGCGTTGCTGTTGCCCGCCCACATGCCCCACGCCGCATTCAGCTGCAGCAGCACCTTCACTGCCGGCACAACGTGGAAAAGAGAGCACAATGAAGGATGTCGGGCATGATGGTGTTGAAAGGGTTTCCCCAGGGTTTG
Source organism: Closterium sp. NIES-65 (assembly GCA_948144175.1). Classification (NCBI taxonomy): domain Eukaryota; kingdom Viridiplantae; phylum Streptophyta; class Zygnematophyceae; order Desmidiales; family Closteriaceae; genus Closterium; species Closterium sp. NIES-65. The sequence continues at coordinate 391,000 of CANXME010002139.1, forward strand.
GCTCGGTCCTCTTCACGCCCGAAGTGCCACAAGAAGCACTGACAAATACCAGAGGGTTTGTGGACTCAGCAGTAAATGTAAGTGTATGTCAACAGTCAACCATGCATACGAGCTGTGTTGTTTACACAATCTCATACCTTAGTCATGTGGGTGGAATACTCCTTTGCAAGGGTCGCATCTCGAGAGTATCGTTGTTGATCCTCCACGTTGCGTGCCGGAGCACCCACTAACATGTTGTCAAGGTCCCTAATGCTGATCTTGCATATGGAGCATGGACGAGCTGATGCGTGTTGCAACGTGCACGTGACTTTGCACGTTTCAGGATAGTCCGCCACATACACGAACATCTTGGGCCACACGGTGTACGCCTCACCGGTCGGATCAAGTAGAGGAATCGATCTACAATGGAAAGGGTTAAATGGATCAAGATGGTGTATGCAACACGGCTTTCACATCCTGTTACTAGCTGTTCTAAGTATCGGAGTTACCAAGACTAGAGCAACAACTTACTCTTTGCATGCTGCGTCAAGAGACTTGAGCACAACTTCGCAGCATTTCTGGAAGAGCTCTGTCTTTTGACTTGGCTCCATTTCAGGATCCGGCAACGGTAGGAGAGCAATCAGGGCATGACCATGTTCCTGCCACCTGGTGCTAAGTGGTAGATTGGCAAAGGACAAGTATACAGGCCAGGCTCTGCACCTCTCATTACCACTCAAATGAGTCTCATCACTTGAGAGAATGAGTGGACAGATGCACTCCCGCGGACCAAGCCCATCCTGCCAAACACATTTCAAGATTATCACACTGATTGCCAAGTACATTGAAGTGTGATGGCGTAGTGGGCCACACACCATTGACAACACTAGCACTATATGTTGTAAGTGCGCTTTGGAAATGCAACCAGGGATGAAATTTAGGCAGCGCGCTAACGTAGTTGCTGAGATGCCACGTAACCATGGGCAGTTCCATGCTATAGCCTGATCGTACAAGTTATGGGCATGTTAACCGATATATCGACATGCAAGATGCATACCTGAGCATCAATCCAGAATGATGCTGTGTGAGCCTCAGCGTACACTCTCTTGTTGTTGACATCCAGCTTCTCTGCCGCACGATGTACAAACCCAGAGGCGTTTCGAGGATCCGCCCACATGCGCCTCAATGCCTGCGTGTTAGCGAAGGTATGATAGTGATCTTCCTATGACGGAGGAGACATGGTTTAGAAGAACTTTCAACTTACCTCAACCCCATCAAGGAACTTGACGGTGAAAGACTTAGGCCATCCCGCCACCCTGATCACAGCCGTTTTGAACTTAATCTTCTCAATCCTGAGCTCTTCTTCGGCGAATTTGTCAACGGCCGCCTTCCCAGCCCAGTCAGCTATTGCTTGCCTATCAAACTTAGGGTGGTTGAGTAGGCGGAAAAACTCTACAACATCAGGTGCACTAAGCCCAGCCCCACGGTTGCAGTGCGCAATGAATCTAAACACCTCAAAACGGGTATCAAAAGTTGCTTCTTCTTCCTCATCGTCAGCAAAGAAAGCTGCGGCGGGGAAGAATTCTGCATCTGGCAGCCCATCCTCCAGCCCGCTTTCAACAGTCTCGTGTATGGACACATCTACTGGATCGTCGGGGCTGGGTAGGGTGCTCCAATCTACACCTGAATATGTTGGAACTAGGATACTAGGGCTCCTACGATATTCTGGAAGTGGATCATCGTCGTGAGTTCTTTCGTGATTGGATACAGCGTTTACACTACTGAAGCGAAGCCTACAAAACCTGCAGGCATAGAAATCCATATCCGACAGGTTTCTGCATACAAAGTACAGGAGAAACATGTACCACTACGGAATAGGTAAGCTCCAGAAAATCTAACGCAGATGTTGTGCGGCAAGGGCTAAGACCACTCACCTAAACGCGACCGACTACCAACTCCACGTCCGATATGCCACCCTCCCACAGTCTCAATCTGCCGATCCACTTAGGTTGCTCAGCTAGGAGTCGCACGCTGGGTTGAGGGAATAGGGAAATGAAGCAATGGGGGATTGGGGAAGCGGGGAAACGACGTAATGAGGGGCACGTAATCGACATGCTGCCATCGCGCCACAGTGCCCATGCACCACCACGTCTCCATGCTCCATGAGCCCTCGTATTCATCGCATCCTCATGTCCCCTATTCTCTTCCCTCCCTCTCCTCCCCCCTCCCTCTCTTCTCCTCGCGCCAAGCAGAGTGCCTGCAGGGCCTCCCCTCGTGCCCACAGTGCTTCGGTGATAACCTCAGGTACTCCCCCATCTCCTCACTCTCCCCCCATGCTATCTCACTGTGTGCATGCATGCCGACTCCCACCTGCAATGCCTTCATGTGCCCCCATTTCTGCACATGCCAAGTGTTTCCCCAACCCATGTGTGCGTCTGCCCCACTCCATCATCCCAACAGCACCTCCCACGTGGATTGACGGGTTGCAGCGTTGGCGCATGCTGCCCCTGCCACCCACCGGATGCTCCCCCTCCAACTCCTACTTCTCCTCCCCGTCCTACTCATCCGCCACTTTACCTGCCAATCACCAAGTCTCACCACAGCAACCCGTCAATTCCCCAACGGTAGCATCACATACGCGTGCATCCCCTAGCGCATCCATACAGCAAGCCAACAGTGCAGGCAGCCCTGCAGAGGGGTATGCTGCTGATGGGGACTCAGACTCGCCACTTGACCGGACAGCCACAAGGGAGGTGGGAGTAGCAGCCATGCAGCTGCCCTCGTGGATGGACACATGCTTACCTCACGACGTATCGTAGGTCACGGTTCTCCTTGCATTGGCACGGTGGCATTGTACCTCTTCTCAGATTGTAACTGTAGCTTGTGCGATGCCACACCGTGCTCCTAGTTTTTGTCCTCTTTGTTGTCTTGTCTCACACATCAAATATGCCAGTTGTCCTTTAGTGCACTAACATTGTATGCAGCCCTTGGTGTGCGCATTTGCACTAACTAACGGTTTTGTTTCAACCATGCATAATTTTGTAGGGAAGGTACTTTTTGTCAGAGGTGCACTGGAGATCCCCGATTGATAATAGGAAAATGTTACAGATACGTTGGCTAGGGGGTGTATGGTCGCACTTGTTGGGAACAATAATTCCTAAAGCGCCTCTGTCGTGTCAAAACCCAAGACACTAAGCGAAGCAGTCCGGATCGAAGCATCGAGTCAACCTCGGAGGTTAGAGTAACCGCCTGGAGGTTACGGGAAAGTCAAAGGTCAGCGACCTTTGACTCGACAACTGCAGCGCAACAGTTAAGGACACACAACTGACTTGTTACAGAGCAGTTGCCCGAGTCGCACTGTATCGAATCGCAAACAGTAAAACGGTTTGAATCTATCTATTCGTATTCCTTGTACTCTTATATAAAGCCTTGTATTTGCTTGTCTTGGACAGTTGCTGCGGGCAACACATGTGCTCGTCTGGGCGCTTCGTACAACGCGAACACCGACTCCAGCGAGAAGTAGTCATCACGGTCGCCAACAATCAAAACCTGCGCACACGACGACAAGGAGTGGTACAGCTTCAGTCAAGAGAAACAAACGTCATACTAATGTGTTGTATTTGTTGTATGCAGGCTCAAGGATGGGTAGGTGGGAGGCTGGGAAATTGACGCGAAGTTGGTAGGAGAACACCAGGGGGTGAAATCCTCGCGACCAATGGGAACAAACCCAACCCAGGCTCAAGCCGCACATTGAGAAATGCACGGCTCGAGCCAGGGACAGGTAAGTTCACTCTCACACACACACACAATGCTTTCTGTTTGTTATCCTTTCGTATAGTGGACAATTGTTACCTCAGATTTGCCTACAGGTGGCACACCACTCAGAGAGGACCTTTGAGGTGAGAGTTACCACTCTTTCATAACAAACAGAAAGGTGCGCGTGCAAGCATGGATGTGCACGAGTTGCGTTATGGCAGGAAGTACGATCGTCGTGAGGGTGATCGCTCGCGGCGGGAGCGCTCACGAGAGCGCGGGCGTTCGCTAGAGAGGTCGCCGCGGAGGCCTGACCGCTCGCCGCGGAGGCCTGAGCGCTCGCCGCGGAGGCCGGCTTTTCGCGCCGATCTGGTCCCTCTCGCGCCAGATCGCCGTGAAGAAGGTGCAGAGCGCGAAGGAAGAGGCGGATCCGAGTCCGTCAGGATGGGAAGTGACCCGTGGCGGACGGATACGCACCACGGGGCTGGTGGCGAATGCGGACATCGCCACGACACGGGAGCGTATCGCTCGCCGGACGAAGGTTACCGCCGTCGCGAAGATCGCAGTCGCGGGCGTGGCCGGGAGGAGCTATTCTCTGGTCGGCAAGGAGATCTCGATGTGGATGGGGAGGGCGAGGTCGATATGGCGGAGAAGCCGCAGGAAATAGATCTCGAGAGTGAAGCGAAGGGCGATGACGAGGCCCATGAGGAAGGCGCGGGCGAGCAGCGCGATATGCACGCCGAAGTCAAGGAAGCCAGTCCGATGCTGGCGAGCGAGGAGGCTGCGCCAGGCGCGGCAGAAATAGGCGGGAAGGATGGTGCGCGGAAACAGACGCGTGGTGAAGAAGGCAACGACGACAGGAGGCGTAGCCGTGGATCGCGCTCGCCGACCCCCCATCAGCACCACGACCAGAATCATGGTGGCGAGAGGCATGCGTCAGATCCGCGGCTGCAGCAAGACAAGAGGCGCGACGGCGGGCATCGCTCGCCAGATCCGCGGCTGCAGCGTGACGAGAGGCGCGGCGGCGACCATCGCTTGCCAGATCCGCGGCGGCAGCGTGACGAGAGGCGTGGCGGCGACCATCGCTTGCCAGATCTGCGGCTGCAGTGTGACGAGAGGCGCGGCGGCGACCATCGCTCGCCAGATCCGCGGCTGCGGCGTGACGAGAGGCGCGGCGGCGGCTACCGCTCGCCAGATCCGCGGCGGCAGCGCGAGGACAGACGTGACGGCGGCAACCGCTCGCCAGATTTGCGGCAGCAGCGTGAGGACAGGCGCGACGGCGGCTACCGCTCGACTGATGTGCGGCAGTGGCACGACGAAATGCGCGGAAGTGGTCACCACTTGCCAGATCCACGGCAGCGTCGTGGGGAGGAGCGCGGAGACAGCACGCGTTCACCAGATCCGCGGAGGTATCACGGCGGGAGGAGCGAGAGGGGCTCACGCTCACCAGATCTGCAGCGCTATCATGATGGGAGGAGCAGAGATGTCCAGCGCTCGCCTGACGCGCAACGGTATCCTGGAGGAGGGTGGAGAGGCGAGGCGCGCTCGCCGGATTGGCGGCAGCAGCTTGAGGAGAGTCACGGGGGCAGACATCGCTCGCCACCGCGGCAGCGGAGCAGGGATATAAGGCAAAGCGGTGGGGCACGTTCGCCAGAGCGTTATCGGCAACATGACGAGAGGCATGCCGGCGAAGGAGGACAAGATCTGCGCAGCAGCAGAGTGGGAGGCAGCGGGCTGATGGACAGCCTGGAGCGAGCCAGAGAGGCGAGGGAGGGAATACGGCGGGCGGGAGAGAGGGGAACGGCAGGCAGGACAGCAGAGAGATATAGTGAGGCGTGGGGAGAAGGAAAGGGAAGTACAGCCATGGTCACAAGGGTGGAAGTACCAGCACGCTTCTCTGGGGACCAGCGATTGGGGCCCACACTGAAGAATTATCTCATGCAAGTGGGCAACGTGCGGTACAGATGCGAGAGGGGCGGCATGGATGCAGTGGACTTCTTTCTGAGCCTGCCAAACACACTGGAGGGGGAGGCAGAAACGTTATACAGGATGAAGATGAATGAGCTACTGGAGAGGGCAGGAAGGTATGGGGAGGACCCAACCGAAGAATTTCTGAGGCGGCTGAAGCGGCAGTTCCCAGGCCACACTGCAGAGAAGATCAGAGAGTTTCAAGACTTTAGGAAGGGGCGGGGAGAGTCACTACTCACCTACTACAATCGGCTGGTCAACATAGCGGAGGACGTGAGCTGTGCGGACATGGGCCTGCTTGTGAGCAAGTTCCTGGACGGCCTGGAGGGTACCTTGGGAAGCGGGCTGAGGCTGAAAGTATATGAGATGGGGGCTGAAGTGACACTTGATGAAGTGTTTGAGCTAGCTGAGAAGATGGAGATGGCCCAGAGGAAGCTTGAAGCCTACCGGCAACGACCAGCGGAGCGTGGCAGAGGACCTACATGGGCAGCAGCCATGATACCAGAGGAAAAGGAAAGGGCAGGGGGAAGAGGGGATAGCAGGACTGACGCACGAACGTGCCACCGATGCGGGCAGCCAGGGCACCTGCGCAGAGACTGCAAGAACTGCGACTCCTGTGGTAAGCCAGGGCACCGGCGGCGGGAATGCCCAACAGCTCCGAAGTGCGAAATCTGTGGGAAGGGAGGGCATGCAGCAAGGGAGTGTTATCAGCGGGAAGGAGCGGCGAAGAGGACACCAGAGGACCTGGAAAAGCAGATTGGCAGGCTGCAGGCTCAGCTGCAGGCAATGGGACCACGACGCGAGGCAGAAGCGGGGATGTACGCGGGGAAGGAAAAGGAAGAGGATGTAGAGCAAGATGAGGAGGCCGCTTTCATGAGCTGGGCAGGCAAAGCGAAGGATGAGGTGGAACACGAGGAGCAGCCAGCATACATGGCATGGAGAGGAAGGGAGGAGATGGGGCTACGCAGCGGAGGAAAGGATGCACGGAAGGACCAGGTAAGGAAGGAGCGAGAGAGAGGACAGAAACCGGAGGAGAAGGAAGAGAGGTGTACAGCGGCACGGCATCCACAGGAGCGGCTGGCGTGCCAGACTTCAGTGCTGCTGATACAAGGAGGTGCGCTGTCAGTAGAAGGGGAGAAGGCGAAGACGGCTATTATAGACACGGGCGCGCAGAGCGTGATACTAGGGAGGGGAATGGCAGAAAAACTGGGACTGTGGGCGCCGGACAGACATGTAGTGAAGGGAATGCTGGTGATGACAGCAGAGGGAGGAGAGTCAAAGTGGATGCCATGCACAAGGACTCCAATAGAACTGACGGTGCTCAAAGGAGAGAAGCACGAAACACCGGTGAGGATCAGGTGTGGGATCTCAGAATCTGAAGATTTCGACGTTTTGGTGGGCACGGAGATGATCTTTGCACTGGGCATGACCATCTGCTTTTGGAAGGAGACGGTAGAATTCAGAACCAGGTGGTGGAAGAAGGGTGAGCCACTGGGACAGCTGCCGGTGCAGTTCGTCAAGACAGAGCCAAAGCGGGCTTACAGGGCGGATCTGAAGGAGGGGGCAGCGAAGCAGGGGGCACAGGAGACCGCGAGGAACAAGGAACAGGGTGGACAGCCGAGGATGCACTTCATGGACGAGCCCAGCCAACAATCCGATTGGCAGCAACCTATCCGCCTGGTGGAACTCTTCGGGGGCATAGGGGCGGGTTTGGCAGCGGTGGTACGGAACGGGATAGCAGTGAAGCAGTGGATTTACGTAGAGAAGGCGGCAGAAGCAAGGAAAATGGCGGAGCATCATGCATGGCAGCTGCACAGCGAGTTCCCGGAGCTGTTGAAGGAAGAGGTGATCAGGGCAGCAATGAGCAGAGGAGTCAACGACGTCAGGGCCATCACAGAAGCTGAGGTGGCAAGCTGGGGGCACGTGGACCTGTTAGTGGCTGGGTGGGAGTGCCAAGGGGTATCATGGGCTGGGAAAGGCAAGGGTGAGCAAGACCTGCGAACACAGCTGATGGAGGACTTGTTCAGAGTGATGGAATGGCTGCAGGCTCAACAAGGCAGGGTGGCGTACCTGCTGGAGCATTTAGACATGGAAGGAGATGTGCGTGAGCCCATACGGCTGGTAAGGGAGCGAGTGACCAGACAGGTGGGAAAAGGGGTAAGCTGCGACGCAACATGGATGGGAGCCTACTCACACAGGCTCAGAATGTATTGGCAAAACGTGGTGCCAGCAGAAGACCTGCAGAGGGAGATAGAGGGGGTGAGAAGAGCAGGGGGGCGGAAGCTGAGCGATATACTCGAGCCTGGGCGAACACCAGCACCAGTAAGCAAGAGGAGCTACAGCCGACATTACCCTTGCAACACAGTGGGGCAAGAGAGGCAAGCACTGCCGACGCTCGTGTCATATGAAGGGGCAGCAGGGTACCAGATGGAGGGGAAGCAGCCAGGCCCAGGACTAGTGCTCGATCATAGGAAGGGAAGATGGGAAGAGCCCACGGCCCTGGAGAGGGAGCTGGCTATGGGGTACAAGGAGAACATCACAGCAGCCCCGGGCGTGACAGAGCAGGAAAGGAGGCGGGCGATGGGGAATGCAATGGATGGATACGTGATGAGGTGGTTGGTGCAGCGGATGTGGAGAGAAACGGTGCTGCACTGGGGACTGAAGGAGGGAGAAAATACAGAGGCAACGGTGAGACAAGGGGTGTGGACCTGCCTGCCAACAGCAGAGCCTGAGTGGAAGATAGGAGAGAGCATGAGCGAGGGAGGGAAGACAGCGATGCTGGCACTACTGGTCAAGCACAGGAAAGGCTTCGCTTTCACCCTGCAGGAGTTGGGGAAGTGCAAGATCAAGGAGATGGCATTGAAGCTGAACAGTGAAGAGCCGGTGTTCCATCGCAGAAGAAAGATGCCACCAGGGGATGAGGCGATCTGCAAGGAGAAAGTACAGGAGTTGCTGGAAGCAGGACTGATCAGAAGGTCAGAGTCAGAGTACGCAACCCCGACCGTGGTGGCAGCCAGGAAGGATTTGACAGGCGAGGTGCTGAGCCGCAGAATGTGCGGTGATTACAGAGATCTTAACAAGATCACCGTGCCGGATAGGTACCCCATGCCAATGGCGGAAGAACTCTTCGACAAGCTGGCCGACGGAGTATACTTCACGACGCTGGACCTGCGCCAGGGATTCAATCAGATAAAAATCAGAGAGGAAGATGTGAAGAAGACAGCCTTCCACGGACCGGACGGGCTGTATGAGTGGTTATACATGCCCTTTGAGTCGACTCAAAAGTCACCTCGTTATACATGCCCTTTGAGTCGACTCAAAAGTCACCTCGTTACTATGGCACACGACATTTTTTCATCAAGGAGAGCTATAATCGCATGGAGATTACCTAAGAGAGTTGGCAGTTATTTGATTTCTGCTAATAAGTGTTAGACTACAGTAGTTTTGTTGCTGTTACACTTTTTCTCTCATCTCGCTTTTGCCTGTTGTTCCCGTACTCGCCGCAGCGAAGATTTCCCGCGCGGGCCTGAGTCTAGGATGACATTTTCTAGGCATATAAAGTAGTACGCGTTCAGTAGATCGCTTGTGGTCTGAAGAAGGCATTTTAGCCGAAACCGGTTACCACCGTGATTTTTATACAAGCATTTTTTACAAAGTACTACTGACATTTTACAGGTGTTGAACCCAAGTTGCTGCCACGTATTAAAGCAATGGCACCTAACTGGTGTCCACTTCCGCTGATACCTGATACTACTGCGATGGCCAACTACACATTTGTTGCAACCAATGCAACCAACACCAATGCAAACCAAGACAACACCAAGATTATCCACGCTCAACGTCACGCGCGTCTCTCGAAGTCCAAGAACACGAGAGCCAGCCGTGATGATAAAGAGCTGGCTGGAGTCCTGAAGATTTCAGAGTCTCCTTCTTTTCGATCGAGCAAGAGAAAAGCCTGCGACACTTCAGTCCCTGCTTCTACTTCTGCAGCAACCGTCCCTGCTATCAGACCTGCCGTTGAGCTCGCTGAAAGGCCTTCGAAGGAACCTGAATCTGCAACCATGGCGACGCTGCGACAAGAGTCTGCTCATCAGATCCACGACACTGTCATGCTGGATTCGTTCGATTTTCTTGGTGACATTAACAACCTTTTCCTTGAAAAGCAGGCGACGCCTACCTGCCTTGAGGATTTTAAGCTGCAAGCTGTTAAGGATTTCAAGAAGAATTTCCTGAAATACCGGACTCTGAGCCTGCAGTACACCTTTATGGAGGAGCAGAAAACTAACGGGATCATTCCCCATAGTATTCGGATCAAGCCTTTCGCTTTCGTCTGCCACTCCGAAGAACTCCGTCAGGAAGCCGATAAGGAACTCCAAGCCGCCTGTTTGAACTACTACAAGGGAGCACAGGACGTTCTGATTTCAATGAAGAAGAAAGCTGCTGAGCAGGCACGCAATGATACTGCTGCTGTTTACCAGCGTCTTCATGATCAGATCGCGAACTACATCAACCTTGCTAAGAAGACTGACATCGGCACCAAAAACTCGAAGCTGACTGACAACCTTACTTTTTTTAAGGATCGCGTGATTTCTGAGTTTAAGGACGCTATGTCGGTTTTTGTGATGGAGACTAACCTTTCGGAAATTCATGTGAAGGAGCAGAAGAAGGAGATTGATGAGAAAAAGGCTGCTGCTGCTGAGGAAGCCGAGAATCTGCCTGTTGATCCCTCCGTTCGTGAGATCGCCAAACAGGAGGTTGCGAAGGCTGTTGCTAAGCTCAAGTTTACTCCTCCTCCTCATCACCGCCGTGCCGCTGCTAACAACGCTGCTAACAACGCTGCTAACAACAATGACAAGAAGAAGAACATGAAGCAGAAACAGGTGAAGCAGACGAAGCAGAAGAAGACTTTCCCGGTTAAGAATAACCGGAAGCCTTTTGCCGTCAATGCTGCTAAGAAGCCGAACACCGCTGCTGCTAAGAAACCGACCAATGGGAAGAAGCGCAAGAATGGGTCTACTAACCATTCTGGTCGCGCTTTCACGAAGGCTGCAGGACGCAGCGTGAATCACCCGACGAAGAAGACCTCTCCGGCAAAAAACGGGGGAGGTTCCGGCCGCGGCGGAACTGCTCGACAGTAATCAACGACGTCCACGCTTACGCACTGATCATCTTCGGCCGACAAACTGAGAATCAGCTGCGTTGCCGTGTGACGAACCGCGGAATTCACAACTTCAGTGATCATGTCTTCACCCGTGACAAACTAAACCTTTTGAGCCTCGGTTTCAAATTCATCCCAACTCCATCCATCCGATCCATTGCTAGCGTAGACGAGGAGCTTGTTTCTTTCATTAGGAGCATTCGAACCATGTATCTTTTCGGAGGATCTAATCTCGTCTCTGATTATCCAGGCTATAAATTCCCAAGGAGAACGAATTGGAATCCACCGCCAGCCTCAGCCGAGATCGAAACAGCCCTAGCGGTTTTTAAAGACTCGGTTATTAAGGACATCTGCGGACGACCGTATCAGAGACATCCCCGAAAGAACTATGTTCCCGTTCTCCGTCGCCTTGCTAGCAATCCTAACCTCATTTTTAAGCCTGCAGATAAAAACCTCGGACTAACAGTGATGAGCAGGGACTTTTATCAAGACCAATGTTTTAAACATCTTCTTAATAATAAAGTCTACCGCGAATACTCTACAGTCCCGATTAAAGACATCCTGCAAGGCCTTCATTCTATTCATTCCGACTATGAGCCGCTTCTACCTAAACGGATTTGGACTTCTTTTTTCAATAAGCCCACTAACGGCTGGAAGGTACCTGCCTTCTACGTTTTATTGAAGATCCATAAAAAAATCCCTGCTGGAAGACCTATAGCGGCCTGTCATTCCTGGATCACATCCAACGTCTCTCGCTGGCTTGACTCTGTTCTAAGACCCTTAGTGCTGGAGCAGACGACTTACGTTAAAGATTCTCAGAGCCTTATACTTCAGCTTGAGCAACGGCGTTTTTCGAACAACCTTTTCCTTGCCTCATATGACGTCGAATCTCTCTACCCCTCTATTCCTTTACTGGATGGCATTGACGCTGTTTCCTATTTTTTACAGAAAGCAAGACACCCTTTAGCCCCGTTAATCACCCGCCTACTTCGATGGGTTATGTTTAACAGCTATGTCTCTTTCAACGGCAGATTTTTCCGCCAAATCCACGGCACTGCTATGGGAACCTCAGTCGCAGTCTGCTTCGCGGTTCTTTTCATGAGTTTTTTGGACATTCAACTACACTCATCCATCCCTTCACCTCCTGCCCTCCACCTTCGTTTTATCGACGACGGTCTGATTTTATGGGAAGGGAGGCGGGAAGAATTTCAACGGCTGAAAGAGCGCTTCGACTCTCTTCACCCGTCAATTCGTCTGACCTGGGTCCTCTCTGAGTCCACCATGGACTTTTTGGATGTGACCTTTTTCAAGGGGGAACGCTTCAGCAAAACCGGAATTCTGGATGTGAAGCTGTTTCAAAAACCCATGAATCGGTACTTATACCTTCCTTTCAGGTCTTACCATACCCGTACAACCAAACAGGGTTTCATTCGCAATGAACTTCATCGTTTCCTACTGCGCTCATCTTCTCGTACTGACTTTTACAACTCCCGCGCCCTCTTCTTTGCTCGGCTGCGAGCTCGAGGATACCCGGAGAGATTCCTTTTACCAATCTTCAAGTCAGTCTCGTTCGCCTCTCGGGGGGAATTTCTTTACCGTGCCTCTTCCATTCGCGATTCTCCTAAACGTGGCCCCCTTGTGCTGAAATCGCTTCTCAACCCGCTGGTTGACCGTTCGCACATGGGGAAACTTTTGAGTCGACTCAAAAGTCACCTCGTTACTATGGCACACGACATTTTTTCATCAAGGAGAGCTATAATCGCATGGAGATTACCTAAGAGAGTTGGCAGTTATTTGATTTCTGCTAATAAGTGTTAGACTACAGTAGTTTTGTTGCTGTTACACTTTTTCTCTCATCTCGCTTTTGCCTGTTGTTCCCGTACTCGCCGCAGCGAAGATTTCCCGCGCGGGCCTGAGTCTAGGATGACATTTTCTAGGCATATAAAGTAGTACGCGTTCAGTAGATCGCTTGTGGTCTGAAGAAGGCATTTTAGCCGAAACCGGTTACCACCGTGATTTTTATACAAGCATTTTTTACAAAGTACTACTGACATTTTACAGGTGTTGAACCCAAGTTGCTGCCACGTATTAAAGCAATGGCACCTAACTGGTGTCCACTTCCGCGGACGGGCTGTATGAGTGGTTATACATGCCCTTCGGCCTGCGGAATGCCTCGGCAGTGTTTCAGAGAGTTATGGATGCGGTGCTGCGGGGGATTGAACATGCAGCATGCTACATTGATGATGTGGTCATCTTCAGCCAGACAGAGCAGCAGCACCTTGAGGACGTGGAGCGGACCCTGAGTGCAATAGAGGAGGCAGGGCTCACCTGTCATCCCAACAAGTGCAGGTGGGGGAAGCGGACAGTGCAGTACCTGGGGTATGAAGTTCAGGAGGACAGATCGGGATTCAGCAAGCAAAGGTGCAGGTGCTGGACAGGCTGAGGGAACCCAGGGACAAGACAGGGCTGCGCGCAGTCTTGGGCTTCCTCAGCTACTACAGGCGCTTCGTGCCTAACTTCAGTAAGCGGGCGGTAGTGCTGAACGGGATGCTGCGAGAGGACAAGGCATGGGAGTGGGGAGAACAGCAGAGGGAAGCACTGCAAGACCTCATGACAGCCGTGAAGACAGCAACCGTGCTGCGGCTGCCAGCAGCAGACCAGCCCTTCGTCCTCTACACCGATTGGAGCAGCCAGGGGATGGGGGCAATCCTGTGCCAGGAAGTGGAGGGAGTGGAAAAAGTGGTAGCCTACGCCAGCAGGAGCTGCAACCCCGCAGAGGCGCAGTATAGCTCATACATAGGGGAGGGGCTGGCGGCCGTGTGGGCGGTGGGGCATTTCAGGGTGTACCTGCAGGGCCGCGAGTTCACACTGGTCACTGACCATCAGCCCCTCACTTGGCTGATGACCACACCAGGGCTGACGGGAAGAAACGCAAGGTGGGCAGTGAAGCTGCAAGAATATGATTTCCAGATCAGGCATAGGCCGGGGAAGACGCTGCAGCACGTCGACGGTCTCTCTCGCAACCCACCACCGCTGGAATCAGGACAGAGAACACAGGGGACGGAAGGGACGGAGCTGGAGCCAGCACACACCTTGATCATGCTGGCGAGAGAAGCGGAAGAGGTCGGAGCCAAGGGGAGCAAGGGACCAGCCGACATCTGGCAGGACGAGAAGGCAATGCGGTGGGTGAAAGGAGAAACAGAGGAAGACGAGACAGTGTCAGAAAGAGTGCGGGCACGGGGGCACCACTACAGGTGGTATCAGCGGCAGCTGCAGATCAAGACAGAGGACGGGTGGAAGCTAGTGCCTGCACCCACGGACCGTGAAGCAGTGATCAAGGAGGTGCACACGAAGCTGGGACACTTCGGGCACGAGAGGACTGTACACCTGCTGAAGACAGGCTGGTGGTGGGAAGGGATGCGCAAGCAAGTGAAAGAGTGGGTGGAGGGGTGTGAGGCGTGTCAGAGGAGCAAGGCAAACTTAACGCAGGCCAAAGCAGAACTGCATTCACTGCCGATTTGCGGGTTGGGATTCCGATGGTCCTTGGACCTCGCGGGAGAGCTGCCGCTCAGCAGGAGCGGAAATCGGTACATCGTGTTCATGGTGGAGCATGCGAGCAAGTGGTTGGAGGTGAAAGCCATCCCCAGCAAGAGCGCGAGGCACATAGCAGCAGCCTTCAAGGCGCAGGTGGTGTGTCGCTTTGGAGCGTGCGGGGAGGTACTCACGGATCAGGGGACGGAGTTTCTGGGGGAATTTGAGAAGGTGCTGAAGGAATCCGGCATAGCGCACAGAAAAACCTCCCGCTACCACCCACAAAGCGACGGGCTGACCGAGCGAGCGGTGCAGACCTTCAAGCGGGGGCTGCGGGCCTATGGGGAGCAGAGGAAGAGGGACTGGGATGAGGAGTTGGATTGGATAGCCGCAGGGTACAGGTTCGGGAAGCAGGCAGCACTCAAGGACCACTCCCCGTACAGCCTCCTTTACGGAAGAGAGCCAATCCTGCCAGTGGAGGCACCACGGGTACTGACAGACACGGTGACAGCAGGCACGATCAAGAACTGGGTGGCCCTGTCCGAGGTGAGAGCGCGCTACATGCGCTACATGCTGCCAGCGGCACTGGAGAACCTGCACACTGCACAGCTGAGGGACGCAAGGAGGTACGAACAGAGGCAGCGCAAGGGAGAGGGGCGAGTGGCAAGAGGCGTCTGTGAAGGGCAGGAGGTGTACCTCAAGAGGGCAAAGCAAGACACCCTGGATGTGGGGCTGGGTACGGTCCGCTGGAAGGTCAAGGAGGTGCGCCCTTCAGGGGTGCTGGTCCTGGAGAATGACACGGGGGCGCAAGTGAAGGAGCATCAAACGAACACTGCCGTGATCAGAGGCAGCGGGCCTCAGCGCAACGGTCCTGTGACCCGCGCTCAAGCTGCGCGAGCACGGGCACAGGAGGGGGCAGAGAGTGGCTGAGGCAGCAGAAGGAACGAAGGAGAGGCAGAGCAGGAGAATCAAGGCAGAGAAGAGCATAGCGGTAACTCCGACAGCTGTCACCGAATATGTACGTTTGTGCATATAAGGTGCCAGTATGATTGTGGTGTAGAAAGGGTGTAGTAATGTGTTGTATTTGTTGTATGCAGGCTCAAGGATGGGTAGGTGGGAGGCTGGGAAATTGACGCGAAGTTGGTAGGAGAACACCAGGGGGTGAAATCCTCGCGACCAATGGGAACAAACCCAACCCAGGCTCAAGCCGCACATTGAGAAATGCACGGCTCGAGCCAGGGACAGGTAAGTTCACTCTCACACACACACACAATGCTTTCTGTTTGTTATCCTTTCGTATAGTGGACAGTTGTTACCTCAGATTTGCCTACAGGTGGCACACCACTCAGAGAGGACCTTTGAGGTGAGAGTTACCACTCTTTCATAATGAGAGTGGCTGAGGCAGCAGAAGGAACGAAGGAGAGGCAGAGCAGGAGAATCAAGGCAGAGAAGAGCATAGCGGTAACTCCGACACCTGCCTCCTGCCACTGCTCTGCCCCCGCAGCTGGTTGGACAACAACAAGATTGAAGGCTCTCTGCCGACTGGCCTGTGCTCATTGCCATTGATTTTCCTGCGAATTCTTTGCCTGCCACTGCTCTGCCTACCATTTGCTCTTCATGCCTCCTGCCTCCTGCCAATGCTCTGCCCCCGCAGCTGGTTGGACAACAACAAGGTTGAAGGCTCTCTGCCAACTGGCCTGTGCTCGCTGCCCCTGCTGTGGCGCTTGTGAGTGGTCGTGGCGCTTGGCTGTGGGGCATTACTGTTTGTTTTTTTTATTATTATTATTATTTCCCAGCTAGGATAGACAGGCTGTCGCTTATTGCAAGCAGTTTTGTATATTTGCTGAACACATAAAGCTAGAAATTATCAGCATAATATCTCTCCATGGTGTGTTGCCATTTTGTATGGGTGTATGACTCATGGTGCAGCATGTGTTGTGCTGCTGTGCTGGCAGCATGATCAGCAACAACTACCTCTATGGACCCCTGCCAGACTGCCTCTTTGACAAGTGCATCAACCAAATGTGAGCCGACCATGCATACACTATTCTCTCATGCGTAGATGCAACAGCTCGCACCCCCAACATGGGCACTGCATCGAGTGATGAAATGCATCGAGTGATGAAATGCATCGAGTGATGAAATGCATCGAGTGATGAAATGCATCGAGTGATGAAATGCATCGAGTGATGACATGCATCGAGTGATGAAATGCATCGAGTGATGACATGCATCGAGTGATGACATGCATCGAGTGATGACATGCATCGAGTGATGACATGCATCGAGTGATGAAATGCATCGAGTGATGACATGCATCGAGTGATGACATGCATCGAGTGATGACATGCATCGAGTGATGACATGCATCGAGTGATGACATGCATCGAGTGATGACATGCATCGAGTGATGAAATGCATCGAGTGATGAAATGCATCGAGTGATGACATGCATCGAGTGATGACATGCATCGAGTGATGAAATGCATCGAGTGATGAAATGCATCGAGTGATGACATGCATCGAGTGATGACATGCATCGAGTGATGACATGCATCGAGTGATGACATGCATCGAGTGATGACATGCATCGAGTGATGACATGCATCGAGTGATGAAATGCATCGAGTGATGACATGCATCGAGTGATGACATGCATCGAGTGATGAAATGCATCGAGTGATGACATGCATGTGCTTGCTTGCTTGGTGTTGCAGACCATATGGTGGGAATCCTCCAACCAAACACTCAACAGCATGTTCGGCTCTTTCTGTGGCCCTTGTGCTTCCCACAGTGATGTGAGCGGCAACAGCCTGTATGGTATGGGCGCATCAACCGCGACTTCAAGGGCATGGTGGCGATCAGCGGCGCACCAATCTAACCTCCATGTGCCGCCCCCCCCACTTCTTCCCACAGTGATGTGAGCAGCAACAGCCTGTATGGGCGCATCAACCGCGGCTTCAAGGGCATGGTGGCGATCAGCGGCGCACCAATCTAACCTCCATGTGCCGCCCCCCCCACTTCTTCCCACAGTGATGTGAGCGGCAACAGCCTGTATGGGCGCATCAACCGCAACTTCAAGCACATGGTGGCGAACAGCGGTGCTTTAATCTAACCTCCATGTGCCGCCCCCCCCCTCCCCCTCTTCCGTGCCTCCCACCCATAGTGATGTGAGCGGCAACAGCCTGTATGGGCGCATCAACCGCAACTTCAAGCACATGGTGGCGAACAGCGGCGCTTCAATCTAACCTCCATGTGCCGCCCCCCCCCCTCCCCCTCTTCCGTGCCTCCCACCCACAGTGATGTGAGCGGCAACAGCCTGTATGGACGCATCAACCGCGATTTCAAGGGCATGGTGGCGAACAGCGGCGCCCTCGTCAACCTGGCTCGCAACTTCTTCTTTGGGGAAGCCGTGCTCTTTGCTGCTGGCTGCAAGGTCTGCCCCACCGAGGTCAGCGAGCCCAACAGCCTCGGCCTCAAAGCCACCTCCAACTGGCGAGTCTCTGACGGCAATTGCAACAATGCACTACCCTCTTACCTACTACAAGACTACGCCGTGACAGGGGCCGGGCTGAAGCTGAGGGTGAGTCTGTCGGGCAACTGCCTGACGCTCAGCCCAAGCACGGAGTGCTCGGTCAACGCCACCCAGCGCAGCACGGCAGCCTGCCAGGCGTTCTGCAGCATCACGGACAACGGCCCGTGTGACGGCCATGGGGTGTGTGTGCCGGCTGACCCTACCTCTGCAGCAGCATCGCGGACAGCCTCCCCCTCCAACTTCACGTGCCTCTGCGATGCCGGCTACTCCACTCTCAACTCAGGCAACGGCTCCACATGCGCCATTGTCAACTCCACCACCACCACTGGTAACCTTTGCTTCATTCTTATGAAACTGCCTAGGCTTTCAGCACCGCCTCAGCCTGGCAGCATTGCCCATTCTTACGCGCTGCACCAATACCCATGTCAGCTGGCTTTTCTCCTACACACCTTTTCACTCCTTGCCTCACCTCGACACCTTCGTCTAACCACCGCCCCGATTCCCGTAACCTCCCATTCGTTGGCAGTGTCGTCGCTATCCACGGGTGCCATAGTGGGCATTACTCTAGGCTGCTTTGCTGGCTTCATTTTGCTGGCTTTTGTGGTCACATGGCTGCTGTGGCCCCGTGGACCAAGTGAGCTCTTCATCCCTTCTTCAGTTCCATTCATTTCCGTCTCCCCTATTGCTGTGCCTGTTTTCTGGCCTCCTTCCCTCCCCAGCTCTGCCATTATTACTGCCGCTCAGCTCTGCCTCTTCGTTGCTCCCATATTCTGTCTACTCATTTACTCCCCTGGTCGTTCATCCCCCTTGTCCTCATGTGTGCGCAGAGAAGTGGGAGGGGTTGGATGTGTGTGAGCAGTTCTCGCTGCAGCAGATGCTTAAGGCCACCAACAACTGGTCGGACGACAATGTGCTGGGCAAGGGAGGCTTCGGCATTGTCTACAAAGGCCGCTCGTCACATGGCCAGCTGTGGGCCATCAAGCGCTCCACCATCATGACCAACGACTTTGAAACGGAGGTGAGGCACAAAATTGGTACTTGTCATAAGACATGCACTGGGGATTTTCCGATTGATCCTAAGGAACGGTTACAGACACGTTTGTCTAGAGGTTAAGGGTTCACTCACCCATTTTATGTCAGTGTTGTAGTGGCTGAAATTCTGACATGGTATCAGAGCGAAGGT
The DNA here is from genome assembly GCA_948144175.1 of Closterium sp. NIES-65. Lineage (NCBI taxonomy): Eukaryota > Viridiplantae > Streptophyta > Zygnematophyceae > Desmidiales > Closteriaceae > Closterium > Closterium sp. NIES-65. The sequence goes on from CANXME010002139.1 coordinate 410,104, forward strand.
CTTGGATTCGAATCGTGTGCTCACATGCTGGCTTTCATGTGTCTCTGCTGCTATACCGTGTTCTAGAGCATCCCAATGACAAAGGGGTGTCAGTAGACCTGCACTGAAAATCCCCGATTGATCCCAAGAAAGAGTTTCATGCACGCTTGCCTAGGAAATTATGGGTGCACTCGCTACTCAACAAGCCATTTTATCCCAGTAATGTAGTGTGTGGGGTTCTAACAATACTCCATTGTTTTCAGAACGCCGACCTGCAAATTCAGTGCGCGCATTCTGTTTTTCAAGATGCTGACTTGTAGCCCATACGCATCCCCCTGCATTGTGTTCCACGTCCGTGTGGCAACTGCCGACCTGCATATTCAATGCCCACCTTTCCTCGGCCATGTGCGTCTGCCTGTATTGTCTTCTCACTATAGGTGCGAACCATGGCGTCTCTCCACCACACACACCTCGTGCGCCTGCTGGGCTTCTGCCTGGACCAGAACGTGGAGACGGGCAAGCAGGAGCAGATTCTGGTGTACGAGTTTATAGGCAACCGGGACCTAGAGTACCATATCCATGCAACCAAGCGTGAGTTGCACAGCCACAATGACGAAATGGATGCCATGCGATTTTTTCTTTTTCTCTTTCTGTTTTGCACAAGACATGACACCATCACTAAAGAAGCCATCATTCATAACTTATTTTTCATTTTTCACTCGCTTGTTGGTGTACATATTTCATGACCTAGGTCCGCTGTCGCTGCGCCAGAGGTTGCGCCTAGCACAGGGAGCAGCAGATGGCCTGGCGTACCTGCATGGGTTTGACACACCCATCGTTCATCGCGACATCAAGCCAGCCAACATCCTTGTGTCTGCCGACATGCAAGCCAAGGTGGCTGACTTTGGGCTGCTCAAACGCCTCACTCACGGCGATGCTGATGCCACGCGAGTGGCCGGCACTCCGGGATATGTGGATCCGGATTACAACCGCACCAACGTCATCACAGCCAAGAGTGACGTGTTCAGGTGAGCATGTGTGCTCGTTCATTTGCACAACGCCATGAACTTGTGCACCTGTGGTTATGAATCATCCAGGGTATGTTGGAAACTTGTACCCGGTACCTCTCCCCATTGTTTTCCAAGTTCATTTCACTACTTCCAATGCATGGTTGCTTGCAGCTTTAGAATCGTGCTTCTTGAGTTGCTGAGTGGAAAGCCGCCACGAGTCGACGCAAAAACGCATATAAGCAAATGGGTATGATAACAAACTGTTGAGTCTGTTAAGAAACAAATCAATGGTTATGAGACAATGTTCATGCCCATTTACTCTCAAGTTTATTCTATGCTCGTACAGTTATCCTTGATTCCTTTTATACTGACCTTCACTCCCTTTCTTGTTGCTATGCTCCCTTCCACCACCTTTCCTGCTTACTGGGAATATACGCTCAAACCCTAAAGCGTATGGCGTATATACGCTAGTATTGTGTACGCAAAACGCAATACGCTAGCTAGTACGCTATACGCTATCGGAAAGTTTTTCGGGCTGCCCAGGAAAAAAAATCGCTTGTATACGGAATGATGCGGATCTTTCTGCTGAGCATTTCGCCGAAGTCGAAATGCAATTCGACGGTCTAGGGAAGCGGGAATGTACCTTCGGAGTTTGCAGGCAGTTCAAATTTGAACATTAGGTTAGTACTGCATTGAAACCCATCTTATCTACGAACTCCAACCTGTCAAAAACGTCCCCCACCAAACCCCACTCACGCTACTTACCAGCCAGCAAAATTCCAGTCTGTCAGAATATTATCTTATTGTTCTAGCCTGTAGTGGGGTGCTCTATAGCGAGTACAACCCTTCTAGGGTTTGCTATTTGTATCCTCATTCTTGCTAGTTCAATCCTCTTTCTTCCTTCTAATTCTGACATGCTATCAGAGCAGGTCGATCCCCTTGGATCGATCCTGTGCGTGTGTCCCCACCTTGCTTCCGCTGCTACTTTTTCATCCCGCCGTGCGCCCCGAGGCGCGCGGCGGTTTTCTGCCCGCCGTGCGCCCCGAGGCGCGCGGCGGTTCATTGCCCGCTGTGCGCCCCGGGGCGCGCGGCGGGCTTCTCCTCTACGTCGCGGCCCCGCCCCGGCCCGTCGCCGCCCGTGCGCCTGCCCGGCTTGGCCCCGCCCTACCTGTCGCGGTCCCGCCCCTCCGTCGCGGCCCCGCCTCGACCGTCGCGGCCCCGCCCCTCGTCGCGGCCCCGCCCCTGCGTCGCGGCCCCGCCCCTCGAAGCGGCCCCGCCCTACGTCGCGGCCCCGCCCCGGACCCTATGCGGCCCCGCCCTACCTTCGCGGCCCCGACCTGTCGCGGCCCCACCCTACGTCGCGGTCCCACCCCGACCGTCGCGGCCCCGCCCCGCTCGTCGCGGCCCCGCCCCTTGTCGCGGCCCCGCCCTCCCCTCAGGTCCGTGGTGGGCCCCCCCCCCTTTCTCCCCTTCCCCCATTTCCCGTCGCCCGTCGTGGCGACCTGAGGGGCGAGCTGTGGGGTGGCGGGTATGGGGGTGGCCGGTGTGCCTTCCTCCCTTTCTCCTCCTCCTCCTTCGTCTCCCACTGCTGCAGCTGTCGCTGAGGGGGGTGGTTGTGTGGGAGACTGGGGTTTAGGGTTTTAGTGGGGTGTGTGGGAGTCGAGCTAGTGGTGTAGCAGTGGGTGTGTATCAGGGGGGTGGGACTGTGTGCGGGAGGATGAGCGGAGGTTGCCAGTTTGTCGTCAGCAGCACCTGTAGTCCGGGGCGCTGTCCCGGTAGCCCAGTCGTAGCCAGCTGTGCCAGCCGCCCGTGGGTCCGTTGCCCGTCCGCCGCTATTTGAGCCGCGGGGCCTGTTACCCCTGTAGTCCGGGCGCTGTCCGGTAGCCGCTGTGCCAGTCTGCCTCCTGTTGCCCGTGTGTCTGCAGCTTCAGCCGTCGCCTCCTGTCTCCTCTCCCCTCACTCTCCCTTTTCCTCCTCACTTGCCCGTTGTGACTACCACTAGCTTTGCTTATAATTGTAAACTCTAAACTATTTCTTCTTGAACTTGTGCTCAGAATGTGTGGTGACATTGTGATCCACCCTGAGCTTGTTTTGCTTTGCCTGCTCTGCTGATTACACCCCACTTTGGCTATGGGGGTGTGTCAGAATATTATCTTATTGTTCTAGCCTGTAGTGGGGTGCTCTATAGCGAGTACAACCCTTCTAGGGTTTGCTATTTGTATCCTCATTCTTGCTAGTTCAATCCTCTTTCTTCCTTCTAATTCTGACACAGTCGTCATTTCTAGCTGACATTTCCGCTTCCTAAGGGCGTATTCCTACGGCCTCCTATCAAGAAACCTCCTATCAAGATTGTACCTTTTGCCTGGTAAAAGTAGCGAGAGATTTGGGGTTTAGGGAATTTTCCCGTGAGAGCTTGATAGGAGGTTTTCTTGATAGGAGGATAGGAATACGCCCTAACAACAGAGCTCCTTCCGATTCCTACCGACTTCTTCTTCTAATGTCTACTCCACATCCCACCCCAACCGCCGTTCAGACTTAGGGAATTGCTACGAAAGTCTTAGTGAGAGGGAACACCTTCCCAGTGTTGAGCACGACGTTTTTTTTTTCACCCTGCTCGGGATAGTTTTTTACCTGCCCGAAAAAGCGTATTACCAACTCGACATTTAAGCATTTAGCGTATATACGTTACCGTACATACGATACGCATATATACACTATACGCGTATATTCCCACTAAGCTTTCCTGCATATTTTGTTCCTTTGCACCTGTTCTCCCATTCTTATGCTTCCTTGTGTTGCACCCTCCAGGCAATGAAGAGGGTGGAGGCGTATGATCTGGAGGAGCTGAGGGACAGCAAGATGCCAGCGGTTAGTGAGGAGGCAATAGTCGACTTTGCAGACCTGGCTTTGGACTGCATCAAGTCTCCTGGCACACGGCGACCCACCATGAAGGATGTGGCATGCCGCCTCAGCGCCCTCATTGCCAAGCACTGTCCCGACAGGGAGGACGAGTGGGAGAGTGTTGCGAAGGAAGAGAGTGAAGGCAACGAGGGTATATCTTCAAGGGATGTTTCTGCTGCGTCGTTTGAGAGCAGTGGGAGGGAGGCTGAAAAGTCTCATGGCTCACATTCTAATGTGAGCTCGTTCATGCGTGTTGGCTCGATAGGTGATGGCCTATGGAGTTGGCTACAATTAAAGTCAACCAAAGGGCATTAAATATGGACATTATGGCAGTACACGTGCGTATTAAACATGAAATTCCGTAACTCTCCAAATATACCACCCTGTAGTCTTAACATTAGTGATTAATTATGGGTGTGTCTTCTCAACGTGAACAAAATTATTAAAGACCCAGGTAACGGGTTGCTTCACATGACTGTCTAGTTATATCGAATGAAGTTATGTCTGGTGTTTTTTACAAGCATGTTGAACATGCCGTCATCACCTGGTAATCTATTCATGACTTATGTGATACTGATTTGAAGAGATTGCTTTCGTTATCCTGTAATTTCTCATGTGTAATTTTGTAGTTCGAAGAGATTGATCCTTTAAGCATAATCCTTTATCTAACTGATATCTTGTATTACAAGGCTGCACTTGGAATTTCCACACTTTAAAACTATTCCATAACGAATGATGCACTTCTGCTGAACCGGAACAAGGGCGTGGAACCGGTTGCTGATTTGCGGCTTCAGCAAAATCAGGTTACGCATGAGAGGATCTGTTTTCGAAGCTTAAACTTTTTGCAATCATCGCCAACAGCCCAGTCGCACCGATTCTTTTGCGACTCATGAATTTGCGACTGGCATCCTTGTGTCCTTGCGGGGATGCGCAGGCCAGTTGGTTGGGCCTTCAGGTGGGAAGGAAGCACAGCCCAGTGGCGGTTTTGTGCTAGTGTTCCGAGACCCGGTTGCAGCATCGTGGTAATCATGGTGACCAGTGACGTGAACCTGTAAAAATGTTCACGAAATGAACGGAAACCTTATGAAGGGTACCACGCTGATTTCCACGACCAGTTCCACGCCCTAACGCTTGGCACCGCCCTTGCCGTGTGCCAGCCAAGCCAAGTGAAATCTACGATGCTGCCACTGCGACCCTCACAGTCGATCGAGGACTGCGCGTTCCAGTCTGGCTGGTGGGCACTCCCCGTTCCTTGCGCTAATTGCTGGTACAGTTTTGGCAGAGGGTGATGGGCCGGAGGAAAGGGAGGGAGGGACTGCCTGTCAATCCAACGCTGACGTGCGATGGTCTTGTGTCCACCACGAGAAATTTGTGGGGGCACCAGGCCCCCCACCCACCCCATGCACAAGGTGGAAATATTTCAGCTGGAAAATCTACGTACAGTTCACACGCCTTCCGAGGATCCGACGCGGGGCGGTTTGAATTTTTTCAAACAACTCAGGCCAGGAAAACCTTGCCGTTGAGGGAGGGGGAACATTCACCGAGTTGATGAAAAAGGCGCCTGTAACTTGGAAACAGCTGCACCCATGCACCCCCTGAAAATTGCCCCAGAAGTTCAATTGAGCTCTCTTGCATCAGCACCAGGCCTCAGGATTTCAGGACATTTTACCCTGATTAGCCTGTTTTTTAGGGTAGTGTTTCAAAACCACCCTGTAAATACAGGTTTCAATGGTTTTACCACCCTGTCACGATCAGGCCTCGTAAATTTTGAGCGTTGTTTTGCAGTTGTTCGTTCTTGTAGCACACTGCCTTGGCCGAGTTCGGTAGTGGCAGCACTCTTGTCCCTCAGTCATTTAACTGGCTAAGTCCTTGCCGGGAGACACTCACACATACACCAAAACAAGCGTCGGATGTGCTCGAAAACTGGCTCAGTCCTTTCCACGGAGACACTCACTCAGATTGGACCGCTGCAGCCTAGTTCAAATTTTCACCCTGCCATACCGGACCAGAAATATTTCAACACCCTGCCATTTCTAGGGTACGACGCGGCAGCAACACTGCAGTGGCAGTGTGACTTCGACCTGGAACTTTGATTTGACAGGGTGGCACAAAACGAATCAAGACCCCTGATCAGCACCTCTCCCTGCTGGTCCCGCTCTCCCCCACAGCCAACCGCAAACAGAATTTTGCCACTGCACCGAAACCTGCCGCTGTATATAGTGTCAAACCGTGCGCAACTCCCAACCACCCAAAACCCTTTCTTCCCTTTGCCATAAGCGTCAGATATGGAATCAATCCGCGTCCATTCCACAATGATTTGTCTGACGCTCCTCACTCGTCCCAGCGAGACAGACAACTCGAACATCAACTCTAGAAGGCTGAAGCCCTGATCCGCGTCGCGTGGTCCTTAATCCCATTGGCTCATCCCAACAATATTTTTCTCATTGCCGTGTCCTTTTTTTTGGAACTATCTGCACGGGCCGCGAGTGCCACCCGGCTGACGACTGTTGTGGGAAACATACGGAGTTCGCAACTCTACCCGTCAATACGACTCGCGAACGTACGCGATGAGCGGTCACGACTCACGGCGAGTTAGGACGAGCAATCATAGAGACCCCACAAGGGGTACTTATCGTTGTCACGACGAGGCCAAGGTGGAACCAAGGCGGAAGCGGAGGCGGGGCCGATACGCAGACAAGGACACCCACCCACCACTATCACCGCAAGTCACTGCGGCGGCCCGTCCACTCTTAGCTGTCGTTTCATTCGGTGCTTACACTTGGGACCATCGTCCGCTGGCGAGTGAGATAAGGCTGTTAGTGGAAGCGTCATCTCTGAAGTGTACCCTCAGAGTGCTTCGACGCCTGCTGCGCTAGTGTGACACTCGCGTCCCTGACGGACAGACTCCTCGTTTCGCTTCTAAACGTCAAATCAGCACGGCCAATCGCGAAGTTTGCGCGAAAACCGGCGCCACCATGTTTTCGCCGCTGGCCTGCTTCTCTCCGCACAACTTCGCCGGCGATTTTAGTGATTTCGGCGACGATGTAACTTTCGACGAAAGATTTTCGCCAGCAACACCAACTACGCGGACCGTTCCGAAAATCCCCTCCCTCTCGTCCCTGCCGGTCTTCACGCGGCCGCCCACGAGCCCCGCAGCCGCGTGCGTCGCACCCTTCCCCGTCTGCTGCTCGCCCAGCAGCGACTGCGGTTCCCGTAACGACTCCCTGCGACGCCACGTGCGACACATCGAGCGACGAGCCAATGACGCCTCGTGCGACGGTCGGAGTGAAAACGCGTCGCACGAATTGTCGTTCTGGGCATCGGAATGTGCTCAGGCGCCGGGGCGGAACGACGTACGCCCACATCGCGAACTCCCCCCGGCCTCCGTCTTCGTTCCCCCCGTTATAGTGCCATCGCTTACTAGCAACGACGTCGCTCGGCGGTACTTCTCCAACGGTACGGAGTGCCGCCCTGCTCCCTCGGGAAACGTAACCCGCAACAACTCGAAGCGCAAATGTGATGGCGCCGGCGGCGGTGGCGGCGACAGCGCGAACGCGGCGTCAGCGCGACCAGCGGCGGCGCGGGCAAATATGAAAGGCGCGAAGAAGACCGAGGTAGCTGTTGAAACAGTCGGCGCCTCCGCCAAGAGTCACCTGCTCGCACGACCATCGCTGGTCATCCCATTCCCCGCTGGGGAGCCGTTACATTGTAACGGAGCTTTCGACTCAAACAACAACGCGTTAGCGAATTCCGAATTACATGGTCACCACGTGTCGCCGCCACACCGCAACCTCGCGGATAAGCCGCTCCCGTCGCGCAGCCGTGGGAAATCGAGGCCGCGCACAGCGCCGATGGGGATTGCGTGTTGGTTGTGGGACACCGCGACGGGAGTGGCAGGAACGGGCGGAGCGGGAGAAGCGGAAGGAGCGGGAGGCGCGGCAGCCGAAAGCCGGACCGGCAAGCCGTCTGAGGATGCGAAATTGGCGGTGACAGCAACCGGACGCCACGCAGCGCCGGCGTTGGCGATTGACATCCGCGGCGGCGGCAGCAGCAGCGGCGCGTTGGGCGGCGACGGGGATAAAGCAGCGTCGGTACGGACGGCGCTGTACCCATCGGCGCGCAGTGAAGGCGGTGGCGGCGAGCGGAGCGTGCGCGACGTGCTAATCGTGGAAGGGGGAAGGCCGCCCGCGGATGCGGGGCGTGCCCGAGGCGGTGTGTTCCGCAAGAAGCAGCGGCGGGGGAAGGGCAAGCGGAGCGTGTTCGTGTACGAGCTGGTGCGCGCGCCCGCGGGGGGAGGCGGCGGGGATTATGGGGGCCGCGGATTGCCGCGCGCGAGAACAGCAGGCGCCGCGGAGAGTGGCAGTGCTGGGTTGTGGGGGACGGACGGCGCGGAAGGAGTGGCGGAGGGAGCAATGGGAAAGGCGCAGGGTTGGCAGCAGCGGTCGCTGGATCGAAGTGACACGCAGAGCGACATTGCTGACGTGGACGAACGGCGAAGGGAGATGGAGAAATATCTGACGGAGAAATTAAGGCGAGAATCGGGTCCGAAGGAAATGGGGCGAAAGGAGAAAGAGGTTACGAGAGAGGAAAGGGAAAGTGGCGGCTCGGAAGGGGAGCAGCACGAACGGGAGAACGGTAGCGGCGGCGGCGGAAGTTGGGGGTTGCGAGTCGCTGATGATGACGACTCGTTAGGAGCAAGCGGGCGCGCTTGTAATACGTACGGGGGCTGTGACGAAGGAAACAACAGCTGGCGCGATACAAGCAGCGAAGGGGAGGCAGCGGGGATTGACCAGTGGGACCTGGACGCAGATATCGAGGAGCACCATAGCGAGGATGAAAGCAGCGCTGTGCTGTCCGCCGCCACGAGCGGCGACGGGGGCGATCCGTGGGGCGTTGGGGGCAGCAGTGGCAGCGAGGAGCAGCGAGCGCTGCAGCGGCAGGGGCGAGACAAAGGACTAGTGATAGACTTGGGAGTGGATGGGGAGGAGTTGGGAGTGGTGAGGAGGGACGAGGATTGGTTTGAAGAGGCGGAGGGCGTGTTGCTGGTGGACGAAGGGCGTGTCGTGCCTCGGGAGTCAGACGGTGGCGAGCGCGGCAGAAACGGAGAATGGGGAAGGTCCGCGAAGCTGTGTGGAAGCGTCTGTCCGCCAAGCCAGCAGGGCGGCCGTTGCCCGCGCTGCAGCGGACGCGCAGGCAGGCAGGAGAGGCGACGGTAGCGATGGCAGTGGGAGTGACGGCAGCACCGGCCGTGGCAGCGACAGCAGCAGCAGGCACAGGGAAGGTGGGCGGCCCGTGCTGCTGCGGTGCGAGGGCGTGCGGGGGAGCAACCGCGTCCGCGCGTTTGATCCCAGCGAGTACCCCGCAGCACCTGCAGCACCCGCAGCAGCACCCACAGCACCCACAGCTGCAGGTGGCGTGCCTGCGAGCGAGCACCACTGCGTGAGTGCAGGTGCAGGTGCGAGTTGGAACACACCCACGGCAGCCGGTGCAGCCGCTGTGCCAGAGGGCCGTGAGACTGCAGCGCAGGGAGGTGCGAGGGCGAGGGCACGCCAGGGAGATGACGCGGCGGCGACGTCAGCAGCGGCGGGAAAGAGCCAACACGTGTCGGCATGGTGGCAATTCGGTGGGGCTGATAAGAGCGCTGATAAGAGCGACAGCAGCGGGCAGGCCGGCAGACGGAAGAGCACAGGTGGTGGAGTGAGCAGCGGAGTGCATGGGGGTCGGTCCCGGCCGTTGGGACCCCCACCCACGCCCCAGAGCCCTGACCACGACGCATGCATGGAAAGCCGCACCTCGCACTTGATATCACCACCGGCTCTCCCCTCGCACGCATCAGCAGCGTCATCGTCCCGCCTACTGCCCTCCCCACGCCTCCCGCCCTCCCGGCGCCTTCCCGCCGTCCCCCGGCCTGAGGAGGCAGCAATCCGCTGCGGCTTCGCTTGCTGCGGTGGAGGCGAGTCAACGGCAGCGTGAGAGGCAGGCTGATTTGACTGCACGAGCAGGCAAGCAGAGCAGGGGAGCGCGGGAGGAGTGCGGGCGAGCGGCGGTGGTTTTCCACAAGAGCAGCAGCACTGGCAGCAGTGGGGGGGGAGGAGGTGTCAGTGGCACCGGCAGTGGCACCAGCACTGGCAGCAGCCAGGACACATCGAGCAGTAACTACAGCAAGAACAGCACCCAATGCCGCACCTCGCCCTCCTCATCCACCTCTCGTCCCTCTCCCCCACTCCCTTGGTCACCCCCTCCCACGTCCCTCGTCCCTCTCCCATCACCCCCGTCCGTAGTCCCTCGCCCCTTGCTCTCCCTCTCTTTCTCAGCTTCGGTTTCAGCTTCGGCCAAGCCTAGGCCTCTGAGCCGTGCCAACTCTGCCGCCCCAGCGCTCCTGCACCCACAGCCCATCTTGCTGGCTGGTGGGAAGCGATTCAGCACCCGCTGCCCTGCCGCTGCGGCTGCTGCTGCCGCCGCCGCTGCAGTTGTTGCAAACGGCGGTGGTGCTAATGCTGCTGTTGCTGCAAACGGCTGCCAATGGTGCTGGTGCTGTTGCTGCTGCCAATAGCGGTGGTGGTGGTGGTGCTGCTGCTGCTGCTGCTGCTGCTGCGACTGGGAAAGCAAGAGCAGGGAGAGCAGCAGAGGCAGCAGGGATAGCAGGAGGGAAGGGAGCAGTGGGCCTCAAAGCGAGCGCTGTGGTTTACCACCCGCCCTTCAGCAGCTATCGTCACCAGGCTGACGTGGCAGCCCAGGAGGAGGAAGCGAGTCTGAGGGAGCTGGAGCAGGCAGCTGGAGAGAGAGAGGAGGAGGAGGGAGGAGGAGGAGGAGGAAGACTTGTTGGCAGAGGCTGGTGAGAGGGGAGTGAGGGAGGTAAGAGTGAGGGAGGGCGAGTGGGAGGAGGGAGGTGCTTGGATGGTGAAGATGCCCGGAAGGGGGGAGTCAAGGAGGCTGGAGGAGCTTTGTGAGACGGTTGGGATGGGTTGCTGGTGGGGTGGGGATGGGATTGGATGGGGTGGAGATGTGCTTGGAGTTGGAAAGAGGGGTGGTGAGCATTGGGCCTAGTGTGGGAGGTAGAGGAGGGATGGGAAGGAGCTTGAGCATGGGAAGGGGGTTGCTGGGGTTGAGTCCAAATGCGAAGCCGGATGCGAGAGGGAGAGAGAGAATGGGGGCAATGCAAGGAGCGAGAGAGCATGCTGTCATATCACCAGCGCTTGTACCTCCTCCCATGCGACGATCCTGCACAGACACACGGCAGGAGAGGCGGGCGAGGGAGCAGCTGGAGAAGATGGGTGCGTGTGTGAAACAAGATGTGGGAATGGAAGCAGCAGCGGCGCCACCCATGCGACGGTCCCGCACTGACACAAGGCAGGAGAGGCAGGCAAGGGAGCAGCAGGAGCAGAGGGAGCAGTTGGAGCAGATGGGTGTTTGTGTGAAACAGGATGTTGGATTGGTTCTCGTGCCACCTCCCATGCAACGGTCACGGACTGAAACGCGGCAGGAGAGGGGGATGAGGGCAGGGCAGCAGGCAATGACACCAGCAGTGAGGGGAGGTGGCAGAAGAAGCAAAGGGTGCAGGCAGAGGGGAAGCAGGCAGCGGGCGGGTGTTGCGGCGAGGCAAGACATAGCCGAGCCGGCGCTTGGAGAAACAGGAGGGGGTGTCTCGGCGCAGAGAGGGGGACCTGCTCATCCGCACGCATGCTCTGTGAGTCCCGTGGGTGGGGCGGGGGAAGGTGAGGAGAGGGGTGGTTGTGATTGTGTCTCCTGGCAAGTTGCTGAAGCCTGTGTGGCAGGAGGTGTGTGCTTTGCTGTTGATGTCGTCTCATCCCTTCTTCACTGCTAACTCTTTTTGTCTGTCCCTTGCACTGTTGCTGCTGCTGCTGCTGCTGCTGCTGCTGCTGCTGCTGTGTTTGTGCAGAGAGCAAGACGCGGAGATTCTGGTGCTAGACAACCGACAGTTGCGGTGGCACAACACAACGGCAGAACATGTGATAACAACTGATAAGGATGATGATGGCAACGCTGATCACAAACTGACAATGATGGCACTGCCATCCTGGGTTGCGTAATGGGCGGCCGAGCTAGCTTTTGTGCAATGCTGGAAGCGAGGTCTTTTGAAGTGTAGGTTGACTCACGGAGTGCAGCAGAGCGTGGTTTGGTGAAAGTGATGCGGGAGAAGGTGGCCAACCACCGTTACCAGTAATGGGCTAAGTACGGTTGGTCTTGTACTCGATGATGATGTGTTCAGTATCGATACCGGTATAGGAAATTTCATTACATTATGAAATAGTGGTGGTTGGAAAATGCATTGTGGTACTAGGAATTTTAAGGCAAGAAAAGTGGAGTGCTCTGTAGCACTAGAAAATATGAGAAGATAATAACTAAGGATTCTGGAAGTATTATCCAAAGTGCTTATTTATCGTGTGTAACATTGTGGGAATGTCTATCAATCTACCACCCAGTAAAGTACTGTAACTTGAACATAGCAGGGAAACAGGGCCCACGATATCAGGGCAAAACATCCTGATTACCCTGATTTCAGGATGGTGTCTTAAGTTTGCCCTGGAATTTCAGAATGATGCTGAAATTTACCCTGTGACGTCAGGATGATCCTTGTGTTTTGCCCTGAAATTTCAGAATGGCAGTGAATTTTTGCCCTGAAGCATTAGGGTGAATGTAGAGGGATTCCCTGACTCGTGGGAAGGGGAGAAAGGGTGGAGGGGGGGAGAGAGGGAGAGGGAGAGGGAGAGAGGGGAGGAAGGAGGCTGGAGGGTGTGTGTGCTAGTTTTGTCCTCACCCCTACCCCACCAATGTTTTTTGCTCCGCCAGTAGAAGTGAAACCAGTGAACAACCTGCTCCTTTCGTGCCTTCCCCTCCATCCTCTCTAGTGCCTCGTATTTTTTGCCCTGAATCATCCATATGAATTACTGCTGGTGCCCTGAAATTTCAGGATGGCCAGAAAATTCTGCCCTGAAGAATCAGGGCATTTCAGAGATTTTTCAAAAGTTACCCTGAGGGCTCAGGGTGCCCAAAATCCTAGCACAGGCCCTGGCAGGAAACTATTGGACCGTTTTGAGTCGCACATATAGGACTCTTGCTAGGTCACTTACTATGTTATGAGTTTGTAAAAGAGAGTGCGCAGGTAAAACGAATAACGGAGCTGTGACTCAATCAACTGCGAATACAATGAATGCCCAAACTAATATAGAACTACGCTAGCTAGGAGAGAACCTCGGGCAAACGAGGTTGGGTGCAGGTTTGGCGATGAGAAAGCCGAAGGCGACGCGAGGAGCCTCGGCAGCGTTGAAATCGGCCGAACGTGCGAACTCCGAAATCGGGTTGTACGCGAAGCAGTCAACCCCGATAAGGAATTCGGGAAAATTCCTTACATACTAGGTCTACACGATTCGACGTGCCGACTCTTTGTCCACGATGCTCCTATCAACGTACTGTACCACGATTTGGAGTGAGGTGACGTGAGGTGAGGTGAGGGCATTGGTTTGGCAGGCGTGTTCTATCGGTGAGCAGAGCTAGAAAGAATGAACATCATGAGCCCCACCACTACAGCTCCTATCTTGTTTGCCAAGCCGTGACCTGCCAAACTCTCCTTTTGTCAGACGATACGATTTTAAATCTGCACGCCGCCGCTTATATCATAATGCGGCGTTTTCCCAGGCGTGCCGCCGCACGCCGCTGCAGTAACGCCGGAGCTTGCGTTCTCCTCCTCGCAGCCCTTACGATCACTATCGGCGCTGCTGCTTGCTCCCTTTCCAGCGTTAGTACTAGTACTACTACTAATCGCCCACCGCCGCGGCGGCGAGATGTCCCACAGCGGCTTCCGTCCAGACAACGCCTGCTGTCTCGCGCTCAGCCCAGCCGTGCCCAACGCTCTCTTTTGAAGCTCGCCGCTACCGGCAGCGCTGCCGCGGCCGACGCGAGCGTTGGAATCGTTCTCGAAAGCTCGCAATGTGAGTCGGTTGTCCAGAAGTCAGAGGCTCTCAGCGAGCTTCCTCACGCGATATCATCCTCCCATTTCGATTGGTGGTCCAGAATCCGCACTCAGAGTTGACTTTGTGAGTCGACTCAAAAGTCAACTCGATTGGTGGTCCAGAATCCGCACTCAGAGTTGACTTTTGAGTCGACTCAAAAGTCAACTCGATTGGTGGTCCAGAATCCGCACTCAGAGCTCCACTTCTCATGAGCAGAGAGAGTATAACACCTCGCTAAACCACTGGGTCAAGACGAGGGTGTTATTTTGGTGCAGCGGAATGCCCTTAACACTAGCCACACTAGCCCGGCCCACTCGCGTTACAGAGAGAATCCGACGTCAAAGTGCGGGCCGCCCTTCAAAGTGCGACGTCACATCCGACCCAGCCCAGGCGCACGTGCCGGCACTGAGGTAGATGTGCTGTCAAAGGCCCCGGCTTTTTTTCGCTACAGTTAATGTGCTCCCATTTCAACGTTGTGAAGGCACTGCTGCAGCTGAAGGCGGCGTGGGGGCGTGTGGGCGGGAACAGCAACGCCACCACGACGTGCTCCCCCCCCCTCTTCCCCTCCCTCCTCTCCCCTCCCGATTGCATTCTCTGTACCGGCAGTGAAGGTGCTGCTGCAGCTGAATGCAGCGTGGGGCATTTGGCCGAACAACAGCAACGCCACCACGGCGTGCTCTGCATGGGAGGGCGTCACATGCAGCCCCAAAGGGCTCCTCACCCCCCTGTGAGGATCGTTCCGCCACTCGCTGTTCTCGTTACACTAGACTTCCGCTCGGTGCTGTGTGTCTCCCTTTATTAACATGTCCTAATTGGCCTCGTTGCTGTAATTGCCTCCCAGTTAGGCCGTGGTCTATGTCACGGGCGTTGTATTGGTATCCGTAGCCAAGGGTTCGAATCCAGCTAGCCACGTTTTTTCGCCTGAAAATGTGGTGGAGCGAATATTCGACTGTGGTAACCCAACTCCGAGGTTCCTGGGAAGCGATCCCCTGATCCGACGAGGACGTTTTGACTCCAGGGCAGCACGGGTGTCATGCTCCAGTCTTACACCAACGGGTTAGGGGAATGTTGTAGCGCTGAATAACCCTCGTTTTGGCCAACCTAGTCTAAGGCACGGGCGTTTATGCCCCCTCAGTACTCCGTCGTTACTCCTCATTGGCCCCCTCTGTCCTCCTTTCCCCCACAGTGTTTCACTGTATCGCGCCTTCCGCTGTCTGCTCCTCTCGATTGTGTTGGATTGTGTGTGTGTGGGAGCATTGCAATCCGGACAAAGGGGGGGATGGGTTGAAGGATGTGGGGGGTGGGATGGGGGAGGACTGGATATTTGGGGAAGGAAACTGGGGTGGGCGGGAGATGGGGGAGGAATGGGAGCTGGTTGGTATTGCGTGTGTTCATGCATTTGTGTGTTGGCAGGGATTCAAAGCTAATATGGCCTAATTGGGAATTTTACAGTTACTCCATACCTGCCTCCATCACCGGTCTTTCCACTCTGCAACTCCTGTGCGTCACCACCACCCACCCACCCACCCACCCCTCTCTCTCTCCACTACAGTCTACATCCATCTTGCATTGCATCTACCATTCCTTTCTGTCATTTGCCTTGGCCTCGCCCCAACCTCGTACTGCTCTGCCAATCTCGTTTTTCGCATTCACATGCCACAACCCTACTGACCATACCCTCTTCCTGCCCTTGCATGCCTTCCTTGCATGCCTCTCTTGCATGGCTCCCTTGCATGCCTCCCTTGGATGCCTCCCTTGCATGCCTCCCTTGTATGCCTCCCTTGCATGCCTCCCTTGGATGCCTCCTTTGCATGCCTCCCTTGCATGCCTCCCTTGCATTCCTCCCTTGCATGCCTCGCTTGCATGCCTCCCTTGCATGCCTCCCTTGCATGCCTCCCTTGAATGCCTCCCTTGCATGCCTCCCTTGCATGCCTCGCTTGCATGCCTCCCTTGCATGCCTCCCTTGCATGCCTCCCTTGCATGCCTAGCCGGACCACAAGCTGCATGCATGCCTTCATTGCAAGAGATAACTCCATTTTATCCTCCTCTTGCCATCTCCACTGTTGTTCGCGCTCCCATCCCATCCCGCAGTGATCTGACCAACGTCAATCTGTTCGGGCCCTTCCATCCCTTGCCAGTCTCACTGGCCTCACGCACCTGTGAGTATTGCTCTTCCGTGGCTCCAAACCAGGTCAACTGAATGTTGGACTAGGCCCTGACTTTTGAGTCGACTCAAAAGTCACCTGTGAGTGCTGCTCTTCTATTGTTCCATACCAGGTCAACTGAATGTTGGACCCTGCCCTGCCTATCCAATGTGCCCCTCCAGCACCCTCCTTCACTCCTCTGCACCCCTGATCCTGCTCTTTCCAGCTTAATTGATTGTATCTCCCGCAAATTTTCAAGACTGGAGTCATTTCCCTTCCCTTCCACAACTACCATTTTCCTTTCTGACCCTTTTCCCACGTCGCTCATTACCAATCGCTTGTACAAGTACTTTTGAGTCGACTCAAAAGTCGTACTCGTCAAGTCCTCGTTTATTCCAAATAATAAAATCCTTATTCCCCTGAACCCTAAACCCTGCATCCCCATGGCTGCCCCATGTGGTCCCATTTCCCACTAACTGCACTGTACTACCACGTGCACCCTTCATATCCACTGTTGCTGCTTGCATGCCCCATGTGCACTGTTGCTGCTTGCATACCCCATGTGCACTGTTGCTGCTTGCATGCCCCATGTGCACTGTTGCTGCTTGCATGCCCCATGTGCACTGTTGCTGCTTGCATGCCCCATGTGCACTGTTGCTGCTTGCATGCCCCATGTGCACGCAGAGCTATTTTTATGGATGGTGACATCAGTCACGCTGGCACTCTGGACGGACTGGCCTGGCTCTCCTCCCTCACCAACCTGCAAACACTGTTCGCCTTACAAGCCAATGTTTATTCCTGCGAGCAATTTAATGTCACTGTCACTCTTCTTCCGCTTTGTCATCCATCCTTGCTGTCTTAGTTTAGCAATTGCCTTTAGCTGACGTGAGGCAAAGATGTGGCTGGAGAAGTTTCTGAATTTTCAGTTACATGTTGTTCAAAACAGGAGATTCGACTCAAACAAAACATTTATGCAATTAAAAAGGAGTCGGGAGCCTCGTGTAATGCGTCTGCCGCATTTAGCCACGTACCGTATGGCGGAACCGGATTCACTAACCAACCCTGAAACTAAACTGACCTGTTGCGTTTGTACCAAACATGGTTCAATTGCGGTTGGACATTTTAGGCACGTGAAAGAAGTAGTGTTTTGAGACGTCTCACGTGGAAATTCAGTTGCGGTTGGACATTTTAGGCTGAGGCAAAGTACTTCTCAACATTTGCCAACTTGTTTTCGGTTTTCTTGTCCTTTTCACGTATGCTTTCCTTAGCTCCTTCACTTTCCGTCCAGCCCCACCGTTCTAACTCACACCATTGTCCAGCAAGCTCACACCATTGTCAAGCAAGCTCACACCCTATGTTCAGAAAGACGCGTCCTGCGTCCTGGACGCATGCGTCCAGACGCATGCGTCCAGACGCAGGACGCTGACCCTTGACCTGTAAGACGCACCAAAAGACGCAAGGCTGGGCAGGGCAAAAAAACCCCCGGCAGGCCAAAAAAGTTGTATAGGGCTTGGGAGAGGGGGGGGGGGGGGGGTGTCATACCACAATTTTCCCCAACCACAAAATTTTCCCGGGTTTAGCATAAACTTCCCCAAAATTTGAGATTAAGGTGAGTCACGTGTCACACATTTCACAGGCCTCACACACACACATTACGTTTAATCCAACCATTTACGACCATGCATACTAAACTACCACTGCACTGCATCAAGTCAACCATCACGCATCCCCATCATCCTCGCTCTCCTTCTCCTCTTCGTCCATCGCTTCCTGGTCCTTGTATTCGTCGACTGCCGGGTCGTCCTCGTCCACCTCCCTCTCCCTCCTCCTCCAACTTGTATCCCTTGGGGAGGGGACCTAAACCTCTATGGGTTTACGAAAGAGATTTGGTGAGGGGAAAATGAAAGCCACAAAGGTTGCCATGCTAAATGTGCTTGTGTGGTGGGCTACAAAGGTTGGGATTCGTAGATGCTAAGTGGTTGAGAGGTTTGAGTGAAATTCAATTTTGGTTTAGTTGTTAGGGAATGTTAGGGGGGCTGGTTTTGAATGGCGAATTGGGCTTGGGTGGGGAAATTTTCGCGATTTCGAAATTCGCGTCGAAATCGCGAGGCCAAAATCGCGATCGATTTTTTTTTTCCGGGCTGCCCAAATTTTTTTTTCGACGTGCGTCCTGCGTCTGGACGCGCGTCCTGCGTCCTATCGTCCGACGCTGCGTCCGGACGCAGGACGCAGCGTCCTAGCTGCGTCTTTCCGAACATATCACACCATTTCCAACAAGCTCACACCATTGTCCAGCAAGCTCACACATTGTTCAGCATGCAATGCAGCAGTGCCCACCCCATGCTCCTACGCTACACCACCCCAATGGCTTTCTTCTCCTGTGTCGCACTTCTCTCTCTTCACCAGGTCTCTAGAGTACTTGCATTCTCACTGGGGAGTTGTCTTCCCTGCACTTTCTTTCACACCTGAGAAGCCTACGTCAGCTGTGAGCATCATTGCCATACAAGAACGTACGGTACAGTGGTGGCGTGGCTCCTTGCTCCTTATTTTTACTCTGCATGTCACCATGTGACTTGGTCCATACCAGCTCGCTTTTGGCAATGGTGTTTCGCTCATTATGCTGATTGCATGTGCATGAGCGCAGGAAAGTCCGGAAGTCTCAGAAACGCCACAGGGGAGTTACCCAGAGAGCTTCAGTACATGACTGCCCTCACTTCACTGTAAGCTCCACTCAAGTCCGATGGGACAGGTGAAACGGATTCGCTCATCTTCGTGCACGAGTAACACATCCCCATCCCATCCCCATCCCCAGTTCCAACCCCTCGCGGACATGACTGCAGCGCCATTGGCTTGTCTACGTGACGTGCTCTGCTCTGCTCTTGCTTTCCTCCCGGCTGCAGGGATCTACCCGACCTTCGTTTCGTGGAGTTCCCATTTGGATCACTCGACTTACCAACCTTCAGTATCTGTGAGCTCCAGGGTTTCGGGGTTTAGTTTTCCTCCTACTTCACCCTCCTACTTCGCTCTCACCATTGTCACACACCACATCCCCCACGAGGCACGGGGAGGATCACATGTGCCAGCCATGGCAAGGCGATGGCTGGGATTGAGGTGCTCTAAGTGCGCACACGCACCATTGTCACACCACACGCCACGCCACATCCCCCACGACGCACGGGGAGGACCACACATGCCAGCCATGGCGATGTGATTAGATTGAGGTGCTCTGAGTGCGCCGCATCTTGCTGGCATCTTCTTGTGTGCAGGAACCTGGAGGCAGACTATCCACACCGGCAGGGGCGATTGCTGAATGATGACCTCTCTCAGCTCACAGCACTGACCTCCTGTGAGTCTACTGTGGCTTTAACTTGGTGCGGATCCCTCAGTGTCAGCTTTCTGTTTCCAGTGTAAGACCTTCATGACTGGGTTTCCTTTTTACTCATTGCAAGCTAGTTCTGCAAGGGTGTTGGGAAAGCAGTGGACATGTCTAAGCGTGACTCGTTAGAGGTGATATGCATAAGCAGGTTTGTTCATATGGTCCACTCAGACTGTCTCTGATGCCGCAACGCTATCGCAAGAAAATCACTCATAATTCCTACCCT